>CALSCE010000016.1:3072393-3106895 GCA_943593645.1 Bovichtus variegatus | reverse complement strand
CCTAAAACCAAGATTATAAACTATACAGTGCAGCATAAAAAAAAGATGTAGCTTGTATTATGTCCACCCCTGGTAATAACTACTGTTTATTTGTGCGTGATACACTGTGAACATGCTGTTGCAATGTACTCCAGCATTGTCTGAAATCATACACAGGAATATAAACACACGTGATGCATATGAAATCAGTATATTCTCTGGTAATATATCACTTCATAGCATCAACACACATCATGACATAGTGACCACTGAAATAAAACCAATCTCCAGAAATGTATTGTGAGTGATTACAATATATATATATATATATATATATATATATATTTTTTTTTTTTCTCTGTAAATCCATTTATTTAAGGTGTTTCATGAAGATAAAAAATAAAAATAAAAGGATTTCGTAAGTGAGATTTAGGTATTTTGTCTTCAGCAGTCGCTCGTTGCTTGTCAGGTGTTGCCGTTTCAGGCTTCACTACACTGATTTGTTTCCAGGGCACCGACGTCTTCCTGGGCTTCTGGCCGTTTGGGAACGCTCTGTGCAAAGCGGTGGTGTCTATCGACTACTACAACATGTTCACCAGCACCTTCACCCTGACGGTGATGAGTATGGACAGGTATGTGGCCGTCTGCCACCCTGTCAAAGCGCTCGATATGAGGACTCCTCACAAGGCCAAGGTAAAACGGTTTCATTTCAAAGTGAGATGTTCACCTTTCCAAAAAACCTCCTCTGTTGTCCCTGAATGTATGTCCGACATCGGATCAGTCATTCCAGCCCACGAATCCTTTAAACTGACTTTGTACATGTTGGGAAACCTGAAAAAAAAAAAAAGACAAACTGATACTGATTATTCCAAAAGTGATGGATTATATTGCGGAACTCAAATCGGTCTGGTAAACAAGAGCAAGTGGCTGTAGACATTTGTAAAACTAGAAATCATCTCTGAATTGAGATCGGCGAGGGATTTAAATTGAAACGCAAAACTCAGATGTGATGAAGACTGAGCCAAGGTGCCTGTTTGTTTTTTCCTGTTTCATGTGTATTTGCAGTCTTTACATTTAGTCTTCAGCAGGAAGCAGATGGTAAATAAAGCACGAGGTTACATAACCAGATAACTCCCGATTGTCTAGCGCAAGGGTTCTCAAACTTTTTCAGACCAAGGACCACTTAACCAATAAAAAAAACACTCACGGACCATCTAACTCCCCAAATATCCAAAACCAATAGGCCTGCTTACCACTCCAACAGTATATTACACTTTACAGGCTAATATTGAGCTTTATGTGACCTTCTCCACATCGCTCGTTCACAGATTAAATCAAATACAAATACAACTACGGCTTCTACAAGCATTTCATTCATATGTGATCTAAACATCTAAGATTTTACACATCATATGAAACGTAGACTACATTTATTACCGAGTTTATGTCCGAGCGAACAGAGCCGCAACGTACTGATGAAAATTAAGGCTTTTTGACATCCAAGCTTTTTTCGTGAAAATTAAGTTTTTTTGTTTACTTAAAGCTTTTTTTCATTAAAACATTTAGTATTTTTTCACATCCAAGATTTTTTCCTGAAAATTAAGTTTTTTTTCACATCCAAGCTTTTTTAATTTTTTCATTTATGGCGTAAGATCGTAAAACTAACCCATGAAGCTGCGTAGCTACATTACATCTATGCTACACTCTATATGAGTAATTTTAAACAGTTTGAGAAACACTTTTAAATTTATAATATATTAATTTAAAATGTGACATTTTACCAATATACTCGGACCACTCGTTGAGAAAGACTGGTCTAGTGCAATCACTGCGCAGCCATTTGACGTGTCGTGCAGCTGTGCCGTAAAATGTGACAAATGAGGAACGCAAAACCTGGTGTTGCACTGTGTTTACATGATGTTTGCAGTCTGTTTTATTTTTATTTTTTTATATTTATGTATTGGCATGAACTGTACTTGGTGTGGACACGTCTCGAAAAAAAAACTGGCTTTTTTTCAAGAGCTGATGAAGATGTGACAAAATGGAGAAACACTTCAACAGCAGCAGATGCTTTTCGAGGGTTTCGACAGATTTATTTTTTCTTTCTGTGATGAAGTCACAGCGAATGATCCTTTTCAGATTTATGATGTGTAGAAATATAAAGAAAATAAAGTAAAATAAATTGTTAAGCAACGTAAAACGAAAACAAACTTCTGTGTTAAGCTCAATTAAATAAAATTATTGTTCGCAGCCATTTAAAAAAAAAAAAAAATGATTTTACGGTTTGTGAAAAAACCCTTGTTTTTCTCACACATTTAAAAAAAAAATGTGTAGACATGGGGGTTATTAAATGATACATACAACTATATAACCACTCTAACTGTATCGGTCATGTTTTTAAAAAAGTCATATGTAATTCACCATCATGTTATCGTGTGTTTCAGGTGGTTAATATCTGTGTGTGGGTGTTGGCTTCGGCCTTCGGTGTCCCTGCCATGGTCCTGGGAAATGTTGAGGAGGAACAAGAGCATAACAGTAAGTAATTATTTCACACACACACACACACATATATACAGTCTATACGTACATGTACCTGTACACACACTCCTGATATGCATGTACTGGCCTGTGTAAACACACATGCATGCACCTTCACCATATATGCATATATATATATATATATATATACACATATCACCTTACATAATGTATGTAATGTATGTATCTTACATGCATTTCCCCTTGTGACTGTGTTATGCGAACTAATGCGTAGCTGTGTAACAGTGCAACGCATCTTTTAACATACATATATATATATACATATATATATCTACATATATACATACATACATACATACATACATATATACATACATATATATATGCATACATATATATATACACATATATACATACATATATATATACATATATATATACATACATACATACATACATACATACATACATACATACATACATACATATATATACATACATATATATATATATATCTACATATATATATGCACATATATATATATACACATATATATATACATTCATACATACATATATATATATTCATATATACATACATATATACATACATATATATATATATATATATATATACATACATATATATATCTACATATATATACACATATATATATACATACATACATATATATATATACATATATATATACATACGTACATATATATATCTATATTTATATACATACATATGTATATATATCTACATATATATATATATATATATTCTCTAATTATTTTTTTATTTGCTTCGGGAGTTGCGATGTGAGTGAACCTACATACAAATGTTGTTGCTGTCCCACTTTTTGTAGCGTTCTTGCGTTCTTGCATCGGACTAATATGCTCAACACACATTGTCGTGCGATGCCTCTTTTCTCCTCTTTGTTTCCCATCGAACAAGTGCAGAGCTTTGAAAGCCGGCCGCCTGCGATTACGCGACACTCCACATGGCGCTCCGTGTTATGGATTTTTCATACAGCAGGTGCACGTCAATACCACCCAAAATAGAAATAGATTTTCTGCTCGTGATCCTCCCTCTTTCGTGTTCTTTTGATTTTCCCCCAGCTCGATCAGCAGAGGTGATGAGAGAACAACAGCGTGGGTCGACTGTGTTTTCATTATTAAAAGCTAAATTGAAGATCGAACTGAAGATTTAATACAACCTGTTGCACAAAAATCCATGTAGCTTTATTGAATAATGATAGTTCAAATGACATGAATGACACACACACACACACACACACACACACGCATGTATGAATTGCTAACATAGTCAATAAAAATATGCATGACTGAGATTAACTGAATTAGGAAAATACAAATGGATTCAATCAGCAGAAACTCACAATTATACTGCGTTCACATGAATTATTTTACGTAATATACATTATATCATGCATTATAATCCATTGAACAGCACTTTGCGAAAAATTATTTTACTATGAGCATAAAAAAAGAAGAATTTCTGTGCACACGTCAAACTCACTAAACACACACTCACTGTACTGTGGTGTTGGTCAAAAAAGACGCACAGCTTCTTCTTCTTCTTCTTCTTCTTCTATTCACTCTTTTGGTCGTCCTGCATGATTCAGAAAGCCTCCAACATTGTGATATTTCTCATGTCCAGTAACGTCTCTGATCCATTAATTTTCCTTCAATTCCCACAACCTCGCTTCATACGTAGCCAAATGTCCAGAAACCACTTCCTGACCCACACTGAGCTCCGCCTCGAGCTGGCGTTCAGGCAATTGTTGTGCGCGCCTCTCACAACGTGACGTGGCGTGTCCTTTCTCTTGGCCGACTATCCCGCGCTGACGTATCCCATCAAAGTTCAAATTTATTGAGCCCACCTCGACCGTAAAACGCCATTGCCTGGAGACCAAACGAAGAAACACATTTGGTTGATTGTGACGTCAGACGCAGCTATCAGGTTTGTTAGATCTCAGGAAAAAAGGTGAGTTCATTCCGTCCTTTACGGAGCGTGGAATCTCGTAAAAAAAAAAAAAAATGCGCACGTAGTAACGACATTAATTTATATAGGTATTTAAATATCCTAGAACTAATTTGCTTGAACCTGCCTCCGGGTGTTAATGTTCAAAACCATGCTCGTCTTTGTTTTGACCCAGGGATTGAGACGAGTCTATAAATAACTTTGGCGACTCCAGTGTAAACCCCCCCTCCCCACTGTATGTGTACATCCAAAGTGTGAGTTGGGTTTTACGTTATCGACGATTGAGCAGAATAATACATAATAGGTTTCCTGACCTTTCCTCCACCTTCCTGACATTCTTCTGTCACCTCGACATCCAACCGCGACTGGATCTCTCTATATCTACTTTCTTGTCGCCCTTTTTTTTTTTTTTTTTCATTTGCCTCTCCCTCCAAAAAAAACCCCAAAACGACTGTGTTCGGAAATCCACCCGCACGCTCGATTCAAGAGAGCATCAGCCAAAGTTGAATGAGGAAATCTCGGATGCCTCCCTCCCATGATGCACAGCTGAACTCCCATTTCCTTTAACGAGATGTCCGTCCATCAGGCGCGCCACCTCTCCGTGCAGGTTCTCCCCCTTCTGTGCCGCTCTTCTGCCACAACATGGACAATGGCTCATCTCACTGTTTGACTCAAGAGTCTTCATTCGCGGGACAGTTTGTCT
This sequence comes from Bovichtus variegatus, assembly GCA_943593645.1. Taxonomy (NCBI): domain Eukaryota; kingdom Metazoa; phylum Chordata; class Actinopteri; order Perciformes; family Bovichtidae; genus Bovichtus; species Bovichtus variegatus. The sequence goes on along the minus strand of CALSCE010000016.1, from coordinate 3,101,703 downwards.
TTAGTGATGACACGCGGGCCCATGCGATCAGCGACCTCTTTGAATCCTCTTGCAGCGAAGTGCAAAAATGCCTGACTTCAGGTGTCATCATTATTCTTGGTTTCCGTGTGTGTGTGCGTGTGTGTGTGTGTGTGTGTGTGTGTGTGAAGTCTGGTCTGTCTTCTCGTCACTTCAGATCACTGAGGGATGAAGAGCACCCCCTCAAAAGTGGAACACAGCCTTCAGACCACACACTTCAGATTCTATTGGTCTCATAACCCTTTTTTTCGCGTATGAGTCACAGCAACAATTGTCCAGGTCAAGACCGAGCACCATTTGTCAAAGACGAGTCTGAACCGAGTGCCTTCAGTTTAGCGCAAAGGCTGCAAAGGCTGAAACATGCACAGAGAAGGATTAAATGCACATTCTGTCTCCAAAACCACTGCTATAAACATATAATTTAACATAATACATCCCATGCACAAAGAAAATAAGTGAACGGCTAAAAAAACTGGGAATGGCTCAAATTGAAGTTGTTGACTTTCTTCGTAAAAAAATGTTTTTTAAATAACATATCTTTTCTCCTGACGGCATGGGGCATGTGAGCAAGTCATTTTGTGTAATCACAGCAATAATCAGAAATCACTCCCTCGTCATATCTTCAGCTCTCAGTGATGAATAGCAATTTGAGCAAACTTAATGTCTTGTCATTTTATGGCTGCGCACTGTCAGGCGTCATAAAACAGGCGGCATATCTTCTCTATCTAATAAGCAATGAAATTGATGGGAAGATTTATTTGGGGATTCAAAAGCGGGAGGAATTGAGGCTTCACTGGCTAAATGTGCTCTGACACCTGTGACAGGACGGAGAAGACTATTCTTACATAATATAAAACAACCGTTCGGCCATTCCTTTGACAAAGAGATGAATCCAGCAATGTTACTTGTTGAATATAGGAAAAGGTCCAAAGCTACAATTGAACTTCCGCAAAGCGGCTGCAACTTCCGGCTGGATTTTCATTTAATCCAAAATGCTGAAGTTAGGTTTACGTTTGACTCTTAATCACGGGTGCTCTCCGTTCACCTCAGTCTTTTTGATCCCCGATGACACCTGATGGATCTTCCTTTATGTTTTCTTATAGCTGCTCATCAGTTTCTGCTGAGTGGATCCAGCTGGGTCCTTCTTCTCTGCACACACTAAGTTGCGTGCGTGTGTGTGTGTTTCAAAGCAGGGCATTTGCCTTATAGGGTCGTGTGCGAGTGATGATGAGCATTTGTGTGCTTGTGTGATCTGATCGTGCTGGCAGTCTCGGAGAGCATGACACACTTGCCGTTGGCGTTTACAGCTTGCAGATGGCAGCTCTTCACCTAAAAAGGCCAAAAAATCCAAAGAATTACGCTCAGTTCCTACAGTGGCAGGTGCACAACAGGGGCAATGCAGGGGGCTTATATAAACGTTAAAGCAGACAATGACCAACATATGTCACCAGCACAGTAAACAGGCTTGTTAATTGATAGTAGGAGCTAAATACTTCTTCGGCAGCTGCTGGCTAATACAGTAACTCCATTCTGCTTTTGGAACAAGAGAAATGTCGCCCGCTGCGGTTTTAACACACTGCCTGTTCGGCTCACTTACTCATTTCTGTTATGACAGAGTGACCTGACTGTTTATGACGTGTTTAGCTGAAGTCAGAAAGTTTAATGTTCTATTTTATATTACTGTTGTTGTTACTCTCAAGCAATCATAATGCATTAACGTGTATCGAGGGCTTGTCACAATATCCGATTTTCACCGCGCGATTAACGTGGCCAAAGATAAACGATTTGAACAATTTAGAATAAAATAAGACGATGTTTGTTGTGCTTTTAAGAGGCGTCGGATTGTGTACATGATATTATCATATGTGTATTGTTGACATGATCATCAATATTTCCAGCGTATATCGCAACTGCCCTACTTGTATTAATACAAACGTATTTCCTTTTTTTTGTTTTATTGTCCCAAAGACATGTGTGATTTTTTTTTTTTGATCGTGTGAAGGTCAAAAGACATCGAGCTGTCCAGGTTTAAATCTGCGTAGATGACTAGGTTACATATGCACATTGTTTTGAGAGCTTGCAAATGGCTGTACGTCATTGTATAGCAGGTACCAAGTTCATATCAAAATATAGTTATTTATGTATGTATATTATACACAGTAGATACAGGGATGCTGGTAGAGTCTGGTAACAGACCATCGAGACTTTATTCCCAGTCCTCCCTGTGGTAAACTGTTGACCTGAATTGACTTTTTTTGCTTAACAATTTTTGCAGAAGCAAGGCCGAGGTTTGCTTTATTTATTTTTTACCCAAAATATATATAGATTTTTTTTTAATGTTTTCAAAGCAAGAGACCTTGTTGTTGCATACCTGCCGATGTTTTTGACCGCTGGTGGTTTTGATGAGTGGGCCCCTGCTGTGTTTGTATTCTGTGCTCTACGCGCACATGCACAAGGATAAACGTGTACGCGCAGATGCAGGCGGGTGACGCAAAACACATCCATCCACTAACGGCAGTCGGTGCAGCAGTGCACCAGCAAAAGCCGGGGGAAGAATAAGACGGACTGAAAAACATTTTCAAGCCTTAAACAGTGTCTGTGTTAACGTGGCTATACTCTCTTTTACTATTTTCTTTTTAGATTTACCTAAAAACTGAGCAATCTCAAAAAAAAAAAAAAGAATTTAGTTTCGATTTAGAGGGATCTTTTTGAATTCACAATGTGAACAGATATAACCACATTGACTGGAACATTGTAAGTTCTGCTACTTACATTCTGAATATCATATACATACATGATTACGCTCATGTGTCATTACAGGTGGAGCTCAAAAGTTGACAATGTTGCTGCAAATGTCCAAACAGTCCAAACAGTCTTCACTGCACAGCAATATATTCATCAGTTTTATGGAAAACGTTGTTGCTGCCCTTTATCTGTCAAATGGTTTGTTCTTTGTTGCAGTATAATCCTCATTCATCTACGGCTCCACTTTCTTGGGATCCCCCATGGTCCTATCTTGGGTCCCGTAATCTTTATCTGTTTGTTGGATGAACAAAAACGTCCTCAATTTTAATGACGGAGGTCTTTCTAATTTCTCCCGACAGCATGAGCTAATACAAGTGCAGTTTCTCACAGGTTCAGTCTGGGTAGCATGCAGACTCATGGGATGTTAGAAACCCATCATTTTCGTGCAATTCTTAACTCAGACCTGTCATGTTATTTCATTTTTACGTGCAATTCAGCCAAGTCACATCACCAAGATCAGCCCTTGTCTTTCCCCCACAGACCTGGGTGGGACATCAATACTTTTATTTCCTCCAGGCTTAATTACCGCAACTAGCTTTCCTCTCCACCCCTCAAGCAAAATACCTTCTAATTGCAGCTTGTGCAGGACGCTGCTGCCAGACTGCCAACACGCTCCGAGAGGCCTCTTGTTATTCCAATCCTTTCAGCAACTTCACTGCCTGCCTGTCAATTTTGGAATTGATTTCGCTCCTGCTTTTTAAAGGTTTGCATGGTCAGGCTCTGGCTTGTCTTGGAATTGATTTCCCCTCTGAGCCTGATTGAGGCCTGAGAACCTCTGGCAGCTCCCGTTGCTGTTCCCCAATCTGTCAGTGACCTCTTTTAACTCCAGCCTTAAAAACCCATTTTATTTTAAGACTAATACTTGTGTTAATTCGTTGGTAATGTTGTATTGAAAATTACCGTACGTGAGAGAGTAAATACTGACGATATTGAAAGATGCACTGGTTGGGAAAACAAGTATGCGTTTAATATTTATGTCAACGCTAAATATAATGAAAATCGCTAACTGACTATCCACTTGCAGACACTTAGCACAGCTATAATCAGATCCATTTTTCCAATAAAAAGAGTAATATGTTGTAGCGAGCAGGAGAATGGTAGTTTAGTGGTTAGATATTGATTCAGCCTGCAGCTACGGCCTAATCCTATAATAATTTTTATTAGTCTACTCTGCAGCTGAGCTACATCTCTGCTCTCCTGCTTTCTCTGTTTATCTCCTGTTTGCTTCTTCTCCTATTTCTATGTTTTTCTTCCTTTTTTCCCCCCCACAGGTTTTTTTTTTTCTTTCATTTCTCCTCCTCTTCTCATTCTTTATTTTTTAGCCCATTAGTGCCTCCTTAATTTAACTTATATCTTATAATAATTCCATTCATTGAATTCCCATGTCAGTGTTTCTGTTCTTCTCTGTAGCTACTTTCATTCTATACTCCTCTTCATCGCATTCCCGTCCTCCCCATTTCGTTCCTCCTTTTTACTTTATTGGAAATGTAATCATCATTTCAAGTGCGATGGAAGAAAACTAACTAAAGACAGAACTGAGGAATCCCATTTAGTGTGTGTGTGTGTGTGTGTGTGTGTGTGTGCGTGCGCGCGAGTGAGAGTGAGATAGAGTTGTGTGCCTCCCCTACTGACATGACCAGATAAAACTTTTATGGCAAGTGCTGTATCGCCCAAGGACAGACACACACACACACACACACACACACACACACAAGCGCGTGCGCACACACACACACACACACACACACCAATTTAGCAACTCAGGATACAGAGAAGGCAGACATGCCCAAGTCCTTAGTTGCCTCAGTCCATTTGTCAGCTTAAAGTTGCAGCGCGAGTATGACTCTGAAACCAGATATTCTATTCGATTAATGGAAATAATCCCTGAGACTGAATATGTTCTTTAATCAACAACAGACAGGCATCAAAGCAATCATCTCCAGCACAACATGATCTCAACCCTCAACAGGTTGAGAAGGCAAGATAACATCACATCAGCTTTTATTTTGAAAATGGCTCAGTAATTGTGGTGGAGTTCCCCTCTGGGCTCTGCTTGTATACATTTTTGATCGGGTTTGCCATTGGCTGTCAGACTTGATCGTAAAAACTGGAAAGCGGTCGGAGCACTCGCGCTTCAGGCACGGCCGCACAATTCTTTACAGCTTTGACATTTTATAGAAAATGAAAATTTTCATCCAGATTAGTATCTAAAACATACAGTGGCATACAATTAAAACTCAAGCCGGACTACTGTCCTGACACGCAGTTCAAATGTGAACACTAATGACGTATAATGAGAATCTCCTGACTTTTAAGAAAGTATTCCAATGAAGTTTAAATGTTTGTTTTCAGAGAGAAATATTTTCCCAAGAAGCATTAATATTATAATTAGATTATTATTATTATTATCAGATATGTATCTTACTGAGGAGTCCTCCGACTTTACATACAGTAAAGAAAGGATTTTAATGTTTATTCCAATGCCGACCTGTGCTTTGAAGGTTTATAAGTGCTATCACTAACAAAGGTGATGTGTCTATTTCATTTTACATATCATTGCTTTATCAGTAACCCACGCAATTAAATATATTAGTAGTTGGATTGACGTTGATGAACCACGACGAAAAATAATTACACGATTTTAGCAGAGTATTCTCATACCTGAATGTTCTTTATCATTTCTTGTACAGAAAGTTTCCAGGTGGAAACTAAGGCATTAATTATCCAAAATGTTCTGGTGGAAAAATAGCGAAGGCGGCCAGAGGATGTTGGATGAGGCAGCTTTTTAACTGAGGAAACAAGCAGTCTCACGTGTGCAGGTAGGAGAGCAGCACAGCTATTGTCCTCGGATAGGAAATTGAAGATATAGGATAAAGAAAGGAAAGAAAAGGAAGGAAAGAGGAGGAACTCATACGTGAGAAAGTGAGGAAAAATGAAAGGAAGAAGGACAAAAAGAGAGGAGGATGTTGTTTAGCTTTGAAGATCTAAGGAGGGGAAAGGGCAGAAGAGATAGCACTATGAAAGAGAGAGAGAGAGAGAGAGAGAGAGAGAGAGAGAGAGAGAGAGAGAGAGAGAGAGAGGAAAACAAGACATACAAGCCAAAAAGCAGAGAACTGGGAAAGGAAAAGGTATTTTCCACAGAGAATAATAGGTAAAGGAAGAGTTAATCATAAAGAGGAGTAGCGAACGCAAAGAGAAGATGTCCAAAAGTGGAGAGGGGGGGGAGAGAAAGAGAAGAGAAGATATAAGGAACAGATGTGAAAATGGGGAATCGACAGATGAAAAGTCAGGAAAAGAAAAGGATGAAAAAGAGCTGCGAATATGGACGATTCAAGCTGGAGGAGAAGATGAAATAAGAGGTAAAAGAGAGAGAGAGAGAGAGAGAGAGAGAGACAGACAGAGAGAGAGAGACAGAGAGAGACAGAGACAGAGAGAGAGAGAGAGAGACAGAGAGAGAGACAGAGAGAGAGAGAGAGAGAGAGACAGAGAGAGAGAGAGAGGTGATGAATGAAAAGCACTAAAGCTGAGGTGGAGAATCAGTGTGTGAATCAAGTGTGAAATGGAAACCAGGAGGGGACACAGATCTCTGGTTATGAAAGAAAGAAAGAAAGAAAGAAAGGTATGTAGGGAACTGATGACAGACATAATGTCGGGAGAAAAAGAAAAGAAACGGTGGATATGGAAAAGTTCACATTAAAGAGAAAATTGTCTGTAAAAGAAAGAAGAGAATGCTTCCTGAGGGTGTGTTCCAATACCCATACTACCATACTATTTAGTACTAGTACTATTTATAAAACAGACTCAGTATGTCCCGATACATAGCATGTCATGTGCAGCATGACTCGCATGCAGGGGACCGACGTTTGCAACCTGTCATAATCCTTTTAATCGGGCTAAAAGTGCCTAAACTTAACTATATCTTAACCATGTGCGATGACCGCAGGGTAACGGTAGAGCTCTTGTCATGCACGGCAGACATTCTTAACAACGCTATACAGTCTACAATTATTTTTCAAGTACGTCTCTATGAAACCTTTAGCCACTTGTCGCTCAAGGTCCCTGAATGCTTAGTCGTTGGAAGCACCTTTTTTTCTTTTCTTTTTTTTAGAATCGACTGTTTTCATTGACACCGGCTGTCAATCAGAAGAGTTGACGATCACTGCTGCCCGCTGAACCACTGAGCGGTTTTTGGAGCAATCCAAATAAACTCCTGCATGGGAATCCAGAAGGGGGGTCAAATCAAGTGCGACGGTGACTGGGCAAACATTAATGCCAAATTGCCACCTGTGCGTGTGAATGACTTTTTAATTATGGAGAAAAATGTATAAAAAAAAAGAAAAACTGATACAATCAAATAAAAAATAAAAAATGACGTGATGATGAATACTCTGAAGAGCATGGTGGAGAGTAAAAACCTAAAAGCAAAATAATTGGCTTCTTCCAACACGATGATGTGACTTTTTTTTGACAATAAGGCGTGAACTGACAAAAGGTTAATCTGGGCTAATTGTGAATGCTATTTCCCCCCCAAAAAAAAAAATATATATATGGCAACGCTGGTTTGCGTATGAACAGAGGAAAAGAAGACATTGTGCGTTGACATTTGAAAAGGTGAGATATTTCACAACAGCCATTGATTGACTGCCACAAACAGCCATCGAGCGTCAGTGTCTATCAGCATCCAGGGCTTCAGAGGAGCTTTAATGGCACAGCGATAAATCCCATCTCCTGAGATATCCAGCCATCAGCTCTTCAGAGAGATGAGAGTTGAGGCGTTCAATGTCTCTTGTCAAAAGAGAAAAGGCAAGGAAAAAAGTGCACGTATTCGGTGTGAACCTGTCAATGCATTGTCAGCGTGAATTACGTGTTTTGTTTTTATGTGTGAGGATGTGCACTCGGAAAAAATGACTCAATGGATGAACTCAATTAAATTTGTGGGCAAATGCATGTAGTCCCAACTCAAACTAAGCACATTCATGTCATATAATGTGATTAAGTTGATTGAGAAATTCACATTTATCTAACTCAATCTAATATAATTCATTGTAAATTAAATAATAGGGTCAAAACAAAATGTGTTTTCATTTGATCCCCCATGAAGAGAAACATGAGACAAAACCTGGTCGAGGTGGTTTTTAAAATTTTTTTATTTTAATGGAAAATGCTCAGATAAGTTCAGCATCCATGACACTATTGTGCCTGCATTTCTTTATTTCTTTGTAACACATATAAATAATAAATAAATAATATATAGATAAACAGATAAAATATTGACACATTTAAATACATATTTTATTGATTTATTTATTCATTTCTGTATTCATTTCAGCATCTATTTATTCTTTTATCTATTTATTTCTGTATTGAATTTTTCCTGTATTAATTTCTACATGAATTTATTAATTATTTATTTCTGTGCTTGTTTCCTTATTTAATCCTGTATTTATTTATGTATTTATTTATTAACACTTAAGCTGTTTTTCATCCTCCATACACACGAGCGAGACGTTGACGTTACGCTGCGGTTTAGACACGGGATAAGACATCTAGCCGTGGGTGGGGATTATGGTGTGCCATAGGAATTTCTCATTATAAATACATGCCATGGTAGAAATAAGAGTGGGTAACACTGTTCAACGCTACAGGGGAAACTGTTATTACTGTTATTGTGATAAAACTTACCAGATATTCATTGAGGTAGATGACAAGGTTTCCTGAAGGCCAGAGCTTCGTATCTATGGAAGTGTCCCTTCGCGGGACACCTAACCCCTAAATCCCCCCAACAAGCGGTTGCCTTGCATGAATTGCACAACCATTGGTGTGTGAATCAAATGCAAACACTGAAAAGTGCTTTGGATAAAAACAGGCCATTTATCAAATGTGTCCAAATAGGCCGCCATCGAAAAAAATGTACAATTACCACCCCAATACAGTGAAAAATGATGTTCTCCAACTTTGCTCTTGAAGATCTGTATCAGCTTGTTTATTATAACTACTACCATATATGGATGTAGGATTATTGGCAAATTCAAGTTGCGCAGCCATTATTAATCATGGACAACAGTTAACACATACAAACGTACACATGTACTAGCTTCCCTCTGCTGGAAGAGGGCAGTCCATGTGCTTTGGAACTCTCCCACCACGGGCGGCCATAGAATAACAGCGCCGACAGACCTGGGACAGGCTGAGTTTGGCCCCTATAAAATAACACACGAATAAAAGTAGCAGTAGAAATGCATCCGAATGTAACGGAGTAAAAGTAAAGAATACAAAGAGTACATTGTAAATTACTACCAAAGAACAATACTTACCAAAGAATGGACTTTCACCGCTGACATTTTTTTCGCAGCCAGGAGAAAAGACCCACTGGTTGTTGCACAATGCTTAAAAAGTCGTCCCTCGATCAAACTAATTCATTTTGAGTTGATCTAACCTAAATAAATCTAATAGGTAAAAAGGATTAATAATTGTTTTTCTATTACACTCATTAAATATGCAGAAGTATATATATATATATATATATATATATTTAAATATATTCATTTAAATAAAGCTAACAATATGTAAATGTGTCACTTCTAAGAAGGGCTTAAATAAATAAATAAAAATGTGAGTGTGTATGTGCATTAATGCAGTGGGGAGACGAAAGTAGAAAAACTAGAAAAAGTGGACATAATTAGGGTCAATTAGTGTTTTGGTCTTTTCATTTATTTATTTTTTCTAAATGTCATCAGAAAACTCGCAGTAGAAAGCCTGTTGTCCTGGGAGAAGTAGGACACCTGGCCAGGTGGAGGTGCAGGTCTTCCCCCTAACTTGAGCCCCAAACACCCACCGAGATTCTGAAGTTACTTGTTTTCCGTGTTTTATAATTATGACGTAGCTGTCTGGTTCATATCCGCGCACTGACGAGCCGTCAGCCCGCCATAATTTCATGAGAAATCAAATTATAGACGACAAATCAACGTGTCCGCTGTCGAAAAATGTCGGCACTGTGTGAAGAACAGAGGGCGAGAGACTGAGAGGAAGCAATTTCCTCAAGATGAAATCAGCCGAGAAGGGGACGCAGAAATGAGAAGGTGATCTGCGGCCACTTCAGCGGAACCGTGTTCCTTACACACACCAGAAGACTGAACCGTTGGACAGTTGAAAAAAATGGAGCGGCAACTTTGCTTTCCTTAGATTCTACTCATAACATGTTGTGACGTACACCGTCCTCAATGGATGCTGACACCGAATTTGGGACATGGTAACCATGGTTGCTGTTCCAGTTGCCCTCTGACCTTATTTCCCTACAGGGATAAACACCATCAGTATATTCTTTGGTGTTATTTGCTTTAGGTTTGAGACCATCAATTCAGCTGGAGAGCCATTTTTATAAAAAAAATGTAAACGCATACATTTCACAGCCCTATCAAGCAGGTTATTACTATTCCTGTCCTTTTAGTAACACTAGGAACAGTAGCACTTTTACTGTGTTACTGTCTTTTACTGTGTTTTTGATCAATGGCTGGATCATAGCAGTAATGGAGCTGAGGCCGCGGTTTCCATTTTTACGGGGGACACCCACGCACGATAAATCATGCACACTCATGGCCCTGCGGGACGAAACTGGAGGAAGCATCCACCAAATGGAATAATAAAACTTTTTCTTTTAACAGTTCCTAGTCTTATTTGTCTGATCTGGCTTTATCTTGGGTATTTATGCTGTCTATTGTCTGTGTGTGTGTGTGTGTGTGTGTGTGTGTGTGTGTCGTAGGTGTCGTAGGTGCTTTCTGCCTTATCTTCCCGGTGCAAACACAGTTTTAAGGATGTAATTCTTTGGTGGAAGAAAAATAAGACAAAACACACAGCTTGATTTGTTGCTTAATCCTTCGGGAAAAAAATATGGAAATGATGACCGCTAAATGTTTACATTGTAGAAGATTAAGGTATTTAAAGAACAAAACAACATTTCTAACGCTTTTATGTTGAAGCTTTGCCCCATTTCTTAATGATGAAAACATGAAATTCATCTAATGGCAAAAATCACAGAAACAGATGACGTCGAAAATAGAATCAGTTGTTGTTGAGACCATTTGTCATTTCTTTGACAGATGAAGAGTCAAAGAATTCTAATGTACAGGAGTTCCCCCCCCCCCTTACTTCCCATCCCTCTTTGTGCTCTGCCAGGCTCAGACCGTGCTCCAGTTCGACGAGGCTGACTTAGCAAGAAAGTAGTAAAATGCCGCTGTAGGCAGTTCAATACTTTATACCACTCAAGTTCAAAATGTCAGCTTTTCAGGAAGTGCAAAAATAGCTGTGTGTTTTAATTTAATGCTTTTCTCAAGCCATACCACAGTATAATCCAGAGGTTCTCAAACCGAATCCGAAAACCGACAACACTCTCCGGCAGTTAGCATCGTCATGACGTACGGAGATACTCCGCGTTTCAAAAACAGAGAACATTACATTTCGTAACATGGTGCATTCATACCACAAGGTATGGGCTGGGTATTGATTGAATTGTCATTTCGTATGTCCGTATGTGGACCTTGGTACCGAATTTGAATCCTTCCATTTTCATTTAAACATACGTATATAATGGAATGTAGGCTTTAAAGTCATAACATGATGACTCTCCCAAGTATGTCGAAGCCGTATATTCATCAGGTTTCACTGTATTACAAGTGAGATTTACATTTTTTTACGCTGTTGTTAATAACATGCTAGGAGCATGGCTCCTGTCCATCTCTCCGGCACTGCAGTCCAGACTAAAATATCTCAAGACATAAAATGGATCCAATTGCCATCAATTTTGTTTCATAAATTAACTGTAATAGCTGTGGTTATTCCTTAACTTTTCATCTAGCGCAATCGTCAGGTCAATGAATTTGTCCAATATTGCAGTATAAGTGGGGATTCATTTTTTTTTTTAAGGTTCCTGGAGAGTTTATGAGCTAATCTGTAAACACTGTGCCCTTTTTTTTTGGATCGGCAGCAAATTCCTCTTTATTGGCTGGAGGTGAAGCCAATTTTTAACAGCTCGCTGCTGTTTTGGTGTCGACGTTGCATTTTTCTCTTCAATTTGCGAGTCGTTGCTTCCTGTGTGATAAGAGGATTTTTTTTTCCAAGGTGAATTTATTGAGTCTCATCAATAGGACTCGGACGCTGTTCTCTGTTGGGATTTAGGCTGAATCCTCAGGTGTGCTTTTGTACAAATATTGTAAAATGTATTCTCCTGTCATCATTCATTAAAACTGTTTGTAACGTTTTTTGTTTTCATCCTCATTTCTTCTCATTTAACAAGTCTTGTTTTAAGATGTTAAGCAGTTTAGATTATTATGATGTTTGTCATATAAATCTCTCTGCTGCTGTTACTATATACTCTTTGTTATAATAGAGTTTTAAAGAATCTTATCTCTCTATGGTCCAGACACATTTATCTTCTTGTCTTCTTCCTCCCACCCTGTTAATTTATTCTGCCACACTTCTGTCTCCTTCGCACCTCTATCATCATATCCTAATATAGATGCAGATGTTTTTTTTCTTCCCTCAATGATGTGTGCCTGTCTTCTATTATTAGTATCACTGCCTAATCTGCATTAATAATTTGCATTTTTAATGATTATTCAGATATTGACCTACTTTGTTTCCTGTAATATACTAAGTAGCTCTAAACGCATAATGTGTAAATAAAGGTTTATTTTTGGCAATACACTTCAGTAATATTAGAAGACAGACAGCGATTCCCTCTATCTACATCCAGACTTGTTTAGCCTAGCTAAGCACAAAGACTGGAAGCAGGGGGAAGTGCTTTGTCAGAAGTGAAAAACCGGACCTTCCAGCATTTCGAAAGCTATCACGATAGCTAACAATCTGGTCACCAGTCCAGCTTTGAGGAAGAGTCGCTGCTCAATAAAAGCTCCAATGCATAACTGATCATACGATTGATCGTATTTTTACACTTTTAAGAGAGCAGGCAGTTTCTTCCTGCTTCCAGTCTTTATGTCGACTTAGGCTAAAGACATCCTGGACCTACTGTGCCATAGACTGTTCTTCCAATTTTTTTCTAATCACATATTTCTTTTCCCCCCACCCCTTTATCTCTCTTCATCTCTTCGTCTTCTCCAATGTATCTAGGCGTTGAGTGCATCGTGGTTTTGCCTGAGCCAAGGAGTCACTGGGATCCTGTCTTTGGTACCTGCGTTTTCCTCTTCTCCTTCCTCATCCCCGTGGCTATCATCAGCATCTGCTACAGCCTGATGGTCAAGCGCCTTCGCAATGTGCGCATCCTGTCCGGCTCCAAGGAAAAGGACCGCAACCTGCGGCGCATCACCAGGATGGTCCTGGTGGTGGTGGCGGCATTTGTCGTCTGTTGGACCCCCATCCAGATCATGGTCCTGGCTCAGTCACTGGGCTTCAACCTGAGCAGCTTGTTCACGCTGGTCCTGATGCACTTCTGCATCGCACTGGGCTACGTCAACAGCAGCTTGAATCCTGTGCTCTACGCATTCCTGGACGAGAACTTCAAGCGCTGCTTCCGTGAGTTCTGCAACCCTTCGCCGTTCCGCCTCGACACCCAGCAGTCGGGCAGGATGAGGAGCATTGCTAGGGAGGTGGCCGCGGCCTACAGCTGCAAGGCTGATGGTAGTGGGCCTGGAGGAGGGACACCTAATCCAGCATGACTAGGCGTGGAGCTCCCCTTGGTGGGGGTAGACCCCCAGCAGAGAGGAGAGAACCACGGGAAAGGGAACTCCAACACAGAATTGACTCAGATTACAGCTCTCTAGCGGCACGAGCCCCCCCGCCCCCCAACTAGAAGACTGGCCTGGGGTGGGGGGGAGGGAAATGAGGAGGATGGGGTCGAAAGAAAAAGAATTTAGGATTATGGATGTGGATGACAAACATAGGGTGCTTACAGGTATATGGGTAGAGAGGAATGAGATACATACAATAGCTTGGGTGGGGTGGGTGGTGGACATCTGGGTAGGCGATGGTGCCAGATATGGGGGGAGCTCAAATTATTATGGATCCTGGAACTTGGAATGACTATGGCCTCCACTGAAGCGGTAAGACATATTGGAATGTAAGATTGAACTATCTTTAGGTGGACCTAAACACAAAAGTAGTAACAGAATTATTTGACACGTATTGCAACTCCAAAAACAACAGCCTCACAAACAGAAACTGCATCTGCAAACCGAGGCTGGTACCCAGTTGCTGCATCTCTCGAAAGATGTCTGACTCAGTACTTGGGTATGAGAAGGCAGGGGTTGGGGCTAGACATTTGGAGAGAGCATATACACAGCACAGGACGAATAGAAGGAGTGCAGATACCAAAATCTCTGAAACCACCAATACACTACTTTGGTGCTTGTAGAAAGAATATAACATTGGAAGCACGGTAAGGACCACGGACTGAAGACTTGCCAAGAAAGAGTAAAGCTTTCTTGAAGCTTTACTTGAAATAAAAATAGATAATACACACTTTCACTACAGTTTATTGTATCTTTAATTAACTTTATTTCACGAGTGGTGGACAAAATGCCATGCCCCGCACTGATCCCATTATGGGGTCTTTATTGTGATGGTTCTCTAACAATGGGTAAATATAAAGGTAATATGCTGCTGAGCCCTTATAAGGACTTAAATGGGCACACAAAGTATAATGTGACAAAGCAGCCTGTAGACAGAAGAATGGATGTAATACCTAAACAATAGCAGTCTTAGGGAAGAGAACTATGTGCTACAAGCTTCTCTTGAACAATATTTCCTAAACTGTGTCTATGGATCACATGAATGTTATTTCTCGTAGGAGACGCATCTTTCAGCGGTTCTGAAGCAAAAATAAGCCTGAGAAACCCTGTCCAACAAGTTTCGTAGAGTTTTTGTGATTTTTGAAGACTTTCTATCATCACCTTTAGAGGGAATTTAGAGGTTGGGGCCGGAGAAAAACTGGTGAGATCGTAACCTACAAAAACAGCAAATGAAGGACAGAATCTGTGTTTGGGACAAGCCTTTTCTGGGTATTACACTTCTTTCTATTCTTGCTGCGTTCTAGGACACAAGATGAAGGACAGTGCCTGTCTGTGGTGCGTCCACACATGAAATGTCAACTAGCCTGTATCCGAGGGTAGATTTACCCATTTTAAATTCGCAGCCGCGACTTGAAATGTTTGCCATGAACATAGTCTTTTTTAACATGACCTGGGCAAAAATAATGCATTCGTAAAATATTTATTTCAAGCACATCTGAAATGTGATATTTGTCAAATAATAATTAAGTGATTACTGGTAATTAATTTGTTCTTCCTGGTTGTTATAAATATTGAAAAATAAAACAATGTTCATATTTTGAAACATGCTAACCAGATGGTATTTACAACACAGCCGTGATTGTACCATTGAACCAGGTATCGCTTAAGTTTAAACAAGTTTAAAAAATTAATACAAGGAAATACAGATTATCCCAAACCTGATAGCAGCCACACATTAAAACTACTTTTTTTTCCTGCTCATCAGATGAACTAAACAAAATATATAAATATTCTCTATTTCTAATGTTTGCGGTTTCACACGTATTGCATTTCCTGAGCTGGCACTTCTGTAACGTTAGCTGATTCTGCAGCATTATGACCCTGCATTTTTGTACTTGTTGCAGAAAAATACCACCGTCCTCTTTCTAATAGGAAATAACTTCCCTGCAATGATTACATTTTTCTGTATCATCACTGTCTTTTGCAATACCTGTCTTCTGCTTTTCAGCACTACCTCTGGCCCCGCCATATATACATGAACATGGATGCAGTCATAACTGCCGATGTGGACTGAAGTTTACAAGCTTAAATAAACCAAAGTTTGCTTTCAGTAAAAAAGTCAAAAGTCAAATTGTAGTGCTCATTTTTAGGGATGGTCTGGTTCTTATAAACGTGTGTATAGTTCTAATTCCAAACCATTTTTTTTTAGCTACCAAGCCCTCGGTTCGGGACTCAATTGGTGACTGGCCAACAACTGTTTCTGTTCTGTTTATTTCCCATGGTTACATTGCAATTATCACCTAAGGCATTTCTTTTGTATCAAACCTTCGAGTAATTGATGCAGGTGTACAGTTGCAGGTTAAATGGGATTTTATTTTCTGTTTCACTCAAGCCACTGAATTTGACCCACTGACTGAATGTTATATATTTCTGTAAAAACAATTAGGTTGAAGGACAACACCATCAGAGACATCCTGTTCAAATACTATAAGCATGCTGGCAGCTTGTGGTTCAATGTCCCGTGATACCTGCCATGGTGATTAGGCATTTCGGATACAAGCAAAGTGAACATGACAGAGGCGATATGATCACAGATGTTTTGAAAATGACACATCGAGGTGGGCTGATTTTATTCCAGGTCTGTAGCTGCTGTCAGGTTTGGGGAGTCGGAGGAGAAACGAACGGGGTTCGAGGTTGCGTTTGGGATTGGAAATGTTGCCGATGAACTCTGGGTTTGAGATATTGTTGGTTGGGACATTTACATCGGGTGGGGTTGGGTAGGGGTGCTATCAGTGAGTCATTTTGACTCCCGGCGCCACAGTGGCAAAGCAGGAGGACGGGGTCACAGTGCTCTGACCCCCCTCCAAGGGACAAAGGGGCTCTCTCTCTCTTCTTAGTGTCTTAAAATTGAAATCAACCCTGATTTCAAAACCGCATACGGTATTCTTATTTCCCTGGACAGTTTTGGAAATGATACTGACAGCACTAGACTAGATAGAGTAATCCAACATTTGGACACCTTCTGGGACACTTAGTTGACAATTTAACTGAGAGAAGGAGACAAATATCAAAACTGCAAATCATCATGTGGTAATGATAATAATTTGTTAAATCATTTACGTTTGGTCTTACATTGAAATGTGTCTCACACATAAACACGTGTATTAGTGTGACAATTTCAGCAATGCTTTTTCAAAGTTTTTATATGTGCACTCGTGTGATTACTAAAAACTATAACAGGTCCTCGATGTTTGCCACGAGCATGTTGGGACGAACAATAGAAATTATATTCTAAAAACTATTTACATATTTGTCTGGCACTGCGCATTAGCGGTAACAACAGAATATCACTTTTTTTTTTGTCTTTTAGATACAATACAAATATTCTATAGATTTACGTGCAGACACGATAGTAGAGTTATCGACCTTGAAGCCATTCAACGTCTGTGGAAAATTGTGGTGCTGTTTTCTGATTCATAGCTCAATCTAAACATGTATAAATCATATTTTGTCATTAGTTCTTAAATAAAAGCAGCTTCTCATGAACTATTTAAGGAGCATCTACCAGAAACTTTTTTCAATATCTGCGTCTACTGTATCTTCGGCAGGGTGGCCAGTTTAGTAATATTTTTAATCTTTGTTTGTGAGGCCCAATATTTGCTGTGAAGAATCAAACAAAACGACAATTTATTTTCACAATAATGAAGCTACACACTTTCCCACTTTGAATATTCCCACTGCTCTGAGGCCTTTTGGGAGGCACTTAACAGCTAAACTGTCCAGGCTTTAAGAATGAACTTGCGGATTCTGTTTTCGGGTTGGTTTGCTCTTTAATTTTACATTTGTGTCTCTTCATATAAGCCTAAATTGGTCATTTAGTTTGATGGTTAAGATGTAATGTATTTACTTTTAATTTTTTTATTTTTAAATGTGTCTTTTTTTCTTTTTAATTAGTTTTTTTTTTCGGGATGAATTTCATGATATCAAGTTCACACCACTTGCTGTCATGAAGGGTTTTGGTTGGATGTCAATTGTATTGCTTAAGTTATGTATGTCCAAAACCAATTTCTTGGTGCAGTTACACTTTGCAGCACATACAAATCATAATTGTGTCTTCTTTTGTTAGAGAGGAACACTATGAACTTACATTGCCTTAAATATCAAGTGAAGTCTGTTAACTGACGCTCGCTCTGAAGCTAAAATGTGTTAGTTTTTACCGGTGCTTCGCTGTTAGTTTATACTAGTCCAGACCTGTATTCATAAAGCCTCTGAGGACAGGAGCCATCAGACCAGAAAACAATTCAATTTTTAGTTTTTATCTCTTAGAATAGCTGTCTTTAGCCTAAATCTAAGGATTTAACTACTTTATTATTGGCTACCAATTGCTAAAATATCAGACCTATATCTAGTGTAAGTAACTTTGTCCAATAACACTGTGAGCTGTCACCTTATTCTTACCTTTGTTTCTTGCTAAAGTAACGCACACCTGCTAAAATGTAAATTCAAATGATGGATATGGGAACCCAAAAACATTTATGGATCGACTGTACAACGTCCACGAAAAAATACTCCTTTCCTATTGTCCGTCAGGCGTCATCTAAAACTATACCGTACAAGTGAACACACCAAACACAGTTAAACCTCAATTCAAAATCGGTACGCAAAGTAACAAACTGCATGGCTACAACTCTCATTGGTGCAATACACCTTAAGGTGGGTTGAAATTGGAGGGTGATTTTAACACAGCTTCTCTTTTTGCCCGTGGTAACTTGCCATCATATAAACCTAATGACACGCGGTGTCCTTAGAGTGCATTCTCCCTTACTTGACGTCCAACATTGCAGAGCCCTTGGCTTCCGTCGGATATTAATATGTGGTTGGCGCTTATAAATTGGGGATTTCAGCAGCATCTTCAGTTGGGTGAGCGCACCTTCACAGTCCGTGCTCAAGCCGTTTTAAACTACAGGTAACCATAGCAACAGTACTTATGCTGTGAGCTAAATTACTTATGAACTCTTTTCTGGTGAAACTTATCTGACCCTGGGTAAAACTCAAAAAATGCTCTTGAGGACTTAAACACATGCCATAAGCCCGATAATACGCTCCAAGGTGTCCGGATGTAATGGCTTTGCCTTCAAAATTGTTGTATTATTTTCTAATATCAATATTCAACATACAAAGGGTCCAATAGTGCCTGCACATCCCTAACTTTCTTTTCAGCTCACTGTTGAAGTTTTGAAACTGAAAAGGTGAAGTGAATTCAGCAGTGGGCTGGGAGTGAGTGGGCTATTGGGTACAAAGAATCAGGTCGTTAAGTTGTTTAAAGAGATGTTACCGAGGTTTTTCATAATTGTGTGGCTTTGTTCGGCTCGTCTTTACCACGTAAAGTGTCCAAACGTGTTTTTCTTGCCAGACCCCTGGTATCCTTGATGGTCAGGTCTGTTCTGTTCTGAGGTAGTTTTATGAATACTGGTCGTATTTTGTACAACCTAGCAGACTTTGTGTAGGTATAAATGGCCGGAGCATCAAGGACACTGGCTTCGACGCGATTCACCTTTATGAAGACGTGCTATTACGCATCTGTGAGGCTTTTTGTGCTTAACTGTCGCTGTTAAAACTCAAGATGCTACGATATTTTGTATTACTGTTTGGTGTTATTTTTGTAGCACACAACTACATAAAGAGGACTCCAAGAGGGCAAAAGCCTTCTGTTTAACAATGCAGAATGTATTATACTGTCTGTTAGCTCTGTATAAACATTCTGTTGAATATTACAATTATGTAAGAGTATAAAACATGGTTCTGGTCATTATTTAACGTCCGACCTCTTTCTCTTGTTATCCTTGGTGTATAAATACAAACTATTTCTCGCCAACCGTAATGGTACGTGTTGTTCCCTCCGTGCTTCTGAACGCGGGGAGATTCCTTTCATTCGTTTACATTTTACAGACCACATGAATGTCAAATGAAAAAAACCTGTTGAAAATCCAAAATCTATGAGAAAAAAAAACATACAATGTTGATGTTGTTGTTATTACTATTATTGCTATCAAAAGAGAAAAACGGTATCGCATTAGTGTTTTTTTGCTGTGCGGGAGACTGTCTGGTATGTATCTGTGTATTCCTTGTGGACCGCATTTCGCTCACTGCCTGAGTTATGAAATGAAACAGTTCTTAAGGCTCAAAAATGAAAGACATTTTTATGCTGTTGATGCCGTCAAGGCCCCACTTTTAAACCTCCCTTCACCTTCTTTCAGCCCCAGATCCACCCACACAATTGAGCCGTGATCACAAAACTTGAAGTACTTTCTACACTTCTTATCTCACGTCGGGGTTGGGACTAGGTCGGAGTATCAACTAAATGCTCAAATGTGATGGAAATACTTCATTAAATATGAACTGATGCTTTCTAGTCACAATTTGCTATTAGTGGGATTTGAATATTGGTTGGGATCGGTTGGGGTCAGGTGACAGAGCTGTTTGTATCACATGACTCTGGCTGTAGCTACAGAAACGGACTTGTTCCTGTTCTGCGGTGGCAGACTGAACTACCATGCTAGCTGGCTTGTTGTCAATGCATAGAGACTTTTTGCTAAAGCTTGAATTTTAAATTGTATATGTTTCTCTGCATATGAAATGAATAAAGAAAAGATGGCCATGTATGACTCATTTATTTATTTATTTTTTACTATTTTTCCGTTGGACTCCATATGGGATCAGTCAGCTTGTTTGGCACGAATCACAATGGAGGGTTCACAATCAAGGAACTCAACAGTGATATATTTTTTATAGCTAGTTTTTCCCTATATATTTTTGTATAAGAAACACACTCTACAAAACTAAGAATTTTTTTTTTTTTTAGCAAAACGTTTTTTGATTTTGTATTTCATTTGTATTCTGAGAGATATAACCATTATCACAATGTGCAGGTTCAGTGGAACACTTCTGTATTTAGCCATGAGTACACAAAATATCTCGTCTTTAATAAGTTTTAGTTAGAATTTATTTTTTTCCACACAGTTTGACTTTGAGCCTACCTTGAGTTTGGCAGAGTGGTTGTTTTGTGTTGCTCAGCTGTTCCTTGTTAATAGTTGTTAAGACAATGAGCTGTCAGACTCATATCACAGTGGACTGACAAAGAATGAACAGCTAACTGGAGGAGGACCTAGGACAGAAGCTCGTGTGGGAGACACAAATCAATCAAACCAGTTTACAGCTACGGACAACTATTAAAAATCAAAAAAACACACTGACGAAAGTTTGGAAATTCTTAAAAAAGACATGCATCCTAAAGACTTAGCAGATGCTATGTAACTAAGATTGATGGCTGACGTGACTCTACGACGGTCAATATTTTGCAGCTGACATTGTCTCCCACAAACATGGCCAACGATTGTTTTGTACTCTGAAATAATGTCGCTCCGACATTTAGAATGGATTACGTTATTTCTATTCAATTTCCATCAATTAGAAATGAATATATGTCTGTGTAATCTGTAAAGACAGAAAAAAAGGTGCAGCAGTAGCTCACGTGGGACCACATCGGTACAGTAATGCTTCTTTTAGGAAGGGAAATCAGCAGATTTATTTATCTTATTGAAAAGGCCTTGGTCCCTTCAGGGATTACCGGGAAAGACTTAATAGGAACAAAACAAAAAACTTTATTGATACCTTTTTTTTTGGTTTTCCACAATTGAAGTTTTAGTAAAAAAAGAAAAAATATATAAAATGAACTTGAAATGAAGTCTAGAAAGAGATTCATCCTGACATTTTGACAGATGCACTACACCTTTTAAAAATAAGTGTGAATTAATAAACTCACAATAATAACTATTTAGAGATAATCCAGAATAAGAATTCTGTGGGGTAAAGGTGCTTATATGGTATATGGGCAGGGGGATTTAATGTATACCTACCTAAATACAGTATAGCCACCAGATACGTGTCAGTGCACATCTTGCAGAGCAACACTGTAGGCAATCATGTTAGAGTCTGAACTTTGCACAAGAAACTTTTGTTCCCTGATTTAGCCTTTAAGGTATTTCCTCCTCCCAGGCAACATAATTACCCCCATAAAAGCATCAAGCCTCAGGACAAAACTCAGGGAGCAAATGTCCCTTTTCTTTCTGTCGTTCATGATCCCGTGAGTAGATGATAAATATAATTGCACTAGTAAGTTAGCTAACCGGGCGACAACTACTCATTAACACATTTTGTCGAAAAGATAAATAAAAACGACAGGAGCTGGAGGGGGGAAAGCATCTCCAGAAGGAGAATGTGAGAAATAATCAACTGAGAGTTTTTCATAAACAACCAGTTGACCTTTTTTCAAATCATTTTCCCGGTCACAGGTTTCAAAGTAGTTGCGAGACGAAAAAGGTTAAAGCAATTTCCTTTCAGCACTGAAGGTCATCTGTTTTCCAGCCAGATCTGTCCTGTGTTTACTGTAGTCGGCAGCTTCTTGTGTGATGATGTTTCCTGTAGGTTGAACCAGAGCAACATTACCTTATTGAGCAGATTAACATATCTGTGGTGTATCTATTACGCGCCACCCTTTTCAGGTAACATTTACCACACAACGCTATGCCTTGACAACAATTGGGCAGATTCCCATGACCTCTTATTCCTTACAGGATGACCATTGTGACTCGAAGATCTTTATACAACATTGAATGTACAAAATTCAATATGAGATGCAATAATTAAGTTCTTTTAACTGGCTGGTAGTGGCTGCTGCTTCAGTTCAGTACCTCGGCGTTTTCAAATTTTTTTGGACAACTTTTGTCTTTTCGGTTAGCTTATTACGTTGTCCGTCTCAAGAACGCGAGCCGGCGCTCAGCCGGTGAGCCCCGCGGGCAGACGGTTTACGTTCACTGCGGGGCTGTTAATATGGTTTATGGGGACTTTTCCTTGACGGTGGTGAAAAACGTTTGTCTGAAGCCCTGGCCCACTGAGTGCCCTTTTCTACAGTAGCTCAAAATGTTAGTGGTAGTAACACTTCCTTTGAAATCACAGCAGCTATATTTCAATACAAAGCTATCTCTTTTTTTTCTGTCTTTTCCTATTGACAAATACACTCAAACTACCTCTCCGAAGTGTCCTGTGAGGACGAGGGCTTCCTCACTTTACGAGGAAAAGACCTTGCATTTATTCATCTGCCTTCCCCCTTTTATCTTCCTCACCAGCTATCTCATACTCTCTCTCTCCTCTCCTCCCTTTTCTTTATATAACTTCTCTGCTCTGTCCTTTTTAACCTCTCTTCCACCCCCCACCACACACACACACACACACGCTCTGCTCTCACAACTCTCACATACTTATCTTGTCTACTCCTTTCTTCTTCCATTTCTTTCTTTTCTGTCATTGCTTTTACTTGCTTCTTTTCCCGCTTTTAAGAGCTTTTGCCTCTTCTTTTTACTCTTTTATTAAATAACTAACCCTTTTTTCTGCACTCTTGGCTCTCTCTATCCCCCTTTCACCTCCCACCTCTCTTTTTGTCTACCTGTATTTGTGCATTTAGCAGACACTTTTATCCAAAGTGCTTTGAGCTCATACTTAACTCTTCTGAAAATAGACCAGGTATACACTCTCTTGCAAACTTGCAATTTGCTGCCAGCTTTTCACACAAATATCACTCACGTCAGGGCATTTGCATTCGCTCAATACACTTTTCTTCTTTGTAGCTTGAGAAACAGATTTGACTAAGTGCTTCTTAATTTATGATTTTAATCATCAGCTCAAGGCAGCATGATGAAGTGCTCTTATGCTTAAGAACAAGGAGAACAAAGAAAAGTTACAGCGCAGAGCACTCATATGAGAAGGTAGCACTATCAGAGCACTCAATATTTATTTCATTTATAAACTCTGTCAAATCCGCAATCTCCTTTTCAGCACAGTACAGCTAACCCCTTTATCTCAGCCAATCATTTTGTTGGTTTTGTCGCTGTTTTTACTATAGATAAACAAAGCTTATGATCCTTTGTGGTGCCGGGCAGGTGTTCTGTACACGTCTCTGCTAAACCCCAGAATCACACAGAGTTTTGTTGCATAAATTAAGCACCGAATAAAGTTACCTAATTGAGACAAAGCCAGGCATCATCCGACCTGCGTTGACCCCACATGGAGAGCTGTTGGTGGCATGACCCTTGGTGACTTAAATCTGGCGCAGAGTCAGTTTTAAAATGGTTTTCATGGAAGAGACAAAAACTGCCAAATCTGAGCATGTTAGTTGGTAATATTGCTCATTCTAAAAAACTACAAATCTGTAAATGCACATTCCAAAAGCTGAATATTTGGATTTTATTTGAAGCACAGAAAAACAGGCTGAAAAACACAAAATTGTGACACTGACACCCACTTAAACTGTTTGGATGTGAGAAAATGATTGCCTCTTTACACATCCAGGTGACACGGAGATATATGCTGTTTTATAATCTGATGGTAGTGTTTGAATATTCACTCTTCTTTTAGCTTTGTTTTGGTATTGCTATGAGGCAAAACTTGCCCCTTTTTCTTACTATAAATAAAGAAGAAATTGATAAGTAGCGTTCCAAATTTAGACTTTTGGATGACATCAAATAGCACACACACAGTATGTAGGTCCCCTTATAATTCCTCTCACACACACACAAACACACACACACATATTGGAATTGCCCCCTGAGGGTCGATGTGGCATCCATCTGCTGACAAGATGGAAATAGAACATTTCCGTCGTAACATCTTGACCTTTGACCTCCACAGGGGGTCGTGAACTCCCAACTCAATTTCTTTACCAAACCGTGATGAATGTGAGGGAATGTCGATCTGTGGTGACTTGTGTCCAGCTGTATGGGTCACCAGCATAGTCGGTATACCTACAGTGCACTGGCTGACCTTTGACCTTTCTTTAGGTTGCAAAGGAAATAATGCAACAAAGCTAAACAGTATTAAACAAAGTGTAATGCGTACATGAACTGGCCCTGAAAGAAATGCTGACTCAGTGGAGACATTTAGGTTCAAAATCCCCACAATGTGACTGTTGCTGTGACTAAACGTTTACAAAGCAAATATTTAGAATTACAACATGACTGATGCAGAATTCACCGGTGACATAGCGTAACGCTACAGCTAAAACATGATAACCTCAAACTCACTTTGGTAAATCAGCATGTCGGTCATGATCCAGTTCTGTACCTTCTATTTTAAGATTTTTCAATAAAAAAAGCTTGGTTATGGATGATAATGCCATTATTATAAGTCTTTATTAAAGAAGGACCATGCATGGCAAAAAAAAACAATATTCTCAAGAAGGGAAGAGATGATTCCAGATTTAGCTATTAACTCATTTCCATCTGCAGTCGTCTGGGCAGTAACACACTGAAATCACAAAAAAAAGTGAATTTACATGCAACACCATGACATAGTCTCTATCACACTAACTAATTATACAGACGCACGTCAACAGCAGAGCATTTTAAATGACATCGAATACAAATCGAATGTCAAACTTGCATTTTGCACAATGCAGTTACAAGGATGGTGATTTAACGATTTCCTGTCCAAAAACTTTCAATACATGTCTTTGTTTGCATCCATTTTTCTTCCCCCTTCTATTTACGTCACGGCACTACGATTTACCACAAATGACTCAAAACTCATATCTCGCAGTCCAATACACTGAAACCAAGAGTTTTGTTTTTGCACAGGGTGACACACAATGAACTTGTTATCCCACTGTCTTTAGCGTCTGGAGAGATACGAGAGTGGAGAAAGCAAAGAGGCAGGTCGAACGAAATGTGAATGGGATTAGGCTTGACGGCTTTACTTAACCTGCTGGGTTCTTAAGGGAGTCAAGTAAATTGTATTTATGTAGCCGAATATTACAAATCACAAATTTGCCTCAAGGAGTTCCCCCGATCTGCTCCAGGAACCATCGTGGGGACCATGCAAAGTGAGGTCCAAGGGGTGGATACCGACAAAAAAAACACTTCAGGCCCATTTCCTGTCACAACTCCACCTTTTTTAACCTTTTAGACGTTTCTATGTCCACCTTTTTTGTGAAATATTGCGGATACTCTTGTCTTGAGTCTCTTGTCCCCACTGTGATCTACGATATCGGGGTCCTCCTGACGATACCGTCGCTCACTCGCCGGAGCAGCAGGCTGTGGGCAGCAGATGTTTTCACAGTCCCACTGTGATGGTTCCTATATAGTATCAAGGAAAAGTTTGCCATCGCGTCTTTTGCGTCAGGACCGCGATAAGCCTTCCTACCTACGTGTTCGCTGTACCGTGTCTGTTGCGTTTGCTTCAGCCGTGGAGGATATTGTGATTGCTCCCACTGCCGTTGTGCCTGCTGGCTTCCGCAGAGCAAACGCAGAAAGATTGTCCGTGTCTGCCCACGTCACATGACCAGCTCTGTTCGAGAATGATGATGGAGAAAAAGCCAACGTTGTCGCCATGAGACAATTACAGCAATGCGATTAGGCTCAAATAATTTTCCAGGCAGCTGGGGGAAACCCAACCCTGCGCACGCTTGTGGAAACGTAATCACTGCCGTCGTCGTTGTCACCATCTCGACAGACCTTACATTTAAATAGAGTATAAATAATAAACGGATATTTGCATGGCTGCAACTGATGCAAACGGCTAATTTGAGCGCCCTCAGACACACACATAAATGCGTCCTTGTGTGTATTCGTAACTAATTGGTAACAATGCAATTAGCAGATCTAGAAATAGAAGCAGCTATGACTAATGAGCAATGATCATTGGCAGAAGGGAGAACCGACAGAATTAATGATGAACGACACAATGGAAGGGAGCAAAGAGACAGGCTTTTTTGCGGAGTAAAAGAAAGCGAGACAGTGAGTGGCAGCTATACCAGACCAGCAGAGAGACAGCTGGATGTCAGTCTGTCTAACTCCTCCGAGGCCTCAGTCGGCCCTGAAGTCGCCAAACAATGACCTTGTGATCGTTCTCCACTCAGTGAGAGCTGCAGAGGAGAAAAATGCCCGCTGACCTTTCTCAAAATGACATTTATGTTACCTGTGTGTGTGTGTGTGTGTGTGTGTGTGTGTGTGTGTTGTAAGATAAAGAAAAACAGGGGGATTTTACTGTCAATAATAGACCCAATCCCCTCAATTGATCCCAGCTAAAAGTGGCCAACAGGAGACAAACCACACCAACCAAATGAACAGGACAATAGTCATTATTTTTGAACCAGTGGTGTCAGAAATGTAGCATCTCGCACGATTGTTCGCGGTAAACTGTGCTAACGGTGTTCAACCCAACTGGTTCGGAGCCTCCCTGCTTCCCATCCATGTAGATCTGATTATTATCTAAGCCTGGCATACAGGTGGAGGGGAGAGAAAGCGCACCGGGTTTTTTGTCCCCTTTTTGTGGCGTGCAAACACGCGTGACGCTACGATGTCTTCTGGGGGAGAGACTGTCTGAAGATGTGCGCGGTTATTTGCCTATTTCAATGCTCATCACGTCTCGCCACCTCGCCGCCACAGCTTGCTCCTCACCCCGCGTTTCAATAGCTGGAGGGAAAGAAGGAGGCGAGGGGGGGAGCGTGCATCGGGTGAGGACACCTCTGTGGAGGTATTCCACTAATCCGGCGTAACCTCCAACCATCACAAACCAGACGCAGAGAAGCGGTGGAACATGGGTCGATAGACTGATCTCTGCACACCTCACACCAATTTCTCTTTCAGTCTTTCCATCGGGTCTTTGTACTTTTGGAGGGATTTATATTCGTCCCCGTTTGACGAAACCACAACGAGAGTCCTCGAGAAACAAATGCGATGAGCCCTCTTTAGCTACCTTTTTTGAGAACATCTCCCTGCTATTTCTGCCGTTGCGTTTGGACATTTTGCCCGTTGACCTTTGCCACAGTCTTGTTTGAGAATGCTGCACCTTTTGGTTTGAGCAACAGCCGGTCGGACAAATTCACATAGATTTGCCTCCAGCGAGATTCGGGTCGAAATTCCAAACGTGTTCTGTTCCACTGTTGGGATTAAATAAGACAAATGGCACATCTCAAACTCCAAAAAGGCTCTTCCTCTTGCCTCGTTGGTTAACTGCACGGATGATGTTAATCTTCACGGTTTTGTTGTATAATAACTTTTCGGCTAAAATGTAAAAAAAAAAAAAAAAAAAAAAAACTCTTTTCTCTTGGGTATTTTTAAAATCTTTTTAACGATTATCATTTTGGCAGCTGGGATTATGTCCCTCTTTAAAAAAAAATTTTATAAAAAAATGAATAACATAATAATTGCAAAAAAAAAAACATTAATATCAAAAATGTTTCTTTCAGTGTAATAACAACCAGTACCAATTCGGCTTTCAGAGGCACTTCATTAAACATAACTACCAGCAAGATATGAATGCGTGTTTTCCATTAAATGTATCATTTATTAGTTGCCATTGTATTTTCAGATGTGGGTGGTGGGTGAACCAGCAAGAGATGGTCTTATCATGCAATACATAGAAGGCCATGATGATTTTTGGTCCTACTCTTCCCACGATGTTGAACAGTCGGATCTTTTTCCTCCTCCCTGTGTGCTGTGGCTTTTCTTTCAAAATCCACACATGCGGTTAATAAGAGAAGCTTTTTATTATTGATGTTTATGTTATGTTTGAGACTCTGGATTCCCAAGTTGAGTTCAACAAAAAAGCCTGATTCCGTCAAGGTTTTTGTTTATTTTTTCAAACCCTTTTTTATACAGACAACGCAGAATACGAGAAATATATAATCTAGCGTATTGATTAATTCAAAGTATGCAACGCATAAAAGAAAAAGAAACAAATGGTGGTTTGTGGAATTGAACAGATACATGTGGTAAATGGACTGCATTTATATAGTGCTTTTCCAATCTTGGCGATCACTATAAGCGCTTTACAACACATCAGCATTCACCCATTCACACACATTCATACAGAGTCAGAGGCTGCCATGCAAGGTGCCACATGCTCATCAGAGATAACCATTCACACACACACTCACACACCGTTGGCCATGCAAGCAATTTGGGGTTCAGTATCTTGCTCAAGGACACTTCAACATGCTGACTGCAGAGGCTGGGGATTGAACCACTGACCCTCCGACTGGTGGACGACCTCCACCTCCTGAGCCACAGCCGCCCTGTGATGTGATGTGATGTGATGATGGTGGGACTTCTAGGGGGAGAACTCAGAAACAGAAACATCATAGATTTTTATTTTCCACTTTTGTGTGTGGGCCAGAACTTCGGGTTTATGAAACATTTCCACAAACCCAAAACTGTTTCTGCCTATTGGAGGAAAAGACACAGAGATATGATCCATATTCCCTCCTCCATTATGCATATTACTGTTTATTAACGCGTACCATTCAGGACCACAGAATCCTGCATTAACTTCACATTGAGGCTTCATTCTCAGCAAAGCTACACAGCCAGCAGATGACATCGCATCTATCCTCCATTAAACGTGCAGCGTCTGCAGCGGAAATAAACAATGGGTTTTATGATCAAATGATAAACCTTGCTCTGGTCTGCAGCTAGAATATGGATACACAGTTCCTGTCTTTATTTAGCTGGGCACTGTTCCTGCTCCCTGCTGCTTCCTCAGTCAGGAGCTTCCCAGTATAACCACGGTGTTATATATATATACCAGACCATTTGTCTCTAATGCGGGCATTTGTCTTTATTGAAGGCTGTATGAGGGAATGAGCTCAAAGGGAGGAAGTATAATCTATTCATCTACTGAAGACTTGGTTGCCAAC
>CALSCE010000016.1:3048442-3071993 GCA_943593645.1 Bovichtus variegatus | reverse complement strand
TATATATATGTATATATATTATATATATATATATATAAATATATATATATATATATATAAAATTGACTTGACTTGACTGACATGTGAACTTGAGGCCACAAGGAAGAAGAACGTGTGAAATGATTTTTAAAAATAATAATTCAAAACTGTCAATCGATAATGTTATAGGAGAGCAACATTAATTGAGCTGAATACTCAATGCATACTCAACATAATAATTGTTGCATCATCTTGGGTTGAACCAATCAGGATTCCAATAGCGTAGTATAAGAACATTGACATTTACTTCACACACATTTTTAGGTTTTCAGAAAAAAAACGAGTAAAACAAAGTTAGAGAACATCGTACCAAATCGTGGAAAAAGCATCTGATATTGATCAGTCTGGCCTCCTCTGGACACAGCCTGCTAGAAGGAAGGTCATATTGATCTTTCGAAATTTGTTGTTGCAGACAAATGAGATGCCCTTCAATATCCAACACCAGAATTAAAAAGAAATTCAGCAAACAAAGTTCTCAAGTTCTCCATTAGTGTGGCTAAAGTACAGCTTTAAAGTTAATGCAGCAATTTCCGAGACTACCTAATTGGATCTAATGGCTACTGTTTGAGCCCAGAGTTTGTCTCCAGCCTCTGTTCAGTGAATCTTAAAGAAGTGCTAATAAATAAAAGGCAGACGGAGCACGGATCAATAAATAGTCCAATCGAAAAATCTTATAAAGCCTGCATTAACTGCACACTCAGACAGGTGAGGGTTTCATGAATAAAATGTGCAGACAGAAGCACATTTGATAGAAGGCCACTTTGAACGGTAACATGATTGTGTATGGCTTACACTAAGGAGAGCTTTGAATATTTAAATATTCAGGGTCATAAAACGACAGAGGGTTGACGTTTTATTGTGATTTTTAAGTTTGCTTTTTTTCCCCCTAGATCAGCGGTCCCCAACCTTTTAACACCACAGACTTTTCTATGGACCGACAAAACACACAATAAAGTGCAAAACATATAATTGAATTATTACCTATACATAATGTGAATGTAATTATTCCATTTTGTATTATTATTACATTGTCTGTTCACGTGGAGCGAGCAGACCGATCACAGGAACCGGAACCTTTGTTTAGCATTAAATTCAATTTCAATAAATAGAAGCAGAAATAGAAGAAAACAACCAAATTCATACAGCCCATGTGTGATTGTTTTATGAATTGTTCTTTATTTTACATAGTTTGCCGACGTAACACTTTCCCACCAGCAGTGGTCAATTTTGGTGTGTCAGCATATTGATGTTTCAAAAGAAAAAAAAATCAATTGAAGTCAGTGGCTGTCTGAAGGAATACAAATCAATATACAAAAAAAAACTGATAGTCTGACTTATAAAAATGGTCAGCAATAAAGTCATGTTTACAAGATGTGTCGTGAAAAGATTAAATCGTTTACGATTACAGAGACGTTAGAAGGTATTAAAGTAATCTTTCAAAAAAAGTGAGGACTTTCATGTTTGGCGGAAATGACATTCGACTTAATTGTGAAATCCAACAGGGAGCAGGAGGAGAAGGTCGCATATTAAATGTAATTAGATCAAACCTAAACAGTGGAGCAAACACACACAAAATAATGATCTTAATGTCAGTAATCACATTAGGAAGTTTCATGGTGATATCTATTACCTATATCTATATCTACTACCCTCTCACCTTAATGGTTATTGACCCTTTTTTTATTCAATTTTTTTACATTAATCAAATCCACATACATTAGGTGGAGAGACAAATTGCCTTTGTGGCCTGATGGTGGTGGTAAAGGAAAAGCTCAGAGGTCACCAAAAGCATTAGGACGCATCCTCTGGGAACCGTGATTATCCCAAACAGATTTCCAATAATTTGGTTGCCATGTGTTGCTGAAATGTCTCTGCTCTGGACACCATCCATCTTTGACGACAATAATTGCGCATGTTGAATTGCTACATAAAATAATAGTTTCCCCAATGAGCAGGAAGAGGACAAAAGATTGGGCTGAATGACATGTTCGGGTGGTGCCAAGCATTTAATGGACCTTTTTGCGAGAGGTGGAGGGCTCAATAATAACAGGAAGACAAACGCTGGAGGAATAGGTGGTAGTCAACATCAAGCCCCAGAACGGATGCTATTAGATGGAGTCGATAAGTAGAAGTGGAGGAGGAGGAGGAGACGAAGGCGGAGCGAGGTGATGAAAACGATGACTTGAATTGAGGGACTGGACGTGCCGTTAAATAGACCGGAGGGTCGTATTAATGGATGTTTGGGAGGAGAGACAGGCTGAGTTGGGGGATCAGGATGTAGCTACTGAGACGAAGTGGACGAGAGGGACAAAAAGGATGAGATAAGGACTGATGAGACGCAGACGATGTTGTATATGGCGCCCCAGAGCGGATAGTGAATGATGTTTGGATTAAGGCTAAAGCTAATGGACAAGAAGAATAATGAAAAAGGGACAGAAGAGAAAAATGGAGGGGGAGAGGGAGAGAGAAAGGATAAACAGCAATACATTTTCTGCACCTGGCTATTTATACTTTCACATGACAACGAGATGTGTGTGTGTGTGTGTGTGTGTGTGCGTGTGAGCGCTCGTCCTGTCTTCTTGAGGTCCATTTGTATGTTTAGTTTTACAAGTTGAAAAGTGCGGACGACCTTTGTTATAGCGAGACAAAGTCCAACAATGAAACAATGAAACAATGAAATATTGGACTTCAGCACAGACGACCGCTGTTTATTTTCCATTTCCTAACTGCTAGTCAATATTTTCTTTTTCTTTCTGAGGGTGACCATGATTGTTCCCTCACCCCTAAACCAAGTGCTTATTATTGTAACCATGGAGACGCGGGTTCCTTAACCTTCACAAAATACCAAGTTGATTTTGCCTGAACTTGCGTGACCTCGACGTTGAAGGAGGCAGTTTATCACTGTTCAAATGTTCCACAAAGTTTCCCGAGTGAAGACCTCTGCACCTTGGATCTGTTTTCAGGCTTTAGAAAATGACAAATGATGTCATTCTGCTGACAGTTGCAAATGTTGAACTTCTGTTCAAGTGTGTTGCTATTATGCAAAAGTGTATTGCATAGAGATGTAGGGTGAAGGTTACAGTTAACCATCCAGGGAATTAATGTAAGTCAATACAATGTCCTCAGTGATGACAAAAACTAGTGAAAGAAGTGTAAAAAAATAGACGAGAGAAGTTTTTCCTGCTTTCTTCAGCTATTAGTAAGTGAAGGCAACTGTGGACAAGCTGTTTCAGAAGGAGGATAAAACAAATGTCACTCGTGAAAAAACAGCGTTACACACAAAGTTTTTTGTTTCCTTTTCTCCTTCAGATAAACAGTTGATGTAACATTTTGAATAAATGTGTTTACAGCCTGCCATTTAGAAAAATTCAGAGATGTTTTTTTAAAGCACCTTATTGAAAATATGAGATTACATAAATATGTGACATTTGCGAATGTCTTTTTGGTTTGTTTTATTTGATCAGTATTGTGATTTTCCCGGTCGCAGACATTTTGTTACACAAAGACATGTTTACATGGATCAAACTCACGGTCCCTAAACATGTTTGTGAATTTGCAAATCACCATGTTCTACTTAAATCTTTATAGTTATTGTATCTTCATGTATTTGCGTGGAGTAGTTTCAAAATGTCCTGCCATGGATGACATGTTTTTGCCATGCAACCATCTAACAAGTCCCCTTTGAACCCTTTGAACCATTTATATGAACCAATTATTTCAAAATTAGACATTTGTCTTCTGGAAAAAAAAAAATGCTGATTGTGTGCTTCTCAAAAAAAAGACTGGGTCCAACGCAGTTCTCATAATGCCCCTGGCCATGTGATTTTTGTTGTTTCGGAACTGAATTCCATTTTTTTTATTTTTTTGATGGAAAATAGGGAGGTGCCATGTGAATTGTTTACCGCTCTGAACGCACAGTTAGTCATCCTGCTGCCCTCACACATTCTGTAACATTAGAGAAAATCCATCCTGAAACTACTGTACCTAACATTTACACTCACCCACGCACACACACACACACACACACACACACACACACACACACACACACACACACACACACACACACACAGTGAAATCATCGTTCAGTGCATGCCTTCAGCCGAGGCTGCCAGCTTACATCATACACTTGTTTGTGTCTCCAGGCAGTGAAGTTGTACAGAAGCGTGTTCTGTTCAGTCATTATGCTGGAGGCCCAATGATACACAGACCTGCAGCTCAGCAGGGAGCCGCTTTATTGGACTTTATGATATTACAGCCACATCGTCCTGCAGCAGTGCTTGTGAAGACGTGCAGGAGGAATTAAGTGCATGAAGCAAAACTCACCTCACATCAACCAACTCGTAAGTGTGGATTATGAGCTGTGTGCACCACAGTGGTACGATGACTTTTTTTTTTTTTTCCAGAGGCAAAGTATGTTATTGTTTTTTCATGGTGATGCAGCGAACTGAAATATCTCTGCTGGATGCTGTAGAGATATGTCAGTCTGGAACAAACTAGTGGACAGACGGACCATATTTGCCATCCCTAGAGCCTAAACCCCCCCCGAAAAAAAACAAAAAAAAAAAAACATATTGTGTTGGTCTACTTCTGTCCAACAGGTCTGAAAAAAGAAACACCTTTTTAATTATTCTCGTTAGAACGATAACATAGACTGATGTGACAGAGACGAATGGCGACTGTTCAACC
Source organism: Bovichtus variegatus (assembly GCA_943593645.1). Lineage (NCBI taxonomy): Eukaryota > Metazoa > Chordata > Actinopteri > Perciformes > Bovichtidae > Bovichtus > Bovichtus variegatus. Next base: position 3,067,265 of record CALSCE010000016.1, on the reverse strand, counting down.
ATTTACAAACTGGCATGGTTTGTGATGTGGATCAACAAACGGGTACATTTAATTGCGTGAAAGAAAAACATTTCTGTCTCTGTGTAATACGGAACGTAGGGCCTTTTGCTCGTCAGCGAGGATGACAGTGCAAGAGATGATCATATGAGACGACTTTATTGAGAGGATCATTTATTCAGAATGCCCTCAGGACAAAGGTGACACAAGAAGGATGTTTGCTTCTTAATGCGGCCGACAGTGGACATAAAGGCGATGTCAATTTTTGAGAAATACGGACACAAAGACTGGTGTTTGTGCTCTTCCAGGAAGTATAATAAGACTGGCCTTGCACTCGAGACGTTTGCGTTGACAACAAAGAATGGGTCTGTTCATCAGATTCCATCGAAGCTGTTGTGTTTTGACTTTTTTTTTTTCTTTGTGCAACTTCTGTGAAACAAGACAGAATAAACCCACTGGAGGTTTCTCCGTGTTTGTGCAGAAATGTTTTGTTTATGTTGTGACTTTCGTTACTTGCAGGTACATTCATTTTTTTCCTCAGAGAAGCCTAATGCCTCCTCCATCCCCCTCTCCCCTCCTCCTCCTCCTCCTCCTCCTGTGTCCTGAGGTGTGGAGCTATGAGGCTCCTGAAGACAAGCAGGATGTGTTTGCTAGAAGAGCCTGTCCTGCCTTCCTGACCTTCACCAACGCTGCCTACCTGGCTGGAGTCACGGTGGAGTTGCCCTGCCACTGCAAACCACAACAGGTAACAGGACCAACCAGAAAGGGACTCAATTTATGTCTGTGTAGTGTTTTTTTTAATTTACATTTAAAAAAAAAATACAAAATAAGAAGAGTCCATCACAATAAACGTCTTCAAATAATGACATTACTGTGATTAATTAGACAGAGGGAGATAAATATGTGTTGTATATAATCTAGGTATGAAATAAATTGTCATCTTGTTTTTATCTTAAAAGGTCACATGTCATGCAATTTTGTTCCAGGTTCATACTTGTACTTTGGGTTGTTTACATGCTATAATACTGTCTGTTTGAATATACCTGTAATCAGCATTTGTCTGCAACGCGCGTTTCAACGGAATCGCGTTGCTAGGCAACTGCTTGCTACTGAGTTTAAAGTAGTTAAACTTTTGGAACGCAGCGGTGCGCAAAGCAAGTCATGTGACGAGGAACAACCAATCACAGCCGGCTGATCTCTCAGTCGACATTAAATATGGAGGAGAAGTTGATCATTTTGAATGCAGGGCTACCTAGCTTTAAGATCTGTCCAGTGCTTCCACTATACTCCTTTTATGAGCACCGTTGCCAAAATGTCACATGAAACACAGTATTCGATTCGGTCGATTAGTGTCCTGGAAAAAAGGATCCCAGAAAGAATTGGTTGGGTCAATTGCAGGTCGAAAGATGTGCTCAACCGCATATCAATGAATATATTGCAATGTTTCATATTGAAATATATTCTCTGAATGTCAAGAGTTACGCGTAACGTTTTAGAGGGCATTGTCCTTCGTCTATCAGAAACGAGTATTTGTGTGATATAATTAGCAAAACATAAGATTGCAAGATAACACATCCTATCCTTCTTCCTTTGTACAAAAGCAGCTGGAGTTGTTATCAAGCTGCTCTGCTGCTGTATTCCTTAGCCTCTCGTCAGCTTTACAGACAGTTAGGATTTGTAGAATAAAGACAAATATGTGGAAGAAGAAAATCAAGCAGCTAAATGGAGCGGGGCAAAACAGAAGAGAAAAGAGAGAATAAGAACATTTCTTGGGTATTTTGTTTCCAAAACAGAGAGACTTACATTTTAGCATCTGTTAAAATAATTGGAGTCTCTGATATTGATCAATTGAAAAACATTATCGACCATCAGCAGATATATATATATATATACAGTATATATATAATTATTTAGATCCCTGTGTGTTTCAGATCCGATCAGTTGTGTGGTTCTTTAGGAAACATCTGGGCAGCTCCAAGGAGACCAGAGCGCTGACTGATCACCATGGCAACAGGCTGCTGGATCCCGGTAGTGTCCCTCACAGCAGCGATCTGCGTAGTCGATTCTCTATCCGTCTCTTCAGCCTGCTGATCTTCAGAGCGGGGCCTGGCGATTCCGGCATCTATATCTGCGGCTCCGTCCACAAAGACTTCTTCTATGCTTACGACCTGGACATCCAGGAGGCACGTACGCTCAGCTTCACTCCGAGGTAGCGAGAAAAGTATGGCCGTGCCTTTGTTAGAAAGTGGAGATTGAAGCTGTCAAATTCCGACACTGATGATCAAAGTAGAATTGACTCGCTGCTGCTTATTTATAGTCGATTTCTGCATGGTCATCCTTTCTGCAAACATCCCATCTTCACTTGAGACTTTTAATATATATTATATTTGATTCTGTTTTACGTTAAATGGTTCACATGTTACCCCCCACATGCCTATCAACTTTGAGATGAACATGGCATGCAGTTCAAAGCAGTACTGAACAACCAATGATGGCAAAATGTGTTAAACAGTGTTACAGTGAAGATATCTGCAAATGTGCATCCTATTTTTATTTTGGAGGATGAAAAATCCATGAAGAAACCACTGATTTAACTGACTCCTATTCAAATGTGATGCTCCTAGGCTCATTCCAGAAAGTGTTGCCAAGAAAGGGAAGGAAAGAAAAGGACTCGGCTCTACTCAGCCGCTGTACCGGGTCTTTACCAGCTTCCGGCCCTGGGCGGTCTGCGATCGCTGTGGACTACCCGGAGAGCAGGTTCGTGTGGGACTCTGCTACGTCCACTCCCACTACCTGCATGTACGCTACAGAAGGGCCAATCAGACGGTCGCTTCATGTGGCTCAGGGGCGGTGCCCAGGGTGTTTGGACAACTAAAGCGAAGCAGAGTTGGAGCCAAGCTGGAGGTCAAAAGCTGTCAAGTCACTTGTCAAACTCCAGCTCCAACTTCCAAAAAAATCCTTGCTCTGATGGCATTTCTTGGGTACAAGTAAGCACGTAGATAAGTATATAGACATACACTTACATATGAAAGACAGTGCTGCATGGAACAAAGACTACCACTACTACTTACCAACATGCTGCAACACTCGTAAAACTTGTTCTAAAAAATGTCCTGAAATAGCCAATACATTCCATGGCAATCTCCCTATTTGATTTTGTGGCGTAGGAGGAAATCTCAGAGTATATGACATTGAAAGGGTTCATCCACTGGAAAATAAATGATGTACGGAGTAAATGTCATGAAAATATGTAGATTAGATTCTGATATTTACATTTGTTGTCCTGATGAAAGCGCTAGAGAAAAGGTTTTGGGGGCTCACCAAAAACATTAGGATTCATGTATTTTCATTTCACTTGTCATGTTTAAATACAAATCTGACCTAATACAAGCGCCAAAATAATCTCCCGGGGACCATGAATCTGGCAAGAAAATGTCCAGATATTTTGCTCTGAACCAAGTGTTTGTTGGAGTGACACATTTTGCTGCCGACAATGTCAAAGTTGATTATTGCCAGCACGTCCAGAATGTGATTCATGCTAAAGCTACCATCCAAACTGAAGTAGCAGTAAAACCTTTTTGAAAATAATAAATCTCTGTTTCTGTGTTATAGCTCCGCCTCCCTGCCAGTAGAGGTACCAGTGTTCTATCTGCACCACCCTGCGGACCATGTCCTGACCCTTGGCTGTCCCGGGGCACGACCTAACATGGCCGTGGCCTGGGACCAAGGATCTGAACCCGTCTACCGATCTGAACACTTGGCAGGTCGTAACCTCAGAACCACACCCCCCAGGCTGCTGATAGACACCGGACACCACCTGGTGTTTAAACCTGCAAAAACTCAGGACTCAGGTATCAACTACTGTTTGCTGTCATGAAACTACACCAATGTCTGTCAGCCAGGAGAACATTTTTTTGTTTATCAATCGATATTTGAGATCGTGCCAGTTCAGGTCAGCATGAGCCACTTCCTGTGATGCATTCTGGTGCAGTGAAATGACACCCCTCCGGCAAAATGGCACGCTCCTCTCCTCGTGTTTGTTGTGGAATGTTTATTCCCCGTCTGCCAACCAGCCGTCACTGTTGAGTTGCACGCCTCAGTGACCCAGTCACCTGGCTGCACAGCTGTCCCTCATCACCAAATGAGTTCCAGTGTATATATAGTAGCCCCCCCCCTTGCACTCATAAAGTTTGTTTCATTCCAAGTTGTTTAATTTGACTAAAATGGCATTTTTTTTAACTAGGTGTCTACTACTGCTGGCTGCAGGGTCACCAGGCCGCTGAGATACGTCTGCTGGTATACGCTCATTTGGGGAGGGGACAGTCAGTGACATCACATCCTGACTTCCCCACGGCTCTCAAGACTGTGTTAAGATCATATGCTGTCATGACAGCTGTGTTTTGCCTGCTAGTGTTCGGCAGAGCTGGAGTCAGACACCTCAGAGACACTGGAGAAACACATGTGGATTAAACTCATTTATAAATTGTATAGTTGTTTGACTGAATACTTCAAAATCATCAGAATCAATTTTCCATGAAAGTAAAAGTTGCAGTTTTTTTTATCAGCCCCTGTATTACCTGCAGAGTCCGTTGAACAGCCTGCAGATCATTTAAAGTGATAGCAGCCAAAAAGCTCGTGGAGCTAGCTGGCTTTGTAAGCCCGACCACCTGGACTCACTTGGACATGCATGCAAGTTTAAATCGACGCGAAACCTCGATAAACAGCTTTCATCATTGCAAGGTTTGACATTTTTGTAGTTGAGAGTGAAACCACACATACATTAATGTGCACAGGGAGAACAGTGCAAACAACGGCAACAGTGCTGACAGAGGTGACAGTGTTAACCTGAGTAGGAACCGGAGGGTGGGCATTACAGTTCTGTGACAGCAGCGTGAGCTGGGGCACACACGCAGGGACTCTCATGCACACGTGGCTGGACCGTAAATTGCCAGGACCTCATGTTGATGGTACCTTTTCCTTCTCTCTTTTCCCTTTTTTCTAGGTTTTGCGCAAGCTAACGTCATACACATCAGCCACAAAGTAACGACTAAAACTGCGATCCCTCCTTCATGCGAGGTTATATAACATGTCACATTTGTCCCCTCCACATTTCTTGGACACAGTTGCTACTCATCACTTAAGGTGCACATATACAGTAACTCTGTTTTTCCAAACGAATGCAGCAGGAATAGAGGAAGTTGTCAGATGAGCCTCCAAACGCAATTTTGTTCAAGACCGAGGGGCGTAAAAATATATCCGCAATTTTGCACTGAGTAGAGTTGTCATGTCATTTATCTCTATCAACAAACGTGAACAATATCAAAGAAGCATTGAAGTTCATTCTTACACCTCACACATAGTAGCTTAACAAAACAACTGATCAGCGTCCACTTCCTCGCTTTCAACCATATCACATGGTCTTCATCAGACAATTGAGTTTGCCAAGTTTCTATGGCGATAGACAGCGGGGATTCAGACCAAAAACCCAGCCTTGTGTTTTGCAACACTGGGAAGTTATAATGGCGGCCACTGTTTTATTTTTGTCGCAACAATTGGCAGGTAAACAGTGAAAATACAGCGTTCGAGTTACAAAGCAGTCCATCGGGAATGTGCGTTTGCTTGTATGTGATTGTTGGGTGATGTCGCGTCGCAACTGCAGTTGAGCCAGGTTCAGATGTTTCTAATGCTTCTGTGCATAATTCTATTAAAAAAAAGGACATTGAGAGAATGAATTCAGTTCAACACGATTCATTTCCCTTGTTAATGTTTGAGCGGAGCGCCATCGTCAATTATAATTATTACAATTAATTTGCCACTGGGAACCCAGGCATTGAATTTACTGAGGAAGACCTAATTTGATTTGATTACCATCTTGTTCTACATCTGAACGGGCCTTTAGAAATGGTGAATTGACACCTTTTTCAGATGATAGTAATTGTACATCAGAAACTGGAGAAACTGTCTCTTCCTCTGTTGGCTCTTATTTTTCATTCTCACAGTTTCTCTCTTCTCATGTTTGATTCTGTCCCCACTCTGTCTTCTTACTAGCTATTAATCCTACTTACTTTCTTCCCCAGGATTTGAGAACATTGCTGGTTTCACTGAAGCCTTAGAATCATTCAGGGACTTATTTACAACTGAGATCAAGGGCGAACACCAATTGACAGACTGTAAGGAGAGAAGGCCAGTAGGACTCCGGCCTCACAGAGCAGGAGTGCAAAAAGAAAGGTCATAAGAAACAAAAGGGTTTATCATCTGGGGAGCATGCATATACTCAGATTCCATTGGAAATATGCCAGGTTATCAGATATTTTGTGTGTAAATATGACATTTTGCCCTGATGGTGACACTAGAATAAGGGTCACCCAAACCATGAGGAGTTATCCTCTGGGCTTCATGAATATCACTACCAGATTTCATGCCAATCTAGCTTGTAGATGGTTGATATATGTTGCGTTTGAGTGTCGATCATCACTTGAAAACTTGCTGAATCATCGCCATCTTCTGTAAATTTGTCGAACAGGTTGCCAGAGAAGTTTCTGCCCCTGAGTTTCTTGGCTTCAGAGGGATATCTTCCATCTCCTTCAGAAGCTTCATCTACCTAAGCAGACTCAATGATCCCCCTCCTGCCAGGGCCGGCCCTAGGATTTCCGTGGCCCTCAACAGGATTTTGTTTGTCACAAGAATACGGAGCTGCCAGAGAGCGGGGGAAAAAGTTGCCAGCTCGGGGGAGTCCAAACCAAATTTGCCTATTGCCCAATTGTAAACAACATTGTAAATCAGAACTTTTGTAATGAAGAATAGTTAAGAGCTTCTTTTCTTTTATTATTCTTTATTTATTTATGGAAATCTTCACTCCCATTTCTTCTCTATGTATATATCATGGGCAGTAAGCAGGTATAATTTAAGAATGAACATTCACTTTGTTAGACACAAAGCGGAAGAAAATGACAAAATGACACAATAACCAAAAATGTAAATCACGGATAAAAAGTATGAAGTATGAGTATGAGTAAAAACATGTACGCTTGATCATATTACTGCAGGAAGTTCAATTTTATTTTTAAAACATGACATTAGTTTGCATGATTGGTCGAATACAAAAGCGTTAAAGGAAATTTTAAAATGAAAAATGACAGTGACTGTAAATAAAAATAAATAAATAAATAAAAAAGATAATAAAGATAATTAATTTATTTGTTTATTAATCAAGCCCATAAACGTCTGTGTAGTGTTTATGGAAAATGCAGCGCTTTCAGTGGTCTTGTTAATGCTTACTGCACTGCGCAGTCGTCAAGTTGCTGTCTGCAATTCTTAATCCTAATATATTCAATCCTCACACACACACACACACACGCACACTACGCATGTTCCTCTATCATTCTCGCATTGTTTTGAAGCGGAGGCCTGTGGGGGAAAAATGTACGCCTGGACTTAGATGAGTAGTAAAAACCGACTCAATATGTCCTTGGAGCATCTGGAACATTGCCTTCACCTCTGCTGCTTTTCATTAGATTTTTGTTTTAGAAAAAGCAACAACCTGAACCTCTTCAAACAGACAAAGTAGATTTTCTTTAAACTATTGATTAGCACATCAATATTTCATATCGAGAAAAACATGCAAAACAGGTTTAACTCTCTTTTGAGTGGCTCCACTTGCTCCTGTGTGTCCTCAGTGTTCCGACATTATTTATATAAGAAAAGTAGAAAATTGTGTCCAGAATCCCAGAAATCCTGAATATTTAATAAGCTTGAATGATTTCAATTGAAGTACCAAGGAAACCCATTTATAAACTGCTCTTGGCCGCATGTGCAATCTGTGAGGAAGGTTTCACTCCACGTACATCATGGCCTCTGTCTCCACTCTTATTTTGAATTACAACCACCCAGCTGTATTGCAGCTTCTCTTCGCACATTGTGCGTTCCCGTCTGTTATGCGGCTCCCTCTGCAGAACTGATACAAATGCACCAGATATTTTTCTCATTTTACGGAGCTGCCGTACAAGTGCAGCAGCAGCTGTTCACATTAGTTTCTGAGCAGTCCAACTCCCAAAGTCAATTTTGTGTAAGGGCGACGAGCATTCATCAGGTGATGGATGTGCCTCGCATGAACGTGACCTGACAGCTTGAAAAACATGACCGTTGAACAAATAATTTACACAAGCAGAGCCTTGGTTTGAAGAAACTTCACTTGCTCTTTTACCATTTCAACAACCAATCCATATTCAGGTTCAAAAATCATACATTCTACACATGATTTAACTCATGAACGCTAGTGACTTGGGCTCAGATTGCATAGAAAAACCAGTAAGAAACAAATATCAAATTAATATTAATGCTGTTGATGATTTTGTCGCCACTTTTACTCCATCCATGCTTTCTTTAGAAACTAGAGCTTGTGGTTTGTTAAAATATCACGTTTAAAATATATGTTTTTTACCTTGTCGACAAGAATCCATAAGGTTTTCACACACATGTCGCATTACTCGTCTTTTGCATACTGAATCTTGATTTCCTGAAATCCAGAATCTAACTCTGACATTTGAACCTTGATGCAAACATTTTAAAGCCTTTTAATTGACCACAGCAGACTGGAATACAGAAAGGACAACGAGGAATCCACTTTTTTGTTGAAATTATCATTTTTAGGTAGAGATGGCTTTGGTGGTTAGTTAGATAGTAAAAATAGCAAACATTATTGGGCTGGCGGCAACTTTGTACAAACAAACTTTTTCTTGTAAATAGAGTGCAGGTCAATTCTTTACAACTACATGCGCTGGTGTAAGTGCAACGCATTCTCAGTGGGTGTTGGACTCCGTCAGGGCTGCACCTTGTTGCCAATTCTGCCTTTTTTGGATATAAGCACAAGCTGCAGCCGAGGAATGGAGAGCATCCAGTTTGTTGACTTTAAAGATTGCGTTTAGCTGATGATAGAAGTGTTGCTGGCTGCAACGACCTCCTGGATGCCTCCCTGTGGGGGTATTCAAGGCATGTCTGATTGTAAGGAGACCAGAGGAGGATGTCTTGGCACCCCCCCAGGAGGAGCTGGGAGGAACGGTGAGGGAGATGGGTGTCTCTGGGATACTTTGCTTCGCCTCCTCCCACCACCGGTTGGAGTGAATTATTTGAAAAAAAGTGGACGGATGGAGCCTGGACCTTTTCCAAATGTCTGTCCACGTCTCAATTTCCTTCAGCATTTTAAACAGGCGTGCTGTTATACTCAATGACAGTGGGGGTTGAACAAAAAATATAACTTGAGAAATCAGGACTTTAAAAAAATTAGGACTTCAGCTCCAGCGCTAGAGACAGAACACTCATCATACAAAGGAAACCATCTTTGCTGTACTTCGGACATGTTTTTTTAATCATCAAAATGTGACAAAAAATGTTTGAAGAAAAATGCTGTAAATAGAAGGATGCTGCGATACTTTCTGGATGCAGAGACGATTCAGCGCGAGTTAGGCTTTTTAAATAAGTGGAAGGTCGACTGCGTGGCACACAGCCGCGTCCGCTCCTGCCACGTGTCCTTGAGCAAAGAGCAGAAAGCGACCATCCTCCACCCTCACACTCAGCATTTGCCCCATCATGTCATTCCAGTAACATTCATCTCATACCAAGTGTGGATTATTTATTTATTTTTTAACATAGGATCCGATGCCCCTATTGGAGGGACGACATTGTTCACCAGTGCCTTCCAAAGTGAACCAATATGACGCCTCAAATTTCAGCATTTTCTAATCTGCAGCCAGTCTGGATAAAGCTGGCTAAATTTAAACAACGAAAACTTCTTGGTTAACCTTAGGGAAAGATCATGGTGATGGTTAAAAGTAACCAATGTTAATAGAAGTGATAGGAGTTGGTAGGATGTGAACCGTAATCTCCCAGTCACCCTGAACTCTACCCTATGTGAAAAGACTAGAAGAAGTTTTTTGCCCAGGAACTTTTGAAGCAAGTCGATAGAGCTGCCGTAGAACCGTCCTCCACTTTGTCACATCGATCCGTGAATAGGGAGACGTTGACGGAAAGAGGAATGAAATAAATCTTTAAAGCTTGTGCTTTTCAAACTGAAAGAACGTGAAGAAGAGACGTGTTGATCCCCTGTTGAGAATAATTCCCCAGGTTAGTAGGAGGAAACATACTTCTAAAGAGAAGGGAACATGCTGTATATATCACTCAAACAGAGGCGTGCAGTGCTGGTTGTTTTGATTTACAGAATGAACCACTATTTTCCACTTTTGCTGTTATTACAAAGTGAACAAACGCAAACAGCAATTCCTTTGAGGACTTGAGGCATTAGGTGATAATACGTATAACAAACTATGCAATATTTTTTTCTCTTACCCCCTAGTGCTACAGTTTTATTTGTCCTGCTTTTGAGATATTCGGTCTCCCAGACTGTTCTGCTTCAACTCCCATACTTTGGAGATTAATGTAATTTAGTTTTTTTTGCGGCACTCACAGCAAAAAATGGCATTTAAAAACTTCAGCTGCAATGTGTCTTTCTAGATAATCCCTAGAACACTATCAACAATCCCCATGGGGACTCCTGCAGTAGTGCCAATTAAAAACTGGTGACAGTGAGGTCTGTGGAACATCCAGAGTAACTGGGACAATGGGTTTTAAATCATATTTTTAGCCAGGCGAGTAGTTTGGCTCCTGGGATAGCAATGTCGGTTGGCCGGTCCACCACTTTGGTCCAGATGCAAATAACTCAACATATTTGGGAGGATAATCCTGAACTTTTTTGCAGACATGCTCGATCCCCAGAGTAGGAATAATAAAGAAGCTGGTGACTGTTCATTGAGTGTCAACATCAGGTTGGACTGTTTGTTCTGGGATTGGCTGGATTGGCGTGAAATGTTCCCCTCAGGATGAACCGTAATACTTCAGTTTACGATCAACCCTCCAAACTAGTGACGCTCCCATCAGTTTCAGCTTTACTCTCGGTATAGCACTAAAAAAGCAAATGTTTCAACATGCTTGCTGAGATGGTAAACATGACATGTTAATCAACAGCATGTTAACTGAAGGACTATACCAGGAGGTTTAAGTGAGGAAGTGTTGGGCGGACCCTGAAAAAAATTGGATAAAAATGATTGGATTGGATTATTGTTTTTTTGTCTGAATTTTGAGCGCTTCTTGTTGTCATTTTTTTTTGTATTCTTGAAAATGATGTTAGCTTAGCTTCCTTTTTATTTATTTTTGTTATTGTTTGTTTTTCTCCTTAAGTAGAGGGGGAGGTCCTTTGTATAAGCCTGTGGCTTCTGGACCTCTCCAGTCATATTTCTTCTTTTTTTCATTAACTGTTTTTTATGCGGTCTTATGTGTTTGCAAATAAAAAGAAATACAAAAAATTAATTGTCCTTCAGCTCCGGCAGAGCACTGAGAGAGAAAGAACACACACACATAAATATATATATATATATATAGTCCTGTGGCAGTGGAGTGTGGAGGCTGGGTTGGCTGCTGGGGAGGAGATGGGAGTGGCTCAGCTGGAGGCCAGGCAGCTGGATGGAATCAGGTAATCAGTCGCACAATAAAAGCACGCCGATGACCTGGTTCTGTCTTGCAGTAGGCTGGGTTCATGGTGGAGAGACTGAGCGGCCGGAAGGACCCGAAGGCAGAGACGGAGACGGACACGGAGACGGAGAGAACGACCGAGCCGCCTCTAATAAACTGTTTCACACTCCCAAGAACGGTCCCTCGTCTCATTTCTCCCTCTGTAGTTTCTCTGTGTGAGCGCATCGGCTCACAAGTCCCAAATCACATTTATGGTGATATGCCATAATCTGCTCTGTTTGAAATGTATATGAAAGGGACCATAGCTCTCTGGCTCCATATCCATCGTTGACCTCCAGTTTTCTCATCATAACAGTATTGGACATGCTGGCTCATCTGTTACGAAACACATTTGTTATCATACAATCCCGCACCTCGTTGAGTTAATCACTAAGAGATACAACTATACGTTATGTACACACACGACATGTACACGAAACTGGAAATGTGTGTGCTGCAATACAGAAAATAGGCACGAGATGGGAAGAGAAAAGTGGAAAAGAGGTTGGTCGAAGGACTGTTCAGGCTGAAACGAAGGTGACAGACAGCAGCTGGAACACACTGGAGAGAATTGCCCAGAATTGGTTTGGGAGGGGGTAGGTCAATACTGGCCTTTGCTAAGTATATACAGTCGGCTATGTAGCTTGTCAGCTGTCCCTCTCGCTTGTGTTGGTAGAACAGATAGGCCATTATTTTAATCAATCCAACTGTCTACACAGAACCCATAACTGGTCACATTATATGTCTGCAGAAATGCGACCGGAAGTGTATTTTTAGTCGACTTTCTCTCTGTGCCAGTGACCCACACTCAATACTGTGTCTGACACATCCTGTGCAGTAACAGACTGAAGTAGCTGCTGATTCACTGGCTTCACTGTTAATGCAAAGTTTCACATGTCCCCCAACGAAATGGATGAAAATGTACCGGACGGAACAATACAAACATAGACGTCTTGGTCGCTTTGCCTGTACGTTTAAAAATAATTGTCCCGTTCGATGTCCAAGGACCCTTCAAGCTGAGAGTCAACACTTTGACCTGACAGTCGCTGTTGAATTTCAAATCCTGTATGCAGCAAATGTGACTTGCAGCAAACAGCAGTGTGCTATTTCTAAGCTTCCCGTAAGTTTAGATGCGGTCATAAAGTGACCAATTCATTCGGAAAACAATATTGTGTGTGTTTCTTTCCCAGAGTAACAGGAGAACGCATAGAAATGTGCGTTTTATGTTTCCAAGCTTTAACTCGTTGCAACAATACACAATGATTTACGCATCATCCGAAGTCTGATAAGACTGCTTCAGAAGCAGAGAAGTTGTACGACGTTGAGCCAGTTTTCATTCATAGAAAGCTGCCAGTGATCATGTTTATTACCTCGACCAGCTTTTCTAATCGTACGTTTCTTTTTCTGAAAATTGTTTCTACTCAATCAAAAATTAACCAATGACAGATATTTGTTGCTGGGCTGTGGCACTGGATTGCATTATGTTGAACTTACAATTTTCAAAAAAAAAAAACAAAAAACAATTCTGGTGCGTACCAGGTAAGTTTAGTGAGCAAGAAGCTAAACATTTGACTAAAAAACAGTTGCCTGACCTGTCAAATTTCTCCACCTTGTTCCACGTAACCTTCACAACTTCACAACATGTCTCTATATAACATTGTAAACAATAATCATGTAATGCTTTTAAAAAAAATCAACAGAGTCAAAAGAGTTCCAATAGTTTACTGAAGAGTTAACACAATACAGCAAACACGAGTCCGTCCATGGAGAGACTGACTTTACATTGTTCATACTTTTTATTTTGTGCATTTTTTTTATTTTTCTGCTACGCCTCTCCCGTGTGGGAGAGTCTTAGATCCTCCTCCTGACCTTGACTTACTTTTCACCATCTGTGGCTAGATAACATAACTTATTTCATCTTTCAAAAACTCCCTAACTTTCTCAGAGTTTCTAACAATCGTATCTCAACATCAAATGAAACGCAGGTGCAGTCCACACTGCTTTCTCACATTGTTGATATTTGATATGGATTGTTTTTCTTATGGTGTCTGGAATAAGGTCATCCTCTAGTTATTAACTTTACTTCACATTGCTTCATCTTCTGATATTACACCATTGATTCTCAGTGTCTGCTGTATGACCTAAAAAACTTTAATGATTAACCTACACAAATACAATGCACGTACGCTATGCAGTTGAGATCTTCTGCTAGTTTCTGAAAAAATATACCACAGCAACATGGCGGCTGTGGCAGATGCATTGAGATGTGGTGCCTTCACCAGCTTGAGAACGCCAAGTTATTGTTTTCTATTGGGTTTCTTTTGGGCCATCGCTGAGTCCGACCATCATCTCGACACAACCAGAAGACAGAAGGGCAGATTTAGATTGGCACTGTCATATTTCCCTGAAAGCCATTCTCTGCCGTGAAACATGATAATCAACTTGTGCTGGGAAAATGAGACGTTGTTTGTTTGAGACGCCAGAGACGGGCAGGGCGGGGAGGTGAAGCCTCGCAAACCCAGACAGGTAGTTGGGTTGCCTGCCTGACGTCACCCAGAGATGCAGATCTGAGATCTTAGCAATGAGCTGGATATTAGTTACACTTCATTAGGGAAGGTGAGGCACCTTGGGATGAATGTCCAAAAAAAGAAAAACAATACAAGTAATGAGAAGCATTCTTACCGCACAGAGAGGAGTAATAATTATGTTGTATATAATAATATTTATTTTTTTCCACAAGTCTCTTTTCTATGAATAATTCTATTTGCATGTTATTCTCTGTAATTTGTTGTTATATGTATATTATATATTTATGCCTTTTTTTTTCTTCCAGGCAGTTTTCTCCCTGCTGAACACTGCTGTGCAGCAGCGCTTAAGTCAGACATTAAAAACAAAAGGGAAGCAGCTCAGCAGCAGCACAGTATGAGAAGGAGATAAATAACGGCGGCAGAAAAATGTAAAAAAATACTTTGTCCTCTCACGTGGTTACATCTGTCAGACTGGGCTAAAGCACGCCATTAGTCCAATTGAAAAATAAAATGTATTTTTCATGCTTTTATCATTTGATTTTCCTTAACATCATTTTTCTACTGTTTACTTTTGATGTATTCTGTAATACTTTTAAAATCATCTATTTATTCTGTTTGTGTTTCTTTTCTTTTGCTGTATTTCCTCCCGACATCACGTGCATTTCCCCCCTCGTTCCTTTATTTCCGTCTCTGTCTCAGGCCTTTCTCCGCCTCTCAATTTCCTACCATCCTCGTCTATTCTCTGTCATTTCTTTCTCCATTACTCCCTTTTCCTCTCCCCTGAGACATGCACCTCGTTCATTCTTCTTACTTAAACTTGACTTGGAGTCAGGTTTAAGAAAAACGATCCATCAAACATCTCTCTCCTGCTTGGTCCTCCATCTTTTTTTCCTATTTTTTTTTTTTTATATTGTTGTTCCAGTCACCGGAGGGCGCCGCCGTCTCTGTGATATTTAAGTGATACCTTGAGGCATGTCTCTCCTTCACCCTCCTGACATTTTGCATCTGAATTAAACACTGGGATAGAACACAAGGCAGTCGTTGATTACGCTGCTGTTATTTGATGGAATTATTAAAGGTTAGAGGACAATCGCGCTGCGCTGATTTTCATTGTCACTTTCTCGTGGATGTTTGCAGACTTACTATTTGATTGTACACATGTACATTCCAGGGAGGGAGAATTGTGTGTGTGTGTGTGCGTTCCAATGTCTTTTTCTATTCAAACTTGGGAAGTCTTTTATGCCATTTCACTGTGTATTGATTAGAGAAATTGACTGAAGCATTGTAAAACACCCACACACCTTCATTCTCCAATCCAAGTATTCTGTGTACTTCCGGATCGTTCTCCGACGCACAAACAAAGCCTTGCTTATTTCTTTTTTTATTGACTGAGAGCACTAAATTGGCTGCAGGTCTTGCAAAGATTTAATGTGATGGTTGAAGAACAGCTCAATCTTCGCAGAGTTTAGGTAAGCAATTGATCCAGTGGGAACTTTATTACAGACAGTAAAATTCCTTCTTGAAATGATTTTCCGATCCAAGAAATAGGATATTGCTCTCTTTTGCGCAGGTGTTCTGTGAATGTCCAAGTGATACTAAAACCTTAAAAGTGTTTCTCAAACTGTTATGACAAAAATTACTAGTATAGAGTGTAGCATAGATGTAGCATAGCTACGTAGCTACGTGGGTTCGTTTTACGATCTTACGTCATAAATGATCTGCGCGGTCTATTTGAGCATCAAAGGACAAGATGGATCGATGGCTCAAGACCGAGTCAGGTAAAAGAAAATTTAATTAAAATGTGACAGTCAAGGTGCATCGTCCTGATGAAGGTGATTCAGCAGCTACAAGTGGTTCGGCAGCTACAAGTGGTTCGGCAGCTACAGGTTTGAAAAATACCTTAATTTTCTTGAAAAAAGCTTGGATGTGAAAAAAACCTTAATTTTCATAAATAAGTTTGCTCGGACATAAACTCAGTAATAAATGTAGTCTACGTTTCATATGATGTGTAAAATCTATCAGCATTTACCGTTTAGATCACATATGAATGAAATGCCTGTAGAATCCGTAGTTGTATTTGTATTGTTGATTTAATGTGTGAACGAGCGATGTAGAGAAGGTCAATGAAGCTCAATATGAGCCTGTAATGTGTAGTATACTGTTGGAGTGGTAAGCAGGCCTATTGGTTTTGGATATTTGGGGAGTTAAGTGGTCCGTGAGTGTTTTTTTATTGCTTAAGTGGTCCTTGGTCTGAAAAGGTTTGAGAACCCCTGTGGTAAACCCATGTTAAACAAAATTAGCATTTTGTATTTTTCGGTCTGGAGGCGGACTTTAACTAGTTCAAGTCGTGAAAGGTTTCTACCCAATCACCTGCATTGTGTTGGTGTGGAGGCCGAACAATCAGAGACAGGAATTCTAAAACACTTGTTAAATAAAAACCCTAAAACACCTGCATCACTAGATACCACTTAAGGTATGTGAAACAACTTCTTAAACCTGTAAAGAATATAGAGACTGCACGACGGCAACCGTTAGCACCGTTTTGGTATCGTAAATGCACATCATAAACAGAGCGAAGCATATGGTGTATATTGATTTTGTAGACACAACTTCACAAGTCAAAACTGTGCCAGCATGTTCCAAGGAAGGTCAGTGGAAAAATAAAGCCAAATGTTGGTCAAGAGAACATCTGATCCGCTCAGTTTTCACGCTTTTTTAGTTTTTTTCCTGTTCTGGTGTATAAAGAAACAGAATGACCAACAAGGACGACCAGAGAAAGAAAACAAGGCACATGTCCGTTTGTGGCCCCTGTAAAGATTCTGCTTTATATTTACAAGCTGTCAAGGGTTTCTCCTGGTAGGCATCTCTCTCCCTGTCAATCGATATTCCCTTCCTTCCTCAGCCCTCTCATTTGCTCTCTTGCCGTGTTTCTTTTAATCCTGTTCATCTCTCTGTCTGTCGCTCTCTGTCTGTCTTTCCACGTATGTCTCTTTGCCCTTATCTTCTAAGTCACGATGCTGCGTGACGCCCTGTTTAGTATTCCCCTCAGTCGCGTCTGTCGGCTCACACTCGATCTCAAACAGACACACGTGGGGATGACTTCTGTTTTCTCACGTAGGCTGCAAATTAGATGAACAAATACACAGAGACACGCGGTGCATACACACACACGGAGGACGGTCTCGTGTCCTTGGCTCCATGGTTTAACGTGCAGGCGGACGCATGTTATGGTCATGCCGGTCCGATGTCACGGTCACTTTATATTACGGGGATGTGTTTTGCAACTGGGCCACGGGAGCGTCTGGGTCGTTTGTAACCAAGGACATTTGGATTCCACGTCCCATTTGAGAGCGTCTCCCAGCTTTCTGAAGGAGGATTCGGTGACGGTAACCATTCGTGTCCCTGCCGGCCTCCAGTCAACAGCCCATTTCAAGATAGTGGCAAAACTTTTTTTTTTTTTTTTTTTTTTGCATCCAGTAGATAAACTATTTGAGCTAAATGTGAAATCAATTAAGAGTGATGTACTGCGCTAATTAAAATAATATCATCAGAGAAAATAAAATACCCTGAAAGCTCATCATGTGTTAATTATCTGAGCCAAAAGATGTGCCTTCAGAAGTGGTGCAATTGCAATGGAAAGACATTAATAAATGGAATGAATAATATTTGCTCTATGCGGCATCGAGCAGAAGGGTAAAAGGATTCAGCTTGAGTCGAGAAAAAAAGAAAAGAAAGTGCACTTGAAAAAAAGTGCATATGAATGTATTTCATATGCTGAGATAGACGAGAGGGAAGAAATGGAGACTGGGGGAATATAACAGAAAGAAAATACATATTCCCGTGAGTTCTGAGCTTTCATAAGAACATAAACAGTCTGCGCAGAAAGCTTGTGGAACATTCATTATAAAAAAGAAGAAGAAAAGATTCCTAGTAAGAAAATGTTTCATTTGTTGAAGAAAATCAAGCACTTGAAATATGGTCAAATGTGCCACTCTTGTAAAATAAAGAATTGGACGAACCAATCAAACCAAAAATGTAAATTCATTCAATTCTTATTATTTATGAGCTCTGCGATAAGTGGATTTGTGTCATTGTGAAGCCTGACGTTGCCAAAAAAAGCTGGATCAAACAATCAAAACTACAAAATGAAATAAAGGGGATTCAAATCTTTACTTTGACCAAAACCGTAGCAAATCTCCAGTTCAGAAAAACTGAGTAAAAAACAACTAGTTAACTTTTTTCCAACCATCTGCAGTTAATGAGCCTGAAGTGAAAAATAATGAATATTTGTGCCTGTTGGTTTGCTGCTCCAGATAGAGCCATCAGTCAGCAGATTTGAGAGGGTTTCTGCTACATAAAGATATGGCATTAATGTTTAATGTAGCGCAATACTACAAAGGATTAGGCAGTGAGAGGAAGCGCCAGGAGGTAGAGGAGGTTATAGCTGGAGAAGAGGAGATGAGAGGGCAGGAAAGGTGACAAGGTGAAGAGAGGAGCGTGATGAGTGTAATGGATTTGGTTTGAGGAGGAATAGAGGAAGTGAAAACAGAGGCGGACGGGAGGGGTAGAAGGGATACGGTAAGATGACAGTATTCAGACAACAACAGGCTCTGCTGTGGGCGTGTGGGTGCAGGTACCGGAGAAGAGGACACGTGATCCAGAAAGTCCGTTTTCAATAATACATTACAGCTATGAATTAATATACCAGCAAATATTTAAATCTTTAAATACATTTTTTT
>CALSCE010000016.1:3032312-3045406 GCA_943593645.1 Bovichtus variegatus | reverse complement strand
CATGTTTCAGTGTTGATATGTTTCATTGTGGGCATGTTTCAGTGTTGACATGTTTCAGTATGAAGTCTGTAAACTTTGTTTCTCTGCAGGATGATGAAGATGAAGTTCTGCAGCTTCAAACTGATCTTTTTCTCTCAGGTTCTTCGTGATTATCAGCCAAAGCGATGGTTCAGTGGTGAAGGACACCAACCGACGACCTTTTTGCAAAAGTGGGCCCCAGGCAAAACAAGTTGAGTATTCCTGCGCTAAAGCATCCCCCTGTGAGGACGATTCAGTGGTTACAGAGATCACGAAGGGAACTAACAAAAGACTGGACGGCGTTATTACTGATGTACGAGAGCTGAAGACCAGCTTGGAATTCGCCCAAGATGAGTTTGAAGAGATGAGAACGGGATACAGTGCGATCAAAAACAATGATGAAGTCATTTGAAAACAACATAATTCGAAGCAGGTAATTGATGGGATGTTGACCAAGTGCACTGATGGGATTTCCAGACAAAAAGAGCGAGAACTGGAGTGAATCAGAGTGAAAATATGGATATTAAGCGGGCCTATAGAGAATTGGCCAGTACCAGGAGGGTTGCAAGCCTTGGGAAATTGTCGTACAACATCTGCGCATCCTTTCTTCTGGCAGCAAACAATGATAAACTGTAAACGACGAATTCTCAAGAGGCTGTGTGACTGAGAAAGAGCTGCCCGAGAAAGGAGTGATAAAGTGGACGAACTCGATGATCAGGATAAAGCACCTCATGGTTCAATATTTCTTTAATAAAAGGATTTTGTCTCATGCGGTTTTGTTGGTATAATCGGGTCGAAATAACAAAACTACGTCTTTGTTATTAAGTTTGCCAAGGGAGGGTTCGGTATTACCTCATTCAAGGTAAATAAACGCAGCCTCGGGAATAAGGTTGATGAGATTACCGGAATCAGCTCCTCCGAAACACACCTGGATGCTACTTTTGATTATGCTGAGGTTGCTGTGGAAGGATATGGAAGGGGTGGGCACAAACATGGTGGTGGAGCTGCTTTGGAGGAATATGTTTCTGACATAATGTCAGATTCCCAGATTCAACCGGCCATACTGTAAGCCTTTTCTAGTTGGTTGTTGTTATAAGTCGCCCAGTTCTACTGCAAAGTATTTTGAATAGAATACATGGAACTAGATATAGTGACAAATGAACGTAAGGATATCGCCCTTCTTGGTGACCTGAATATTGAGCGGTTCGGATGATCGGCGATTCTGATTTTATTCCTCGCGCTCCCCAGATGAACCGATCTCGTCTGAATGGGATCAGACACACACACACACTCTGTATTTCTGTACGTTTTCAGGCGTTACCTTAGTTCAGACTGAGAATCAAAGAGTTTCAGTTGTGAGGAGAGTACAGACAAGAGCTCTCTCGTCTTTCCCCTGCGTGATCCAAATGCATCGTATATAAACTATGCATTTAAAATCAAGTCCTGCAAGTACGTGTGCTTCTGTGTCTACTGTACATGACTGTGTGTGTATATGGGCTGTTTCCTTTTTGTACAGTATATGTGTTATGTCAGGCATGTGCTTGACTGTGTGTGTATATCAACACGTCTGTGCTTGCAGTGCAGGTCAGTCTGTTCAAGTAGTTCCACATGTTCTGCCTGCTCCCTTCCCTTTGCCATATATACATATATATATATATATATATATATACTGGCTCACCTGTCATCTCATGCCCAGACATGCCCTCCACCCACCTGCCCACTAACCTTGCTGTAGATACCAGCCCATTCTCATTCGTTCCCTGCCAGATCGTCTTATGTGCTTTCGATTCAGCCGAATTGTGCAGAAACTGAAACACCAGTTTCAAAACGGTAGAGATATTTTGAAAATAAAATGGCAAAGTTTTAGGTGCAGGGCTGTGTTCATTCAATATGTTGCCACTAGAGAGCAGCAGAACCCCACAACATGCTGACGGACGTGGAGGTAATATCATTTTATAGAGTCGATGAGGTTAACAACTTAGCAAACATAGAGCAACATTAACTTTCATTAGGTTTGTGTCCACCTAAGGGTTGTCACATTTTTTTTTCTTCCTCTTTTTAGTTCTGGTTTGGTCCCCGCCAATTTTGAGGTACTTGTACTTCACTTGAGTATTTCTTGCTACTTTGTGCTTCTACTTAACGACAATTCAGACGACAATATTGTACCGTTTACTGTACTACATGGATTTGATAACTTTTAGTGGCTTTGAAGATTCAGATTAAGAATAGAAAATATAATCGACAAATACGTTTTCATGTGTTATTATGGATAAAGATAACACTTTATTGAAATTCACAAGCTTCCCAGCAGTTTCTAAAGTATTGCAACATTAAAGTGATGACCACATTAAGCCTTGGATTTTAATCCATTACTTTAATATATATTATTCTGAAATGGGATTGTCCAGAATGAGTACTTTTACTTTTGGTACTTTGAATATATTTTGATGCTACTAATTTTGTATTTTTACTTATTTTAAAATGCAGGACTTTTACTTAGAAACGAGTATTTCTACGTTGTGGTATTACTACTTTTACCTAAGTCAAAAATGTCTGAATACTACAGGTTTAAGATAGTCACCATTTTCCTTTTGGGGGCATTTGAATCCATGTAACTAAAAACATTGATTGTTTCACTTTAAATTATATTTTTTGATTTGATCCACAAGACTACAGTCCCCATTAGGGACTCTTGGTCTGTCTGTGTTATTACACTCTGTCTGTCTGTATAAGTGTGTACTTGGCTGCTTTAAGTGTGTGATTATCAGCAATCTGCGCTTCATTTTACTACGGTTTGTGTTCCAAACTCAACAGGGGACTTACTGATTGCAGCATAATGTTACGCCACAGAAAAATTTATTTAACGCAACAGGAATAAAAGAAATACACAATCTTTAAGGTTAAAAGAAAGTCATTAAGAACACTATAGGAAACTGCCGAGGGACGTGAAGGAGTACAATTGCATGTGGAGATAAAATTGTAACTTGAGTGTAGGTGTGTTTGCATATCTCGTTGCATATTCTCGTTTCTCTGTATGTAGCTGTATCATTTAAGTGTTTTTATATAATTAACTATTATAAATAACTACTATTCTCACGGCAAATAAATATAACCTGAGCAGTATCTGTTGAATATATAACATGTAATGTGAAGTTGCAAACGACACATTGCATGACACGTATCCCGACTCAAAGGTATTTTAACTGTTAAACTGGTTTTTAAACTGGTCAGCTTGATCTGACATATAATAGGACACATACCATAGCTAGTGATGTCACACGGAATAAATCCATTTTTCATGCTATAATGACAGACGTCTGTGTGTGTGTGTGTGTGTGTATCTGAGTTTTGATTATCTCGCCAACCCTTGGACCGATCTACTTCACGATTGGCGTGTGTGTTGCTGAGGATCCGAGGCCGCGTGGTGCCGCCCATGAAGTTATTTGGAGCAGTGGTTTTGTAGCAAACTGCGAATACCTTGTACGCCAGCACGGCCTTGAGTAATTGCCTCATCAAAGGAATGCAACAAGACGTGCATCAAAATCCACCTAACAGCGCGTCCATGTCCGCAAACGGCTACTATGGGACGTCTCTATATGTTTTCTTTTACCAAAAAAAGCGCGCCTGTCCATGCCATTGCATTACCTGTGATAGAAATGAGGCTGTGTGTGTTGCGCGTTTATCCGTACCGTCACAGTACAGGTGCCCGGAGCGACCAAAAATGAAGACGTCTCTGTGTGTGTCGGTTCGGTCTGAACTTCAACCTTCTTCCAAAGCCTTTATCAAACCTGGGGCATGCAATGGAGCTTCGGCTTTATTGAGGCCATAACATTTTCACGGGAGCTTGGATTGCCGCGCTTAAGGCTTTTTGTATTTTTTGTATTTTGCCGTACCTATAATCCATTTTCTCTGGCAGTTTTGCGTTCCCTTATTTCCTTCGTTCTTCAGAGTCCTCGGCATCCTGGCGTTTTTCTTGACTTGTCAGATCTCTGCAGGCTATTTCTCCGGGACATCCTTTGAGACGCCACTCGATGAAGAGAGAAATTAACTTGAGACGAAGCTCATTTAGAAACACTCAGCGTTCTCTCCAAACTGACTCGTCCAACCCTGAGGCAAAGAAATGAAGTCTTAATTCCTCCAGGGGAACTCATCACGACAAGATTATAATTTCCGAGGCAGCACCAAGCTGGTGGTGTCAAGGGATGCGAAAGGGAACGAATGTTGTTGTCCAGCTGAAACAAGATATCACAGGCTTAGTCGACCTCACCTGGATCAAAGAGTTTTCAAAAAAAGAAACAGCACAAACTGCTCTTAGTTAGGGTTCCTTGAGGACAATTTTCATGTTTACAGCGGAGGGAGCAATCTTGGTCAATATCTGTCTGCAAAAAAAACAAGACAGACCATCTGCATAACCTTAAAAATACAGTGTATCAACGACTTGGTATGCAGCTTTAGTGCTCCCCTGTGGTGGCAGAAAGCACTGCGCAGACATTCAACATGTGGCAGGTTTAGTCTATTTCACAGGGAACAACCACAGCGATATGTTTTCTACTCTTTCCAGCGTTTTTTTGCCGTCATTTCAGCGTATTATAGACGTGGTGGACGTGCAAGGAATTATTCACACTTTTTCAAAAGTCCCACTCGTCGCGTGTGTCCCCCCCCCTGTTTTGTCGTACGAGTGAGATTTACAGTACTTCAGCGCCTTTCTAAATGTGTTCATGTCACCTACACACAAAGCAGCTGACATGCTTTAGGCAGTGGAAATGCTTTGATAAGACTTCACACCCTGTTCGCATATCAGAGGAGATTTGTGCCACCAGATATGATTCAGAAATTGCACAACCGATCAAAGGTCAACCTCTGATAACATGCGGTGGCGAAGGCCGAAGCCAACGAGGAAAACTTGATTTTACCTCCAATATTTAAAGTCTGGGCGGCCGGCTGTTTCTTTCAACTTTAATACCGTGATCGTCAACTTTACAGGCAGCCGACTCAAAGGAGGGGAAGTGTTGAGATAAGATAGTGAGCTAAGAGCGACGTGCCTTCGGAAAACAATGAACATATTTGGCAGTGAAGTGAATGGCGGGTGGTTCAGTGAAGTCATCATCACTTTGGTTTTTAAACCAATTTTTTTTTTTTTTAGAGAGAATTTAAAAGACACATTTTGTGATATTCAGAACTCACACATACATAACTCGTAAATGAGGCCGGGAGCACGTGGCTTGGTTGGACGTGTAATATATTTGATATCACTGACAGTTTGACATGACACAGGCTGCTTTTGTGTGCGAGTGCCAAGGATCAGGTGGTACCAGAATTACAGGAGGACGAGTTATTCTGTGACGACTTAGAGAGTGAAACGCAAATGTCTACAGGGAAAAATCTATTCTCGATCATTTGTTTGCTTGATCATCCATAACCCCCCCCCCCCTCTCTTTCTCTCCTCTATCTCCCCCCCCTCCCTGTCTCTCTCTCCCCAACCTCTCCCACCTCTCTCTCCCCCCTCCCTCTCTCTGTCACGCTCTCTTCCCCCCCTCTCCCTCTCCCTCACCCCCCCTCTCTCTCTGCCATGCTCTCTCACTCTGCTTGGTGTATGGCGCCCCCTCCTGTTGCTCTTGGTCCACTCACATCATTTTGAAGCAGTCACTCACAAAAACTCCTCTAAAAACATAAAATGATACATTTGAAAACGGTGATGTCATCCCATTTTATAACCAAACAACAATAAAGAAATTGTCCAGGGGATAAATTACAACCACAGATCCAAATGTCTTGGCCACTGATTTTCCAGGTAATGGATAAATAGTTTTTCTTCTTTACAATTGTACATTTTACCCTCGTGACATCACACTGAAAGGTGTCTTCTCCTCAGGAAATATGGACGTATGAATGGAAGTATGGATAATAGCATTGGTGGCTGCTATAGTTAATTGTACTGATTTCATGGAGGACCCCTGGTGTTGTTTTCATCCCTCTTCCAAGGTATCTGTCACTGTTTTTCCCAGTTAATCTATTTTTGGAAGAGAGAGTTGCAGAGCCATGCAAAGACTGTTGTAATGTTGCAAATCCAGCTGTGAATGTGGGGACCAGACTTTAAAAACTGGCCTCAACTGAACTCTTCTCTAAATATCCTCAGCAGGAGAGAAGAGAAGGACATGTGATATGAACTTTTGGGCCAGAAATAATGCTTATCTGCAGTGCGTATGTAAAGCAGGACATTGTTGAAATGGTTTATTTGTGGTTACTTGACTTCTACACTAGTCATTTCATCAACATGTCTCAATGCACTGCATCTGTACAAACTTTTAGGGAATTGAAACACTAAAATTGTAGAAATAACCTGTTGTCTGATTTAGTGTCACCCTAAAATAGCTAACTATTACTTTAGCGTTACAGTCCCTAGTCTAGTGTTGATAACATGTAAACACTATATGAAAGTTTATTATTTAGTTTAAGTCCTTCAAATTGAGACTTCTCAAAAAGGGTACCTTTTATTACATTTATTATTAAATTGATTTACCTGCATGTATTACATATGAACAGCTGCATACCAATTCAAATTGCTTTTCACAAAACAAGTAAAACATTAATCCATAGGTGTATTTTAAAATTGGGTGCATAAAACGATATATATAATATATGCAAAAATTGTTATTGCTTATATATGTATAAAAAAATAAGAAGGCTAAGTAGGCTATGTATTATGTAAACGTATGTAAAGTACACTTGTGGTAAAGGAGCGTATGAATTATTACTTTACACGATCTTTTATGATGTGTAATAATATGTACAACACATAAAAGTGAACAGTATACTGTATATAAAGTTTTATTATAGAGAACTCCGGTCTCCTCCCGCTTGGATGGACGTGTGAATCCGCGCATGCGCCCTGCCGCCTCTGTCCGCCAGGGCGGTGATCTTGCTCCCTCTGTCTCTCTCTCTGTCTCTCTCTCTCTCACACACACACACACACGCGCACACACACTCTTTCTTTCGGTCTCTCTCTATCACTCTCTCTCTCTCTCTCTCTCTCTCTCTGGGAAAAACCCGAGCAAGAGGAGAGCAGGAGAAGGGGGGAGGAGGCGGACTCCTTCTTCTTCTTCTTCTTCTTCTTCCAATACAGCGGCGGCGGCAGGATATTTATAAAAAAAAATAAAAAAATAAGAAAATCCACGCACCAACCCCCCGGTGCGGAGCGGCAGAGGGAGAGAAGGAAAAAAAAAAGCCACACGGATGTGCCTCCGAAAGCGCAGCGGATACCGCCCTCCGGACCTTATTAATGCCAAGATTGTGAGTATCTGATCGGCTGCTGACACGAGCTTGAACACGGGGAGGTGAGGGAGGAGGGGGGGGCTGGTTTCAGTTAAATTTCGCCTTCTCTGGTCTCCCGTCAGCGGCGGGGCTTTTCCTCGCTCCGCGGTGTTGAGGAAAAGGTCGGTCTCCGTGATTACCCCCCCCCCCCCTTCCTTCTACACTCTCTCTCCTTTCCTCCTTTCCTTTCTTACCTCCTTGATTCCTTCTCAAGAACGGGAAGCAGACAGGAAATCTTTGGGGGGAAAAGAGGAGGAGAAGGAGGCGAGCGAACCCTTGTCTCCTCTCTCCTTCCCGTCTTTTCTGTTTGTTTTAAACGGTTTTAAACGTGTCTTAATGACACGGGGAGGGGGGGTTCGGTCTCG
The DNA here is from genome assembly GCA_943593645.1 of Bovichtus variegatus. NCBI lineage: Eukaryota > Metazoa > Chordata > Actinopteri > Perciformes > Bovichtidae > Bovichtus > Bovichtus variegatus. The sequence continues at coordinate 3,037,712 of CALSCE010000016.1, read as the reverse complement.
AGCTGTTCTTTTTGTTCTGTAATGTTAACATGAGACAGGACGCCTAAGTAAAAAAAAAAAAGAAGCAGCTTATTGTTAGAAAAACCGAGGAAGGAGTAAAAAGGGGGGTTTCTTACTTTATGTTAGTTTTCTTCCTGTGTATTTCTTTCTTTCTTCTCGTTTGTCATGTCCAGTAAGTGAGTGTGAGGGAGCAAAGAGTCTAGTCTTAGTTCAGTCTAAGGTTTCCACTGTTGTTAACTATGAAACCGTCAAGGCTTTGGTTCATAGGGGAGAACGGGCTCAGGTGTAACACAGGTCATTAGCTGAGGCCCAGGACAAACTAGCATGTATGACAAAAACATTTTGCATCAAACTTAATTCATTTAAATGAAATCTTAACAATTAATCCGCTATGAGTTATTTCTTTCTATTTCCACTTTGATTTACTTTGGCACATGAATTGTTGTCGACCAATAGCAAGTTGTCTTGCGGACATGCCACGGACAGTACTTCGGTTTCTACTGTCCGCTTGGAGGATGCATTTCACACATGCGCAGCACGCCTGCGCACAAAGCCTTTGCGTACTATGCTAGTTAGCTTTTTTTTTTTAAGCTTCAGCAGATGTTCTCTTTGGACACTGGTTTTTGTGTCCCAGACGGAGCCCTTTACTTTAAGAAGTGTTAGACACGTTGTTGTTTTGTTTGTCGCTTTTATGTTGCTAGGCTAGGGAGTTATTAGCTTTGCAAACACAGAGTCAGTCGGCAGGTTTGTGTGTTAATGAAAGACCATACCAATTTCGTTCTTTGCTATCGATAGACAAAAAATGATATCGGTGCGTCTCTAAAATGCACTGTTAGGACTTTTTCTCTCTACTGATAACCAATTCTGATACATCAACTCAGGGTTTCTGCCATAAGCGGGTACCGATCTGATACCATTGTTGTCTTTTTTTCACGTATTAGAAATACGCAGCCTTTACCTCAGTACTCATGGGGATAATTTTTTATTTAGCATGAGGCCAGGGATGGCTCTGGCGCTAAAAACGTACTGAAAAGCAGAAACACACAATTAAATGACACTGACCAAGTTAAGCATGTAAGGTGGATTGGTCATGTCTGGCTAAGACTCAATACACTTAATAAATTCGGTATTGTTGCAGATTGAGTCGGCGCGTCTTTATCCAGTGCGCTAGATTTAGTAGACTATGAAACCTGCTGTACGTTGGTCTTTGAATTTGTTTTGATGGTGGCAGGCAGCGTTGGGCGATAGAATAAATTCTTTGGGGCAGTTTAAATCTCCAGCAAAAGTGCATATTTATATATTATCAAGTTGTAATTAAAATGTGAAAAAAAAAAGATTTTGAAAAGAAGTGTACGTGATTTCGACCTTATGATTAGCGTGTAGGCTACTAGATTTTTTAAGATTGCCTCAACTTTGAACGTGACCTCGATACCTGAAGTCCCTCTAGGAATCGTAACAAATTAAAGTGACCAAAGTGATGCAACAGGTTGCTTAAAAAAAAAAAAAATGATTAAAAAAAAGTACAGTGGCTGCTGCTGTTCCTCATAGGACTATGAGTGCATATATTTTTTAACATGGGAATAAAACGCTTAACTCTGACAGGGTTATGGCCTTGCTCTACCCTTATTAGCCTACAAAGAGAACCCTAGTTTGTTCCATACGGATTAAGTGACACATCACACAGCTCCATCAGCTGATATTTGGGACAGTTAAAACAAAGAAATCACTATGAGATTTCTTTACTTTTCCTACGGTGTCTTTGTGGTTTGCGAGTTTAGTGACCTTGCTGTACTTGATGTTATGTTTATGTATAAACTGACACTATGAAGTTCCTACATGCTACTCCTACAGCAGTCCAGTATTCGTCTTGCTGTATACTGTACATTATCTTGTAGAGCACAACCTAAGTAGAAAGTATAGCTTTATTATATTACTATTGGGACTTATATATGGTTCTTATATAATTCCTATGTATGACCATATAAGGTGTTGCCTCTGGTCAAGCACTTTTAGGAGGAAGAGACACAGAAAAGCAGAAATGGCTGTCGTTTTAATGTATACTTAGAGCAGAGATGGTACTTTTTCAACTGATTCTTTCTTTAAGTCGCCTCATCCCTTTACTGTGTAGTAAATGTCTTTTCTTGAATCATACCGGACGGCTTTGGGTGAAGTTATTGCACAGGAAGGTGCTTTTGGAACCAGAAGTAAAAGGTTGAAGGAGGTTTCACACTGTTTTCTGAAAGCACGGTTCTTCGCATTTCTTCCACGTTTTCTATTTGGTGCGTCCGAGCATGTGGAAGTGCCGGCTATCAAATGTCAAACATCCGTCTTCTTTTATCCTCGTAAATCCTTGTGTTTTTAGGTCCTTTTCTTAAAACTGGTTAGAATTACATACAGTTTAAAAAAGAAAAGAAGTATCCTCTTGAAAGGGAAGTGAGAGTTGTTTGTAGGGGTCTTGGTGAGGTTCGTTTGTGGAAAAAAAAAAAAAAAAAAGCCTTTGTCTCACGTGACTGAAAAAAAAAAAAAAACGACCCCAGAAAGGCATCCACATTCCTCCTCTATTTGATCTGCCATTTATTCAGGGATTTTTTCACCCAAAGCAGCAGTTGTATTTTGCGGCAGCATGGAAAAGAGAATCAACAGTATCAGCGCTCAGAAAAAATGAATCTGTGGCTAATTTGGGGGTCCCAGCCCCTGAGATTAGGAAACACTCCACCTCTTAGAGAGTGATTTATACCCAATCAGGAGTCAAGAAGCTCTTTTTCCTTCTTCTTGTTGTCAGTTGGTACATACTTCCTCTTCCTGCGTCTTTTTTCATTGTGTCTGTTGCTTGCTTCCTCTTTTTTTTTTATTTTTTTATTTTTTTTTTTTAACTTGGTCACCCCCTTCCCTTTCTCCGTCTCTCTCTCTCTCTTGGTATGTCAACCCCCTTTCTGTCCACCTTTACTGTAGTGATGTGTGTGTCTACGGGTTGGGGTTTGATGTTTTCAATCCATAAAAACCCACACAAAACTAGCATTCCCATGTCAGCACTGATGTGAAATGAAAACATGAGATTTCCCGAATGTCTAATGTTTGTCCAGGAATTTTTGTATTATTTTAGTTTGACATCCACACATTTCTGAGGTCGCCCAATGGGATTGTGAAAGGATCACATCCAGAGGTCGGAGGGTTTTCTCAACACAGAGAGGACCGTGTCATTCTAGTAATAATACTAGCTCAACAAAAGGTCATCGAAATTGGAGTTCCAAGTGATATGCAGTTCCTGAGGCTGTAGACCATTTTAAAAGCACGCTGCGAGGTTTGTTTTTTTTAAATCTGACGGCTCTGACTAACAATCATTTGTCCTATAAGATGTCAGGAAAGAGTAAAAACAAAATGGCGCGATTTCTGAAGCCCATTGTGATCAAACTGTTTCTATACACTCCAAAACCCAAAGATATTTACGTTACCATCACACAAGACAAAAAATACAGCAAATTGTATATGATAATATCTCTCACCAAATATCAGCGGTAACACCATGAAGCCTATGTCATCCTTTACAATCAAATCATAACAGTACAGGGAAGTTTTTCATCGCAGTGGTACAAGTGTCCACTAGTTAAAATTTGCGAGCTCAGTCATACTTTGCTTATGGGAATGCTAATGTGATTTGCGTCTGTCTTTTAAACTGTAAATCTCTGCTTTTGAAGTCTTGACTGCGACACTTGTTAGGTTGGAGGCCAAACTAAATGACTCTTATTTCTCCAAAATGACTTTGTAGCATCATTAGCTTTCCTCATTGAAACTAATTGACATGATGAGCAACAACCTTGCCACTAATCTCTGTCTCATGGTTTCAATGTGGAATTCAAATTACTCACTTGAAGGGAATTTCAAAGGAAAATTAACCCCAGAGGTACATTTTTTGCTGGGCAGCTGCTGTTAACCTTGCAACTTTTTCACTCGTAATTATTAGGAAATGCTTTGCTGAGCCTGTTGCTTTGCATTGTTTTCGGAAAAAAATGAGTTCCAGTAGATGCCGTTTTGCAAACCGTTGTAAATTTGGTTGTTTAAGGTTTAAGCCCTTGTTTGGTTTACTATTCACTGGTGTTTCAGCTCTGGTATGGTCAAAGGTGTACTGGTGTTTAAGCCCTGGTCCCAATATGAATTGGTTCAACGTTATATACTTTAATGTCGAGCCCTGTTTTGGTCCAATATTTGTTGGTGTTTTAGCCTTGCTTTGGTCTAGTATTCACTGGAGTCTTAGTCCTTGTTTGGTCCAATATTCCCTGGTGTTTAAGTCTTGGCTTGGTGTAATTACAGGTTATTTAGCCCTGGTTTGGTCCCAAGCCAGGGATGCACAGATCCCTTCCTCTCCCGATACCAACCTCAACTCAGTTTATCTCCCAATACTGAGTATTGATTTGATATCAGTGCTCTCTTTTTCTCAATTCTGTATAACTTAACTTGCATGGAACTCATTGGAATCATTAATTTTTATGTCATTTACATATTTATGTTTTTTTTTTTAAGGTAACATGAGGCCAGGGACTAGAAAATGAGTTGTCAGCCAAAAGTGAGTTAATGAATTTGAAACAGAACTTCATAATGACATTGATGAAGACTCTGTATTTAATGTGGATCAGTCGGGTAATGGCTGACACCCGATCCGCTTTATAAAGTCAGTATCCGGTACGTTTTTTTACTTTACAGGAAGGCATTCATTCTCAATATTAACCATTTGCTTAATGGAGTGAGTGTAACACACGTCATCCTTGGCGAAAGTAGAAGTTGTAGTGACCTATACCATGATATACCAAGAGAAGACTTTCTGTAGCTCTTGATTAAATCATCTTGTTAGGACATGCTCAGATTGTTTGCATCTGAGAAGTTCATGGGAGCACACACTAATTCGCTTTTTCTTCCACTGAACTTTTGAAAATGTATGCCTTTCTCAAGAGTGTTGTGTAAGAGACAGAGGGTCTGCCATTTACGGGAGATCCTAAAGGCGACAGGTGGATGATTGGTACACACGCACTCACTCTGGATTTTTTCTCTCTCCTTGTGTGTGTATGTGTGTGTGTGTGTGTGCTATTACCTGTGTACACCTATATTTTTTGGTGGATAAATGTACTCCCCCCCGGGGATTTTTTGGTGCATTTCGTGGGTGTTAAATACTGTGCGTGTGTGGGCGTGTGCTTTTTACATGCGTATCAATTGTGTTTTTGGTTCATGGTTGCATGTTCTTGTGGGATTCCACACATTGTCATGTATGACTGTGTGTGTTGTGGTGATGCATTTGTATGGTGCTCCGGTGTGGCACATTTGCACGAATGCATGTTTGCACGTATGTACATTTGTGCCTTCCTGTGTGTGTGTGTGTGTGTGTGTGTGTGTGTGTGTGTGTGTGTGTGT
>CALSCE010000016.1:3022174-3032302 GCA_943593645.1 Bovichtus variegatus | reverse complement strand
TGTGTGTGTGTGTGTGTGTGTGTGTGTGTGTGTGTGTGTGTGTGTGTTTATAAAGGAGAGGTCCAAGGCAGAAGGGGGGATGACATGCATGTGTCCGGCCTGCTAACATCGCTGACGACTCGCACACTAACCGACTGCCCGCCCTCACAACATGACGGACGTACTGGTAAACCATCTGCACCTCTTCCTCTTTCTGTCTCCCAGATTCCTTTTCTCGCTTTTCCTCTCTGTGTTCATGTCTCTATGTCTGGATAATTTCTTTCCAACAAAAAGAACCTATCTGCTAGCAAAAGAACAGGCAAATGGAAATAATAGAAATAATAAGCCATTCTCAGCGCAGAATACGTCAACACGTGTGCGTCCTTGCAGACCTACAGAATCCTGTTAGTGAGTTGTCCCAACCAAGTTTCTTTCTACCCTGATCTTTTAATATTGGGTATCAGCCGATCCCGCTACCGGGTCAGATATTTGCTTGCACATTGACTGAGTATGTATCTTACACGCAGCTGTAGCTAATTAATCTGACACTACTTGATCCAAATACCGGAGGTCTTGGTTCAAAAAGCGTACGTATATGAACTCATATTAATGATATGCTATGGAAGACGTATAGCAGTGTAGTATAGTATAGTATAATATAGTGTATGCTCCCAAAGAGTCATGGATTAAATGTGTGGAGCAAGAACATTCTCGGACATTTGGACTGTATTTTGGCTAAGTGTTGACCCTGAGCAGCACTTGAGACAGTAGTCGGGCCGTGGCGGATGACATTTCAAGTGTCCACGAGAAAGCAACGTTTGCAGTTTGAGAAGGGTGGTGTAGTTGAGCCCCAGCGGACTGGGCCAACAAGTGTTTTTTTTTTTAAAGCAACGTAACGTGAATTTCAGTATAAAAGGTAAGATGAAAGTGAACAATATACTGTAAAGCCTGGCTCTTTGCCACTAACTTTGAATTCAGTTAACATATATTTGTAACTTTTAACTTTCTTTGAACTTTGAATATTGATAGCGGTATCAACCTGAAAAACTTCAATTATTGGCGGGCACCACTGTACTTTCTGTCGTTTCAGTGTTTTCTCTCCCCTCCTCTCCTGCTTAAATTAAACTGTCATTTCAGTTCCACATGTCGCTGCCACTGTTGACTATATAACCGCTGTCAGCTTGTCTCCCTCATATCTGCTTGTCATTTCTCTCTCTACTCCCTCTCCCTCTATTTGCCTTCTATCGTTTCCTCCTATTTTTTTCTCTCTCCCTTACTCGCTTTCTCATCTTGCTCTCCCCCATTCTTCCCATTCCCTTATCTCTGCCCTTCACCCACTTTCCCTCTTCATGTCCCCACTCTCTCTTTCTCTAGTTCTTCCTCCCACTCCTCCAAATTCCTTCCCTCCCTCAACTCTCTCTCTCTCTCTCTCTCTCTCTTTCCTTACTATTATCCTTAATTTGAATGCTTCCTTATGCAAGGATGCTGTTAAGGGAAGTACATACATGCTGGTTATGAAGCACACCGGCGCCTTCATTGAAGTGATTGGGTTAATGTTTCTCCTGATGTCTGTGGAGGCGAACGTTATGTTAGGCAACCGTCCTGAGCTATAATACACAATTATAGATTGTGTATGGATGGGTGTTGTCGCCCATCAGCACCTGATTGAGATGTCTGTTCCATTCGCCTTGACTTGAAAATGTTTATATGCTGCAGGAAACCAAGAGCCATATCTGATTGTTGAACGTATCGTTCCAAAACCATGGGCATAATTCTGCTGCTATAACAGCCTCTGTTCTTGTAGGAAGGTCCCTTTCAGCCACAAGAAACATTAGTGAGGTCCAACACTGATGTTGAGTGATAAGGTCTGGCTCTCATAGAGCGTTCCAGTTCATCCCAGAGGTGTTGGATGGATGGGGGGGGGGGGGGGGGGGGGGGGGGGGGGGGAGGCGAGGGGGCACAGAGGGAAGGGGGAGGGGGGGGTCTGTGCAGGCCAGTCAAGGACACCAGACAAACATTTAAGTATGAACCTTGCTTTGTGCACGAAGGCATTGTCATGTTGAAACAAAAAAAGGGTCTTCCCCAAACTGTTGCCACAAAGTTTGAAGCGTGATCTCTGAAATATGGTGTGGCATTAATACTTAACTTTTTAACCGACTACGTGGACAGGGGAGCCTGCTTGGGGCCGTGTAATGTGCACCTTTTAATACAATCAGAGGAAAAGCAAAACGACAGCAAAGCATCTTTCAGCAGACAGATGGCCTTTTTTTTTTTTTTTTACTTTTTTTTTTACTGTTCTTCCCCATCAAAGAATAAAGATAAAGGCACCGAAGAGCCGCGAAGAGACTTTCCTAACCCATGCATGGATGCCCGGAGCATTTATGTAGCCTCAGGGCAACATAGTCGGATTTATAAAGTTTGGTGTTCTTGAGAAAGAGAGGGAGGTTGACAAGTCTAGACTGGACTCCAGGGGTATCCAAGTTTAGAGGAAGAAGGAATGTAAATGTTGGGTTTTTAGCAGCTTTTCCCCTTTAAGCCATCGTGGCATGAATAGGCCCATGCAGTCATGACGGGTAGGGTTGGGTTATGTGTGTGTGTGCGTCTGTGTAGACACCAGGTCTGATTCATCAAGTTTCAGAAAGAAACCAAGAAGCTCTGTGTGTCACAATACCTCTGAATCTGTTTCCTGCCTCTCTCTCTCTCTCTCTCTCTCTCTCTCTCTCTCTCTCTCTCTCTCTTTCTCTCTCCATCTTTTCCTGTTGCATTGGACTGCTTTTCGTCTCTCTTCCTCCTTTACCGGAGTGAAGGCATGTTGATTGATGGAAACATCGTGGCTATTGGCGAAAGAGTGAGAGAAAACAAAAAAGAAGGACCCGTTTGTCCTCTCATTCAGTCGTCCATCGTTGGTCCACCATTGAATCGCCTCGTCTCTGGTGAGCTTTGCTGCTGAATGGATTCTGTGTGCTGACAGTTAAGTGTGCTGGTTATTGAACAGGGGTTTGGTTCTTTTTTTTACGCCCTTTAAAAGTTGTGACTTCATAGCTCAGCAGATTTGATTCCGTCTCTGGCTGCCCGTGCAGTTCATAAGAGTGTCTAGCAAACTGGATGTCGCTGCATTGCTCATATTTATGTGATTTTACGATGCCTCTGTGGGTTCTGGAGGACATTCTCTGTTCTCTCTCTCTGATGAAACTCTTGTGACACCCTGTTTAGATCAACTTGAAAATGCATCGTCATCAAGCTTCAAACAAGACTTTTTTTTCTCGGTTCCTGAAAAGTGGACATCTCGGGGATGTGCAGTTTTGCATACTTTGTCGGATATTATTATTTTACGTGTTCCAAATCAGAGGGGTTTATTTGCGTCCCCATCAGTTACGCTGGCAACAACTTAAACACAGACGGTAACATAATACAGTAACAATATCGCCATTACATCCAAAGCAAGTCAGTTCATTTCAGTACGCTAGGAAGCTAACATGTAGATGCCGGCAGGGTGTTTTGGACGCGCCAACATCGGAGATAGGAAAGGATTTTCTTTTTTGCAACTTTGCAAGAAATGGCAAGTCACATGATTGTTTTATTGTTTATTTTTGACTCATTGTAAGACTTCAGCTGACAAGTACTTTCGTTATATGCCAATCTGCGGATTATTTTCTCCATTAATCGAAGACTTTTCTCCTTCCATCAGACCATCAGTCCAAAAATCCAACGATAGCGCGTTAAATATCATGTAAAACAAAGTAAAAATGCTCACATTGGAGAGAAGACTTAAATAATTGATTATCAAAATGTTTGCCGATGAGTTTTCTGTTATTTGACTAATCGATTTAATCGACTCAACGTTTCATCTCTAGCCCATTGTGCGACTTCTGGATTCGACACGCAGCCAATATGTTGTATAAGTCACACGTCAAACAACAGAAAAAGTGCACAATTTGTTATCTGTGATGGACGACCCGTTTTCAAGTCTCAGTAAGACGTGCTGAAGTAACATGATACTTGTGGCAGAAACCAATAGAAAATGTTGAGCTGTAATGTAAAGTTAAGGCAATTTGGAGCCAACACGTTGCTGCTACCGCATTGAAAGTGTGGCCAGTGGATAACGAATGTGTTGGAGGAATATTATTTGATGTTTGACATCTGCTCGTGGCTTTTTTAAAAAGAAAAAACATTTAACCATTTTAAACGTTCAGCCGAGGCTCCTATCCAGAGATGCCAACAGAGAAAGAGCAGGTAGAGCTGTAGTGTCTACAGAAATGTGACCGTTGACGGACACGTACTTGTTCTCCACTCCAGGGATCGAACCCGTGAGCTGACGACAAAAAGGCTCTGTGTTTAAAGGGTCAGTTTGCTCAAATGACAACACAAGACACACTCTAGCCACAGAGATGGAGTTTTCTTTTGATTCGTCTCTGAGATTTGTGCTTCCCATTGCAATGGGACTCGGCAGTAACGAGTATTTCCTAGAAACAAGATCTGCGTACTCCGGATCATCTACTGACCTGATCTGTGAACAGTTTCATATCTGGCATTGTGTCACATTAAGTAACTTTGTATGTTTGCACATTTTGGACAATAAATTGTTAAAAAGGTTTTAATGTGATGTCAACGTCCTCTTGTTTGGTTCAGGGCGATCCTCTTGAAATTGGCATGCTGCAGCTTGTATGGTGGTGTGTGTGTGTGTGTGTGGTTGTAAGTAGACACGTGTATGTTGTTGCGATTGTGTGTGCATCACCGTGTGTTTGTGTACTGTAACTTTGAATGCATGTCTGAGTACTTGTAGCTCGTTCGTGTGTATCCAGCCAGTGTGTGTGTGTGTGTGTTCAGCTAGGCTTGTCCATATAAGGTGAGAGGAGATGAATTTGGGAACTGATGTTGTTTGTCGTCGCAGCCCTCTGGTGAAAAACCTTGAATCTGTCACCGCAGAGCACTGTTGCGGCTGGATTTATAGACCCACTTACTGTGTGTGTGTGTGTGTGTGTGTGTGTGTGTGTGTGTGTGTGTGTGTGTGTGTGTGTGTGTGTGTGTGTGTGTGTGTGACTTTTGTAAAGTAAGAGAGAACTTTAGTGTGAAAGAAAGAGAGTGTGTGTGACATTTTCAAAGAAAGAGTAAATGAACAGAGACAGCTTGTGTGTACGTGTGTGTGTGTGTGCGTGCGTGCGTGTGTGTGTTCAACAGTGCATTAGCAAAGCTTTAGCAGTGTTTAACATGTCAGGGCAGGAGCTTGGAGACGCTCCTCTCCTCCATAAAACATGTTTCCGTCCTTCTGCTCCGGATCTGGGGTGTGACTCACTAAAATCCACCTGCACTGTTTGTAAGAATTACTAGAAAGAAAGGAGAAAAAAAAAAACAAGAATCCTGAGAAACAGAACACAATTTGTACACACTTTAGCTCTAATTGACTTCACACAACCTTAAAAGCAGCAAAGTGAGCACTGGAACACAGGTAAACTTGACTTTTATCACTGAGGAGAAATGGAAGCAGTGCCGAAGCTAACGGCAAAAACACTACAGCTTTAGTGGTTTGAGTCATTTTGCTCATCTATAGCTGAAAATACCAATACATTATTGTATATACATTTTTTAAACAGCGTTTTAAAATGAAAAGCAGTGTTTCCCATTAATCAACTAGACCATGGGGGGGCCGTCATAATTTGTTCGCCAGCTTCACAATTAACCGAAAAACAACATTTCTACACACACGCATAGACAACAAGGTCAGCGAACTCACAGTGGTCACAGTGAGCCAGACTGTGTGTGATTGTGTACGTTAAGCAGGAGTTTGCAAGGTGGACAAAAACTCTCTAACTAGTCAAACTTTGTAATTATATATTATCCACGTGTGCATGTACAACTTAGCAGCGTCTGTTGATAAATCAGTTTCCGAAGGAATTCTCTTCTCTGCATGAACTTGAAGCTGAGGTTCGGTTTTGACTTTTTATTTATTTATTTTTATTTGAAGCTTTTTTTTTTACCTTGAACAACAACATACTTCAGTCTGTGTTTCAGCATCTCCGATCTCAACCTTTTGCTGCTTTTCTGTGTCAGTATATCTTTGGGTTACTGATACCCCCCCCCCAAAAAAAAAAAAGATTAATTCCATCCATATTTGAACTGTTTTTGTTTTATGGTTTTTAGGGGACTTACATCCTGGTCTTTTTTGGGGGAATTCTCGCTCCCAAACCGGGATCCCTTGTCCCAGGACTCTGACGTCAATACACTTCCAAACCTCATCAACACAGTTGTTATCGCTATAGTCTGACCTGCAGTTGAACCCCAATCAACTTTTTTTTTTCATGTTAAAATAACAGTTCACGGTTCAACTTTAGTTCCTTTTTTATTTTGGAATAATAAAAAAAATCCTTTCCTCACCAATGCGTCCGTTGTCCCCGATGACACCGAGTGCACAGTGAACTCTGTACTCTTCCCAGTGTTCAGCAAAAAAAAAAAAAAAATGCTACAGTGACAAACTCTTACATTTGAAGGTTCTATAATGTCAAATATTAAACCTCGAACACGCACATACGCAATGCACATACAGGCGGCGAGTTGTTTGCACCGGTTGCCGACTGACAGGTGAGGGCCTTCCTCACTCGGTTTCATTAAATCTCAACAATGAAATAGTTTGATTACCTTCCAGCTGTTCAAACCTCCAGACTGCAGGTCTCTGAAGTGTGTCTATATATATCCGTCTTTCCCTCTCGCTCTCTCTCGCTCTCTCTTAATTTGAACTTTCCATTTTGTCTCCTCCCCACTGCCAAAAGTCCAGGATTTATAATATATTTCTCCCTTGCATTTCATCTCTCTGTCCCCCCCCCCCTCACCCCACCACCATCTCTCTTTCACACACACACACACACACAGTGGGCTGGCGATCAGGTGGTGAGATTACGGAGCAGTAATCTCTCAGATTAATACTTAAAAATGAGCACTTAATTACTTAAACCGTGTGTGTGTGCATACAGTACACAAAAGCCCTGGCACGGCCTCTCCCTGAATTGAAATTTCATCTGGCTTTATTGGCGCGCTAATGTAAATCCATGGGGAACGAATAAGAACAGGCGATCGCGGCGGAGTTGAGCGATATTTTCTGATCCTTGCATGCGTTCGTTGACACGTTAACGTAAGCGGGTGCGCGTCACATAGCATTTATTTCAACGCTCTGTCCGTAAAGTCAAGAAAACTCATTCCTCAATGTCCCGATGCTGTGGCGTAAACTTGGTTACAATACTGCGAAACTTCGGCAAAATACAAAAGGAATAGGATTCTCCTTTTGGACTCCGTCATTATCAACAGCAAAAATCTTAAGCCGATGAATTTCAGACTCACCGAGGTGAAGTAAGCTCTTACACATGCAATAGGATGTACACACAGCCTTTTCTTCATGGCTTTTGTTCTCATTAGAGGAAGCACTGCTAACAAGAGCGTGCCTCGTCATAGACATTTGGCCACAAATCACCCGCTGTGGCTATTGAAAGACCCGTGCACTGAAACTGTGTATGAACCTTTTTCTGGCAGCTTCAAGGTTTCTAGTTTGCGACAAGGCGACGGAGGAAAATGACACGAAGAACTGTCAGATTTTTTTTAGCCTGTGCCCTGAAGCAAGCGTCTTTATTAATAACTGGTCCATTTGAATTTTTATATTGAGCAGAGGGTGTGTGTTGTGCAGCAGGGCGTCGCGGGAAAACAACATGTGTGTGTGTGTGTGTGTGTGTGTGTGTGTGCTCTGTCAACCTTACCGGAATAAATAAAGGTTAAAGAAATATTTGCAAAGATGGAGGAAGTGAGTATGTGTGTGTGTGTGTGTGTGTGTTTTCTAGGCTTCCTTATGTCAACTAGTTTAATCAGATTAACACTCCGAGCCGAATTCTGTTTAACGCACTTCACACACACTGAAACTCACGTGGAACAAGAGGAAGTGAGACGTCTTCTCAAAAGTATTTTTTTCTTCTTTCTTTCTCTCTAATCTAATCTAAAAAAAAAAAAAAAGACTGGTCATGAACCATCCCCCATGTTCACTCATCACCTCGACAAAACAGGAGTTTACACACACACACACACACACACTTTTCGTACCTTTTCCCACACAAACGCACACACGGAGGCAGAAACGTGATAGCCCTGTTATAAAAGATGTGTCTGGTGATAAAAGAGAGGAAGGGAGTGTTCCTGTCTTTGCTCTGGCTCTGACCTGTGTGTGTAGTTGTTTCTGAAGGTGGGCGGTTTTGTCTGTGTATTGTGTGTGTGTGTGTGTGTGTGTGTGTGTGTGTGTTTCAGCAGTGAGTACGCTCACACACTGTACACCTGCCTTGCTCAAACACATTAACAGATTTGACTTTCTCCTCTTCAGGCTGTGTATGGTCACTATACAGACCTGAAGCCCACCCCCCCACACACACACATACACACTTTTTCTTATTTAGCCTCTGAGCAACTGGCTTCTGTAACTCGGTGGGTTTTTCTACATGGGTGTAATAAAAGTTGGGTGTGGTGCTGCCATGTTGTGCCTGGTGGTCAACCGTGGTACTGCATGTCATAATAGTAACTTTTCCCCGAAGACTAACGTTATAAAAGCGACAGCCGTCAAACTATTGAAAGGACAACCTTGAACAAAAAAAAACGGGTTAGAAAGTTTATTAAAAAAAATAAATAATTAAAATCCTAGAAAAGTGAGAAACGTTTTAATTGAAAATAAATAAACAGGCACCAACTTGAAGCCCAGATCTGATCAGGGAGGTAATTAAACAGCACCAGTGAACCTCAAACTGGGAAAAAATATGTTGTAACTGAGACGGACATTTTTAAAGTTCTATAGAGTTTGAACTACAGTATCCGTCTGATGCTACTTATTATAAGTGGATCGAAAGGCTCAGCGGATGTTTAATTCACACGCTTAAACATGTAGGTTGTTTATCAATTACGCTAACCTTTTTTTTTTTACACCTTGGCTGAGCATGAATACATTTTTTGAGACTTCCTTTTTCCCCCCCAAAAAATTCCCACTTTGTTTTTTTAATGCACAAATTGAAAAATGCGCCTAAAAATAGGAGGAGATGAAAGAAAAAAGAAAAAAAAAAAGCACTTCTAGACACAGACTCGCCTGTTCCGTGGAGTCGTGATATTTAACCCGGGATGCCCTGGGACAGTGTTTGGCCAAAGGCCGCTTAAAAATGGGAATATTTGATGAACAAAATGCATCACTTTTAAAATATGACTGTTGCTTGAAAGATGCACAACATGCTTTTGGACTCTGAAGTAAGCTTAGAATCTTAGGAGCAGCTAAATCCTCAGTAAGCCATTTGTTCATTTTTCCAAGGCGTTTCTATCACGGAGCGTTGCATAACGTGTATTGTAAAAGTCACGCTTTATGTACAGACACGGTGTATTACGCTGCGTTCAAACACATGCGCATGCTTTGAGGGGAAGTGCGAGAATTTAAATGGTTGATATTGTTCAGACGCTCAGACTTAAAGAAAAGGAAACGTACAGTTTTGTGTTACTGAAGTATTCCACAAAGAGACGAATCTCTTGCGTTTAGCTCATGTGCTGGCTTCATGATGAATCAAGGCTGTGTTTCATCAGTTTACTGCTTTCATTCACTAATCTACAGTGTTGCCAGCATCATCATTCTGCACACACACACACACACACACACACAGGTCAGCTGCAGAGTCGACAGCTGGAGGCTAATGTTAGCTGCGCTGTAGTTTCACCATTTTAGATAAATGGAAAAATAACAAATGCACCTAATCTAATAATGATAGCGCATCGACATGGAATTATCGGCTCACATACGCACTCTTGTGTGCGTGCGTGCGTGTGTGTGTGTGTGTGCATTGGCTTACTTGCTTTGTACATCTGAATGCACCTTTTATGTGTGCATATGCGCGTGTCTTTGTGTGTTTTTTTATTATATGTGTGTGTGTGTGCATGACGTACACTTTGTGATCATGTGTACATGTGTTCCTGAGCTTGAGTCATGTTCTATGTTATATTTTATTTTCACGAGGATGGAGGGAGCTTTAAATAAAACATTTGTGGAGCTCAGGGTCCTTAGAACCAGAACCCAGAGTTGTGAAACCTGCGTGTCTGTGATCTTCTTTGTGTGTGTGTGTGTGTGTGTGTGTGTGTGTGTGTGTGTGTGTGTGT
>CALSCE010000016.1:2982229-3003819 GCA_943593645.1 Bovichtus variegatus | reverse complement strand
TCCTCCTCCTCCTCCTCTTTTCTCCTTCTCCTTCTCCCTCCAATCCTCTGCTCATGTGCTCTTCAATTACGTCTTCTCTCGTTCTCCTCATCTTCTCTTTGTCTTATTTCCAGTACTTCATCTTTTCCTTTTTTTTTTCTCCTCACATTTGTCTCTTTCCTTCTTGTTCTCCTTTCTCTTGCCATTGGGTCTCCTGCCCTTTTTATCTATGCTCTTTTCTCTGTTTTCTTCTTCTCGTTTCATCTTGTGTCTTATCCTCACCTCTCCATCTTTCCCCCGTCTCTTCCTCCTCTCCTCTTCCTCCTCTCTTTCTTTATTCTTAACTCTTTCCCCTCCTTTTCATCTTGTCCCTTCCACGTCACCTCTTTCATTGATTCCCTCCGTCACCCTCCTCTCCTCTCTTCCTTTTTTTTTCATTCCTTCCTCTTTCATCCTCTTTTCTCATCTTCTTGTATCCCACCTTCCCTATCTCTGTCTTCCTCATCCCTTCTTTGTCCTTCCCTCACTTGTCATCTTTTCTCCTCTTTTCCTTCCCTCATGTCCTCTTCCTCACATCACCTATTGCTTTTTTTTTTTATCTTACTTTTCTTTACCACTTTTTCATAGTCTTCATCCCTTCTTCTCGTCATTTTGTCCTATCATCCCATCATTGAAGTGCATCGTCTGCTCCTTCCTTCCCCTATTTTTTTCCTCCCGTCTTTCCTCCCAGTATCATCTCCTCCCTTCATCCCCTCCAGTTTTCAGTTTCTTTCTTCATCCCTTTTCCACTTCCTCCGTCTTCTTTTTCTCATCCCGTTCTCTCCTTTTTTCCCCTCCTGCCTCTCCTTCTGGCCCCTCAACATCACATCTTCCTTTTATTCTATTGTCTTATTTCTTGTCCCTTTTCGTCTTTCTCCTCATCTTCCCACCATCTTTTGTCCTCTCAACTCGTCTGTCTTCTTCTTTCTCATCAGGGATAGAATCTTCATCGTGTACCATATTTCTCCCCCATGTAAAGGAACGTTAAACTCTAAAAGAAAATGTGTCCGCTCATTGTTGCATTAAAAATTGTCAGTTAATATGTGTAACAGTTAATTTTTGAGACTGTTAAATTCTGTAATATTTATAAAAAAAATAAAAAAATGAATAATATATATTTTTTTATTTTGAAATTGTGTTGTAGGATCACATGTTGGGCTGCTTTTCCATGGGCCTGGTATTGGGAAAACTTGTCATGTCGGTACAACGTCGTTGTTCCCACAACTATGGGAATACGCCAATAGACTTGCATGGTAATGAATTCCAACCGTCACATCCTGCCCCTTTCTCAGCTACATTTCGAGGCCCCTTCATCGCCATCCTCTACCTATCCAACAGATGTCCTGTGCCTTTTACCTCCTCCCCTACTCACCTGACTTTCACATCCAGCCACTTCAAGCGATTCCCATCAGCTGGCCTTCAGTGTTGCTTTGTGTCTTTGATTTTCGAGCATCTGTTGCCTGAACGCTATCTGTACCTGCCTGCCAGTCTGCATTCTTCCCCATTCCTGATATCCCCTGGACTCAACGTTACTTCCGTTGGGACATGCCTGTAAGCTAATATATGTTCACCTTAGCAATAAACCCCTGAATGGTTGCTATCTGCCTGCATTGTTCTCATTTGGGTCCTTCTCTTGTTGCCTCGCATCATCCGTGTGACACCAATACAACTGCATCACTTACTCGGGGGCGGAAATCAAGCTGCGCCTGTATTAAGGAAGTGTCCTCTGACCTCGGTCTATGGAGTCTTTTTGATCAACTTCTGATGGCAGGAACTGTTTGTTCTACCTGGAGTAGATCTACGTGTCCAAGAAGTGTTTGTTTTGTGTGTATTAGATCAATGAATCCTGCCTTCAGCAGCTGAATACAGGAAGTGCTCTCTTCTGGTAAGCTATGGACTCATTCGACGTCACCTCCGATGCCAGGAAGTGTTTCTCTACTTCAAATGGATCTTTGGAGTCTCCGTTATTGACCATCTGAAGCAGGAAGAGCCCACTCTTCTTGATCTATAGCTGCTCATTTTGACCCCCGGCACCAGGAAGTCTCCTGTTCTACTTGCACTAGATCTATAGAGTCCCCGCTCGTTATGACCTTGGACAGGAAGTGTCCTCTTGGTTGGATGGATGGAGCAATTCTTATTTCCTTCAAAAAGCAGGCCAAGTATTGTGTAGAGTTGGCCCCTTCCTCTCTGATGGTAAATGAGCCTGCTGGATTTTCGTCAGAACGGCGGCTTTTTCATAGTTTTTTAGTTGTGAGTAATATGCCTTTTCAGATTTGCCAATTGCACTTAACTATGACTAACTGGATATCCGGAGATTTGCTGGGAAGTTAGATATCTGGGTTTTTGAGAAATGTAATGAGTACAAAATTAAAGTTGCCATCAGAAAGTCGTTCAGTTTAATCAGGACAAAATGGGACAGCGTAAGAGACGAGTGCACCATCTTCAGTAATTACTGTAACACTAATCAAAGTGCGATAAACTTGTTGACAAGCGTGTGATGATGCTGAGGCTTCGGCTGATTGTTGTGAATTAGTGACTCTGTAGTTAAATTCTATCGTAAATATCAATTGTTCAGTAGCGGCTGTGCACGGCACTTTAACAGAGGTGGAGAGCCTGACGTACATTTGCCAAATGAACCACTTGGTCCTCATCGTTTAGGGTCGAGATTCTTTTCTCTTGTGAAAGTAAAACCTATTGTTTAAAAACACTTAATAATTCACCAAAACAATAGCAATTTCTCATTTTATTAAACAGTCGCTCCACTAAGCTCTTACCCGGTAACCGTCTGGCAGGGGCGCACCTTCAGGAGACGCAAACCAGGCAAATATTTGGGGCCCTCCAAAAAACTATTTGGGGAAAAAAGGGTCCCTGATTGCAACTCATATCGGCACATTTTGCAATGATAAACCCCAACTATAAACCCCCTTAACCCTCCCATTAAAGGCACCGCACTTCTGCTGACTCCAACTAAGTTTGGCCCCTTCTAGCTAGCGTACGACAGCTGGACACTTTTAGTTCAGACGGTCTGCTGGCTGCGTAACTGTCATACATACATATTCATTCTCATACAACGGGACTCGACGGGCAATGTTGCCTGGGGCCCCCCAGAGTCTATGGTCGCCACTGCCATCCAGGACTATATGAACTACACATGCAGCACAATGAATGTGTTTTGATGCCAAATAGTTGCTTTGTGGGTGTACAAGTCCAATCAAATCTGGTTGGCAATAGATAGAGTAGCACATTTTTGCTCTTCAAAAACATACAAGAGCAGTTTATTCAACAGGAAAAATGTCTTTGGTCCAATATTAACTACGTCTATTTCCCAAGAATGTTGCATTTGCATTGAGCTCAATGAAGAGTGTACAGTTTGCTTCCTTGCCCTTTCTAGGACTGTTCTCTCCCTGTGTGATTCTTACACATTGATGCACATATGCTATGCTTTTACTGTTCATCCTGGATGTTTTTAGATTGATGAAATGGTTTCTCTTATTAAATGCAACACGATCCACCAAACGACTACATGACATCTTTGGCTTAAGTAGGGAAAACTTGCTAGCTAACAATTGTTAGCAAGTACTTTTTAGGAAATTAAAATGTATCCAAAAGTCTTTCGCATAGCTCTTGTATTGGAGTTATCGGAGCAGGACAATGGTGTCATTAAGTTCAGGTTTGTGTTAAACAGAGAGATGAAACGACAAACCGTGACAGGACTGAACTGTATGAGCTAAAACATTGACTTAAGTTAGTTTTTCTAGTTAACATTAGAAGAACTGCAGGTTACACTTCCTTCCACAGCTGGGGTAAGTATTCATTGCTGTGGTACCTTTTTTTTCTTTTTCTTTTTCTTTGAGTTCTGCTGTCTCTAATCCTGCATTCCTTGAAAGGGAAAAACGACATCCATGTGATTTAAGCATGAGACACATTACAGCTAACTTTAGTCGCTTAATGTATCTGATTATGTCAACATTTCTCTTTTCATTGTGTGGTATGAGGTATGTGTTTTGTTTGTTTCCTGGCCGGGTGCCAACATTCTAGCCGGGCATCTACACCAGGAGACAGGATGAAGATGATGTCACACAGTATGAGGCAGGTCCTTTGGCACTGGTGGGGCACAATCATTCTCCACCCTGCGGAGGCGCCAACGCGTGGTGAGCCAGAGAACAAGAATCGGCCTGAGATGAGAGATACCGGTGAGGGGGGGGGGACAATTAATGTCAGTCCGGTTCTTCAAGAATGAACCAACCATTGACAACACGAGTGTCAGCATAACAAGTAAAACCCATGACTAATGGCTACGGATGTCAAAAAGAGATATTAGTATTCATGATTAATATTCA
This sequence comes from Bovichtus variegatus, assembly GCA_943593645.1. NCBI lineage: Eukaryota > Metazoa > Chordata > Actinopteri > Perciformes > Bovichtidae > Bovichtus > Bovichtus variegatus. Next base: position 2,999,461 of record CALSCE010000016.1, on the reverse strand, counting down.
ATACAACCTTTTTTTTTTTACAACCAGAGTTTTGCTTATCGATGCTTCGCTTCAGTATTCTTCTTCAGGTCCTTTTTACTTCACCACAGACACAATGCCACAATATAAACACACTACATTAGCCTACAAGTAATAAATGTAGATACAGAAGTATTTTCAGCAAAATGTACTTGCGGTATCAAACGTAAAAAGTTCTAGTTTTGCTGAAACATGGCCCCTACGACTGATATATTATCATATATGACATTATTGCTGTTTATTCTGACGCTTCAATGTTCAAGCGGCATTTATGGTCGAATATACAGCATATCTGCACATGAATGCAGAATCTGTAGGTGACGGGATAAGATTTTATCGGAAGTGTTCTGGATTTCCGTTTGCAGTCTTGAGTACTAGTGACCAATCATGTTTGAGTGGGCTTTGGTTGCGTGAAGGTAAACAGTCCCTGTGGAGAGCAAAGAGATGGGTGACGCTAGATTATACAAGTGAATATTTTATATACAGTTCAGCAGTTTAGTCCATGGTTGCCAACCTAGGGGTCGAGGCCCTCCAAAGGGTCATAAGCTAAATCTGTGTCGTGGAGATGATTAATTTTTACACAGTATTTTGCTTCTCTAATCTTTGCTATTTTGTGAAATATTGGAGCGTTTTACCTCTTTTTTTTTTTGCCTCTTTCAATTTAAAAAAATAAATAAAAATGAAACCATCCCGAGGACATTTGAGGGGAAACGTCTCTTTGGTGGAACTGCTAGTAACTCATATAAACGCCTGAAGTGTGACAAAGGCCTTTTCTCTAACAATGCATTGTATTTTATTAACTTGTATGTGTTTTTATGTGCATTTTTAATAGCTAGTGACTTGGAAGTGTTTGTGGATAAACCAATGTCGGCCTTTACGATCAGAATTCATACATGTTCTCAGTTCAAAATGGCGTCCTACGTTGTTCCACTACAAACCTTTAATATTACGTTGTGAAACTTGCGTATTCATTCAAGTTGACACGGCATGTGGCTGTCTGTCAAATATTCACCAATTCTAACTTCTATATAAAACATTTCAGACCTCTCTGTCTCTCTCTCTCTGTCTCTCTCTCTCTGTCTCTCTCTCTCTCCACTCTTATTGTGAAATGATTTGTCCTTATGAATAAAGACAGAGCTTTGTACAGTGTTTGCGTGAGTGTGTGTGCGATTTCCTCTCGGCCAGGTCACAGCAGGACTGAAGTCTGCTGGTCTGCCGCTGGGCTGTTTTTGTGTGTGTGTGTGTGTGTGTTTTATGAGCGTTTTATGACGTGTGTGTGTGTGTGTGGGAGTGGGGCTGCCAAAGCCTTCCCACACGCTTCCCTCTTACACCCCCTACCTCTCATATACGTAGAACACACACACACAATGCTCATAAAGACATACCGCGTGCAGTTTTTTTTGTCTTATTTAATTGTTTTGTATTATTTTTAGCTTTTTTTGTATTTTTCTCCCTTTTTTAAAAAGTTGTGTTTGACCTTTTTCACCAAAATGTTCTGGGTTTTAATGTTGGACTATATAAAGTCACAGAAACAATTGCGAACTGTTGGCGAAGGAGGCCTCCCGGTTCGCGTCCTTCACTGCTCTATATGAGCGTCACACTACTTCCTGCTTTGGCATTGAATATCAACTTTGGACATAAATCCAGTCCTGCAAAATGGTCCAATATAGATGTTATTCCGAGGAGACCGAGTTGAATATTAGCTGAAGGACTCGGTTGCATTAGTATTGTCCTTCCTAAAAAAAAAAAAAAAAGGGAAACTGATGATGATACAATGGTATTAAAAATAAACACAATTGGAATAACTGTCAACAATGGGAAGAAATCTGAATAATCAGAATTTTATGTCAAAAAATGGTGTGTGTGTGTCCCCTTTGGGATTAAAGACAGAAGAATAGCAGCAGCTCTGCAGTGGTGTGAAACTGAGAAAGTGTTTTCTCCCTGCTTCTTCTTCCTGTCCCTGTGTCGTCGTCCCCCAAAAAAAAAAAAACACACATCCACCCCCACTTCCTCTCAATAGGACTCACGGGAGTTCAAATTTCTGCCCCCATGTCCGCCAGTCAGTCGGCCGTTTGTATGTTTTGTTCAGACAGAGGATCAACATATTTGGAAATACTCCGATTTGATGAAAAAAACACTCCTGCAAACCAGTTTTCTCTGGGACATTGTGATTTTTCTTTTCCTCTGATAAAACTGGTTTCGCCGTAGCATTACACTAATGGTATGAAAAGTCCCACTCGGTAAGTTGACAGGATTTGCCGAGCAGGCTGCTGCAGTTGCATGGTGGCATATCCTGCTTATTCTGCTCCTGATGTCACGTAGCGTATAGAAAAACACCATATGGACATCTTTAACAGGGTTAAAAACTTGTATTTTCAGTAGCATTAAGTGTCCCAGTCCCTTTACATATAAGGCAGCCATCATTAATGACAAAATGTTTGCTTTCGAAAGGGTCTATTGCTAGAAACAAGCCAACAATGTATCCGGATTCTCTTAAACTGCTTTAATTGGAGGTCAAACTGAAAACAGTAATAACGCTTCATCGCCCTCTCGTTAAACTTGTAGAGGAAGATCTCAGCTGTTACCTTTGCTGAGTATCACAACCAATAGAACGGATGATTTCCGGAAGTTGAACCCGATTTGTATAAAAACAATCTCGGCAAACGGAAGCTATCTGGGGCTCTTTTTTTTTTTATTTTTTAATTGCTGTTTTCTGGGTCAATAGTGAACTTTCAGTCTTAAAGCCCAAGTTCTATTCAACCGTACTCTTCCTTTAATGCTGTTGCACGTACTTCATTCTATGGTTAAATCAAACAGACAATGCAACAGGTTGACATCCAGCAGGTCAAAAGAGGTTTTTTAAGGTAAAATGAGTGTCTGTCACTTTCCATCAACACAGTCATGAAGGAATGGGCTTTGTCCTTCTTTCAGCATGCCTGCCCTCATTATCTCATTATTCTGAGAGAGGGTGTGTGTGTGTGTGTGTGTGTGTGTGTGTGTGTGTGTTTGCATGTTTGCATGCAAAGTTGGATATAGGTCAGACCGGGGTGTATGCATGGCTTTGTGTCTGTGTGTGTTTGTGTGTGTGATTTTGAGTGTTGAAAAGGCACTCTAATCTTTATCCATGTAACAAGTGAAAACAATGAACACACACACACACACACTCCACCCTCCTGCTGCTCTCAGTATCTCCCCATGTGGCAGCAGCACAATTCCCAGAAACTGCTCTCTATCCAGAACACACACTCTCTTACACAGACACACACACGCACGCACGCACACACACACACACACACACACACACACACACACACACATAGATTCCTATCTGTTGTGTGTAAGTGAGCGCAGCACGTTTTACACGTGTGTCGACGTGTTTACATTGTGTATGAACTAAGTGCAGCAGGACAATGGTGGGACGCAGTGGATGTGACATGGCTGTGTGTGTGTGGAACATAGTTGACGACCACATTAACACACGCACACCGAGAGGATGTTTGTTTGTTTTTTTCTGTAAACCTGTGTCTTTTGTTTGTCTCTCTGTTTGTCTTCCTCTGCACACAGAATGCACCATCAGCTGTTTTCTGATTGCTTGTGTGTGTGTGTGTGTGTGTGTGTGTGTGTGCGTGTGTGCGGACATTAGGCAAAACGGTTTCTGTCACCTCGGCCTCTCTTCGTCATCAAAATGGAAAAGAAGGTTTGTGACTTCTGAGGAAACTCCATGAAGCATCTTGAGTCAGCAGTGGCTTCCCTAATACTAATAAATGATGACTTGTCTTTCTCAAAGTTGACTCGGATGTTGAACCGAGAGAAACGATCATCTGTTCGTCTCTATTCCAGTTGGCAGAAGAAGAAACGAGCATTAACGATCGTCTCTATGATTTAGTCTTTTGGAGCATACAAACAACACATTTTGGAAGGAGTTTCTTTGACTTACATTATTCATTTTACTATTATTACTGAGCTCATCATGCTGCTGCTGGCGTTGGTGTTCTCTCTCTATTAGGGTGTGTTTGAGTGGACCCAATGTTTTTAGATCAGGTCTAATTATCGGGTTTCTCTTTTTTTCCTCTTTTTTTCAGTCGGGTTCGAAGACGTTTTCCATGGGTCCATTTGGATTTGAAGACCTCTTGTTTGTATGCCGCCTGAGAGGCAAAACCCAGGGAAACCCCCCAAAAAAAGACTCCCTCAAGAAAGTTTCCAAAAAGGCTCCATGAAGAGTTTCTAAAGAAAATAATTGAGTTTTTATTGAACTACTTGTTCATTAACAAGTGATAGACCTTGACTGACACAAGCAGAAATAAATCATTTTCATCACCTTTTTATTTTTTATTTTATTTTTTTTAAAATAATAAATCCCTCATTATCCTGATGTCACACATATTCAAAACAGCAAACGATGTTCCGTCGCAACGTTTTTGGCAGGCTTTAGTTCTACATTATGTAAAACGCACATGGCACAGCACTGCGTTTGCGTGTTTCTTGAGTGTCCCGCACGCAGACACACATCCAGAATGTCACATGACCACAAACGCGTGCATTACTTGGAACCCACAACACACTCGCACCCTCCCGTCAGCGCTGTCTACGAGTACACATCACCTAACTGTGCACGGCCATACGATCCCTCTCAGAGAAATGCATGTGAGCACTTAAACGATCGCGCATACATGCAGCTCTCTCTCTCTCTCACACACACACACACACACACACACACACACAGTCAGTCAGTGATCCCCTCCCTCCGTTTTTAACATTTTCGGAATAGTTGCAGCGACCACAGAATACTTTCCCAACTTCTGCGGCCGACTAAACTGGAGGCTCTGAGTTCGTTCACTTTCACTCCTCCTTTTTCTTCCTCCCATCTCTTCCTCTTTCTCTCCATCTCTCACTTCCATACTGTATATATATATATATATATATATATATATCTTTCTCTCCATCTGTCCCAAGTTGACTCTTGTCCCAAGTTTTCCATTTTCGTTTCTTTTTTTAACATTCTCATCTTCTTCTCATCCTCCCTTCGGTGTTTCTCTCCTTTCAGGAATCCGTTACGACTGCTGTATGTTTCCATTTGTTTTGTGTTGAATATGTGTTTTTTTTTTTTTCTGATCTTCGCGAAAGACCTCAAAAGAATTTGAGAGGCTAATAAATCCTTTACAAGTGCCTTCTGTTGTGGTTACTGTTCCCTACTGCGTGTTTTGATCACAAACCAGAGACACACATCTTCCGGCAGGCCTACATGACCCGCGCGTCACATTGTGACGTCCCCTCTTTCTGTCGTTCTGTCTGTTGTCTCAGACCTGTCACACCAGCTTAAAAAAAAATAAAATAAATTTTTTTTTTTTTTCATGCACTGGTCAATTTTGAGAATTTGGGCTATTTTGCTCCAAAACCTCCCAAAATAACAACATTTAGCTTTATATTTGTTTCTTCTCCTTTTTGTCTATTTGTGTCTGTCTGTCCTAAATCAACCGAAAGGCAGCGTTAGTTGATGCCTCATTTACATATTCAAACAGATTTTCAGAAACATTGCAATGGAACAAATAATTGTTTTAATGCAAGTAATCAACTGGGGAAGTGTCGTGGCGATATCTATAATCTTTACCCTCTTCACCTGGAGTGTCTTGCAAAATGTAGGAGTTTTACAACGCATATCTTTAAAGGCTGTTTTCTCACAATCAGTCTTTTCTCAGACTCTGAACTAGAAATCTCCACCTCAGCTACACCAACCTTTCCCGTTTCATTCTTATCTATAGACTTAAACAAAAACAAAAAAGGTTTACAAAGGTTTTTGTTTAGATGTCACTCAGAGCCTGATTTATATGACATTTTAGGTCTTATACCATATGTCCATAGTTGAAATTAGATTTTTATTTTATGGCTGGTAACGGGCTTCATCCCATGTTCAGATTTCTCTTTTATGCAAGTTAACAAATGTTTAATAAGATGATGTCCAGTTTGCATATTTAAACACAACATTTCAGAAAAACGTATCATACGAACAAATAATTGTCTTAATGTAAGTGATGAAGTGGGGAAGTTTCATCGCTGTATCAATCGTTTACACTTTTTTTACCCGATTCGTCCCCTTAATCGGTGTATTTGATAAATCCACGCACGTGTTCACTTAGCCACTCCCTACTTGACACATTCTTCTGTTCTGATCATTTTTTGGGTTCAAACGCATTACTTTGTTATTTAGTATACGTGTGTGTCTGCAAGAGCCTGACCGTGACAATATAAAGTTTTGAAGGAGTCTTACAAATGTCCATGACGCCGACTCTTTGTTGACTATTTCCGTCAAAGGAATATCATAAATGTCGTTGAAAGACATATTTCTCTTGGATGTTGGTCGGGAGTGCATTCATGTGTGGGTGGGAAGCACTAACATCTTTTTTTTAATTTTATTTATTATGCGTGTGTGTGTGTGTGTGTGTGTGTGTGTGTGTGGTGGGGGGTGCTGGACATTTCTTACATGATGGATTAGCTGTCTGCAGCAAGCTTCGAGTCTCTACAAATTGATTTTCATAGAAATGACCTGAAACCACAGGCTGCCTGGAAAGGGAGGAAATCAAAATAAAAGCTTACGTTACGCTTTGGAAAATGTTAGGCAGTAATTCAAAGTACACATCATTTGTATTAAATTAGGTAAAACATGCAAAGACACCACTATAATCCTTCAGGGTCATTTCAGGCGACCTACCACACTGTGGCAACTATGGGATACACTTCACTGACGGAATTAATCCACACAATTAAACAACAATTAGATTTAAAAAAAAAAAAAGTATTTGCCAAGAAAAAAAAAGAAAAACGTGATTCACTGCCTGCCTCCCGTCTCTGCTGTGTCCCTGCAGTGATGGGATGCGCTGCTGGATTGTAGTTTTAAAACCCACATGGCTGAGGACTCCCCCTCTCTCTCTCTCTCTCCCTCCAAAACACCCTTCACATCTAAATCATATCGGCGCAACTCAGCTGCAACCCAGAACCCTGGACGGACAGGGGTTCAACAGCCTGGGGACAAAAAACACACATTTGTTCACATTTTCTACGGGGGGGGGGGGCGAATTCGTTTTCGATCGCCTCCTCTCGATGTTCTATGCAATTCGCGCCACCTCTGCTTTTGCACTCCGTCTGAACAACAGACACTTCTGTTAAACGCCAACGTAGAACATGCTCACAGTTGTGTTTTACAAGAATGTTAAAATTCGAGAACAAGTGTACGATACTTCTACTACCGCCCCTGAAAGCTTTTTTATTTTTATTTAGCACCTACTGCATGAAGACTGATACAACCACAAACAAAAAAAAAAAAAGAGTTAAAAGTGAAGTCAAAATATTTTCAGTCAGATTCTTTCAGTTAACACCAGAAAACCAGGTCGCAGTGTCAAAATCCTGCCAGCAATAGTACCTATAATTATAATTGCCCTCAGCCCGGCTTGCTCTGCCATACTTTAATCACAGCTCGTCCGTCCTGATTTAAATAAGGATGTTTTGTTTGTTTTTTTTTGCCTCAGAAATGACTAGAATGAACATCATCATTATCCCGTTTCACCTCTAAATCACTTTCTCTCCCCTGAACCGCACTCGAAACAGCTGCAGCCTCTCCAAAGTGGTAAAACAGTAATTAGGTTTTTAAACTAGTGGCTTTAGTGGGAGAATGAGTGTGTGTCGTTTTAAGAAATGACTGGGCCAGCCGTTTTCGGGTGGGACCAGAGGGTCGGGGACGTACGGAATTGCAGTTAGTATGAATAAAAACAAATGTACTGTGCTGTTTTGGATTAGCAGGAAATTATAGAAGACAAGCGGCGGCGCTCGTCACTCAAGTGGGATTTGTGAGAAAAGCTACAACCTGTTATAAATTAAGACGAAAGATGCAAAGATCCTCATGGTGTTTTGGCCACTGTCAACAATTTCTTTAAATGTTTTCCAGCCGTGAGCAGCTCTTCCATTTCTGTGGGACGACGACTCTAAAATCGGACAAACTCAGTCTGCATATTGATCCTAATTCCTGTGAAGCTGGTAAGAATTAGAATATAGAACAACAACTGGGGGCACAGCTCAAGTTTTGTGTAAAATAAATAGCTAGAATGAATGTCCTCGTTATTATCCCACTTCACATCTGAATCACTTTCTCTTCTAGAAGCAACTGAAGCCGAGAACACTGGCCCAGAAAATGGATATTCAGGTTTAAATTAGTGGTTTGTGATGTTTTCACTCACAGCTCAAGGCCGTGCAGAGAACGCATCCATAAACTTGTATTTGGGTGAGGCCATTTCGCTGTTTACGCTGACCTGTTTTCAATAATGATGAAAAAGCAAAAATGATAAACGCATACTAAAAATAAACTCATTGGCCCCGCTTTATAGCTGAATTACACTCGAGTGAAGCTACGGCCTGGAAAACAGACGGCGGTAAAAGCTGTGAAGTTTGTTTTGGCAGGGAGAAGAACATATTCAGTTCTATGGCAACTGAGCAAAGTCAAAGTCGAAAGGCTACGTCGCAGCTACTGAATGGACCCAAATGTTGTTTCATACTTAATGTGTTACGATTCGGAACATTTAGGAAATGGAGTCTGCTGCGTGTTTACACATCATCAAACCTTTTTTCGTGTGAAGGTAAAACGTTTTGGTCTCATTGCGATAGATATCGTAGTTGACTTTTACAGAACAACCACAGCGCATTGGAAAATAACTTTAAACCGAAAAAGTTACTTCGCAGTGATGGACGCAGAGTGCACGTACACGGCGCTTGCGAACACCAAGTTTTCACACAGCTAACGGAAGCTAACGGAAGCTAAGTACGCGAGTTTCCCTGCTTAGTTTATTGGTAAGAGAGTAAAAAATCTCATCAAAAGTTACTAAATTTAAGTCACAATTATCTGCATCAGCTACAGGAAATGACCCCAAACAGTGGATTTAAGGAAGAATATGAAAAATTTCATCTACAAAACGACATTGTTTTTGAGACTTTTCGCTTTCCGCCGTATGTGCACATGGCATGCGATATGGTTAAGGTTGGGGACAGACTGGGGGGAAAGAACTATGGTTGGGGTATTTTTTGGCCTGTGACATGATGCAATCTCAAATCTCCAAAATGTCAAGTGACTTATCTCAAACCCTCAGTTAGCTGTAATTGGTGCGGTTGAACGTAAATTAAACAAATCAAAAAAGAAAAAAGATTTTCTTTTTTTTTTTTCCCACTGATTTAGACAACAAAGGCCAACCATAGGTGAGATTACGGCTTAAACCTTTTTTCTGTTCTTTCAAAACAGCTGCAGCCCAGTGCGCCACTTGACAAAATACACAGTGACTGAATACACTGTGTTTAGCTCGATTTTTAAATGAGTGCCTGTACGGGATGGAGGTGGTGTTGCTTAAGTGCTGAGCAGACAAAAGGCGTCCCATGGAGTGTTTTCCTTATTTTAATCATCATAGATACTTGGCTCTGCTTTAATGAATGATAATGGTAAACCGCAAACGACTAGAACAAACATTATAATTATGTCACTTCACAGCTAAATCATTTTCTGTTCTCCCCACTAGACTCAAAACAACTGCAGCCCAGAGCACTGGCTTTGCTAAGTGGATAGTGGTGGAGTAGATGGTACTTAGGTTTTAAATGAGTGGCTTTGCTCTAGGACTGAGGTTGTGTTTGTGTTCGAGCACTTTGCAGGACTCTAGCTCCAGACTCTGTAAACTTGTTTGGAGTGCAAAGTAATTGTCTTTTAGTACCTTATAATAAAGGTTCATAGCCCAACACTTTGCTGCAATAAAACTTCCTTTTAATAAATTGACTAGAATTACCATCCTGCGGTCGTATGCCTCCGCTAACCACTCAAGATGCAGCTTATATCCACGTCTGTCCAGAATGTCATTACTTCATCATGTTATCCTATAAGACATTTGTGAAATTGTAATAATTAGCGTATGAATTCTTGAGTTATGGGCATTTCTTTGTTTTTTGTCAGAGTGACTTATGACCCCCAACATCCAATCAGTTCATCCTTGAGTCCTTGAGTTGGTGCCAAATTTCAAATTGATTCCCTCCAGGCATTCCTGAAATATCTCGTTCACGACAATGGAACGCACAACGGCCGCACGGATATCCCGAAAATATAATGCCACCGCCGGCACAGAGGCATAAAAACGTTTTACATTAACCGGAGAACGTCCAGTTTGGTGACTTTTTTTTGGATCTCCGCTTTTGTTGATGACGTGCTGTTGGCTTCACTGCATTGTCACCTCATGTCTATCCTGGGGTGTTTAAATCTAGAGGTTCTCCAAGTCGGAGGCCCTGGTACTCCAGCGGAAAACATTGGATTGCTGCCATGAAGAAGTTCAAGTATCTCTGGGGTTTTGTTTGTGAGCCGGAAATGACTTCTTCCACCACCCTCCAGAACACCAGCTCGGTTTGAAGTCCTGATCTGAACCTATACAATGTTCATTGCTGTATATTTTGGAGATGTAGAAACGCTCTCCTCCCTTCCTAACATCTCCAATAATAACTCCGTCAAGAACGCTATACCCACTAATCTAAATCTAAACACGGTGTTGCCCTCCACTCGTCTGGCCGTGTTTTTTTCCACGCGGTTAACTGGAGGCTGATTTAGCTTAGCGCCAGCCAAGGACACACAGTCTCTGAGAGAATTCATTCCAGCAGAGGACCAATTTTGGAGATCTGTCCTAGAAACTTTCAATTAAGCAGGCCAGGTTTATCAAATGTAGTGTGTCGTGGTGGAACGTAGGAATATACTGGTTCTGAGTTAGCTCAGAGTACATGCTGTGTACACATACATGAATTAAGATTTTTAAAAAAGGATGCATCCTCTGGAGAGCACGAATGTGGTCTGTACATTTCATTGCGATCTGCTTGTAACACGAGAAATCTTGTGTTAAAATTCACTTTTTTTTTTCTTTTCCCTGATAGTGGTGCAAAAGGAAAATGTTATGACGTATCCAAAATTAAAGAGGGTTCATCCTCTGGGTAGTATGAATGTGCTCGATAAATTGTATGTCGATCGTAGATTGTTTTAAATAAAAATTCTTACATTTTGATATATCTTGTCTAGTAAGGAAGATTTGGGTCTAGTGGCAGAGGTAGGGACAAGATCAGGACGTTTACGTACATTTAGATCCTATTAAGTACTGCATTGCAACAGCAGCTACTTGAGGGTTTCCGGGTTCTTCATATGTATTTTAAATAATGCGTCAATTACAGGAAAAACATCAATTTCTTCCTTAACATTCATACTCAAGCAACGACTCGACAGATAACACAACCACCGAGACAACCAGCACAAACTCTAAGCCTGTCTGATACATATGATAGATCTATATAATAACATTTTTTTTTATTTTTGCTGTCAACAGTGCAAAATTTGGTGCATATCTTAATGAATGTTTTGAACCAAATGGCATGCATTTAGTCTTTTTACATTTTTTTAAGTTAAGGACCTATTTATTTACTGTTGCTCACTTTAATTCCTCATCTAGAACCCTACCATGTTATCCAGGTGTCCAGCACGTGCTGTTCATTTGTGGAAATAGAGAAGTCACTAAAATATTAAGAATCACATCCTAGGGAGACTATGAATGATGACCGCACATTTCATGACCATCTGTGTTTGCATTGACAAATGGACTGACCAAATACACAGGCTACCGTGCTGCCAAAAACAGTAAAAGACTCGAAGCCTAGCAAAGTACACTTTTAAAAAGATTTAGTGACAACCACATGCTAATGTCTTCAATATGGAGATTGTGTATGGAAAGTTTTGTCGTCTCGCAAACACACACAACCTAGTCCCAACGAGCTTGTTGTCTTAGGATCACAAGAAAAGTCTCTTTTTTTTTTATTTATTTTTATGATTATTCAAACTTGTTGCAGCAAATGATTAATCCATGATTAATCCGTTAATGCGCTGCCAAAAAAGGAAAAAAAGAAAGAATAACTCTCTCAGGCTAATTATTGTCAACCCAGCGTGACGTCAGAGCAGACTCTCTCACAAACTTAATGTTGTGATGACAGGAAAAGAAAACCTCAGAAATAATTGAGTGCATGTCTTTGTACGTTGTGTTCTTGCATGTGTGCGACTGACGGGTCAGCCCTTAAGTTGTTAAGAGAGAACTCATTTGAAGTCGAAGGAACTGTGAGACACGCGGTCGGGTCACAGCTTTGAACCCAGGTCAGATCTCGCTCTTATCTTTCCTCAACTCTACATGTATTTGTCTGATTGTGTTTTCTTCTTTTGTATTGGTCTAGTTTGGTATCAAGATCAAATTCCATGCAATTTAGGGGCCCTATCCCATTCCTTATCACCCTTGGGCCACCATCAGCCCCATCCCAATCCTTATCACCCCCCCACCACCCACCCACCCACCCACCCTTCTTCCCCCTGAACCAGGGCCAGTGTTTGAGTGTGTACGAGGCTGATAGCATTGACTTCAGGAATCACTCCAATCTCATTCAGCAGTTCCCACAGGCTCGCCACAAAAGGAAAAAAAAAAAAAACACACACACTTTACACACGCCACAAAAGAAAAAAATAGCCTTCGCTCGCACACCACATAAAAAACAAAAAAAACAACAACCTTTATCTCCCACCCAACTCCTCGCGCCGTGCCAAACAATCCAAAGTCCCACTTGTTTCACCCCCCCCGCCACTCCTTTTAGTTTTGTTCGCGTGTACATTGTAGTCTTGCTCACCCTCCTCTTGTTCAGAAATGCATGTTTGATCGGCATAAGATCTGCTGCCGGAAATGAACACGAGTCAGAAAAATGTGGGGGGGGAGTTTACAGAAAGCCGTTGTTAGCAGGGTAACAACGAGGAAAATGGGGGAAAAAAATGGAAAAGTACAGACTAAACAGGGCTAGCGTCTGTTTGTGAGACAAAAGAGCGAAATACGTGAATTTTTGCACGGACTCGCTGCTCGTGTTTGTACTATGTGTACGTGGGAAAGCAATGCTGGACATTCTTGAGCTACTCGCTGGAAATTTCTCAACAGCACATCTTTAAAGCGGGAGGTCGACAAGGTGACACTTACAGTATTTTTTAAGCATTGAAGAGTATTTCACATTTTTATCACTGCAGTCTTTTCACACGTATTATTGAAATGTTGTACAGAATTTGTATTTCCAAGCTAAAGGGGCCGCAAAACCATATTACTGTATGTCTAAACATACGACGGCGTGGAAATGGCTCGAGTCTGAACAACTAGGACGGATTGAAATCTCAAAACATCCGCTTTGTTGTGTGTTCAAATGTGTAAAACACCTTTTTGTTTTTTGAACCGGACGGATTCTAGTGTCTGTGGCGAGTTATGACGTCCCCTCAGTAGCAAAGGCCTATATGGCGCAATGTTTTCAGCACAACAAAACCTCGTTGGATGGGTGAACGCAATGTGCGACTTTCCTACCAACTACTTGTTTTTAACCGTGGCAGCCATCTTTTCCTGATGGTATTCTACATAGCAGAACAGAAAACTGTTGTTTTAATGATCACATGCAATGAGGTGCGATAATACGGACGTCAGGTATGAGGAAATGGAATGCAAAGAAGCTGAACTATATTTTCCCCACTGGCTGAATAGGTTTCCTTTTTGTTTCAAAAAATGTGTCTTGAAGGCTGAATGTGGCACTGATTCATGGTTGAAGATTACTCTTGAAGCTTTTAATAAGAATCATAAACTTTATAACCCTCTGCTTAATCAAACTCAGAGTTTACAAAGTGCTAAAGTGCTTTGCTCAAGTTCAAAGCGGCAGTTAATGAAGTGACAACTCCTACTCTGCAAAAAAAAAAAAAAAAGACTTGAGATTCAAACTGGCAGCCTTTCAGCTTTCACCATATGCTTTAAAGCTGCAGCTGTTGCAAAAACAACACAGCAATCTACACAACCTAAAACGCAGGACTGATGTGGTGGCAACATAGAGGAATAAAGTGATAAATAAACAACGAACAAGCCGGGACATGTGACTGCAAACAGGAAATGCATAAACGAAAAGTAAAAAAAAAAAAAAAAAAACGTGAGCTAAAATAAATTTTCGTATGTTTTGTTCCTTCTGAGCACCACAGCTGATCTGAACATACGTTTTCAGGACGCTTTACTCTTAAGATACAATTGTGTATTTGATCGGGAGAATAAAACGTGCACTATCGCCTCCGTTCAGTTGAGTTGTTATAGACAGGGGCTATGCTGGCAGGTCGTACCAGCCTGAAGGAGTGTGTGTGTGTGTGTGTGTGTGTGTGTGTGTGTGTGTGTGTGAGAAGAGGAAAACATGTGGCTCACAACAATGCGGAGTTTCAAGTCATCATTTTAAAGAGTCATTTTAAGTCACTTTTAGACTGCTTTCACTTTATATGTTTTGGTTTTTGCGCTCGCAAACTGCCCGTCTTTTTTTTTTTTTTTGCCAAAGGGTGGACTTGTCGCAGCAGGTCCCTCACTCTAGGTGATCTGTTGTTGTATCTGATTACACAACCAGCCCTGCGATGGATATATGTTACTATTATAACCGTATAATCCCAATATATTGTCCCAACAATTGTGTGGTTTTATTTACATTGACAAATGTGGCGTTGCACCGCTGAACCCACTGAGAATCAATAAACACGCTTAGCCTTTGGACATGGTCGGACGACACTGCGAACGGACTAGTTTTTAGACAAATGTGGAAAGAATGCGGCTGTCAAAACTTGGCTACGATTGGCCTAATATTCCTTTAAAAAAAATGAAAAAAAATTAAAAACACATGACATGCCATTGTCATGGGGGCATGACAAAAACACACAACATCATATCATTTAATTATTACATATATAATGTAAATGTAATTATTACATTTTATGTTATGCACTTTATTAATAATATTATTACATTGTAATATATATAATATAATACATCAAAATGTTTACAATAAATATTACCAACACACACAAAAAAAAAAAAAAAAACGTTTTATTCTTTCTGTGCGGCCCGGTAGCAAATGATCCACGGCCCGGTACTGGTCCGCGGCCCGGTGGTTGGGGACCCCTGGTCTATACGATGCCTCCTTGTTACGCTGCAAAAAACAAACAAAAAGGTGGCAGCTGTCTGGTCGGGTCGACTGAACTCGAGCTCATGGCTGATGTGGTTGCTAAAGCGGGACCACCCTTCATTTTTTTTTTCTAAAGTATAAGTAAACAGCTGAGCTGAGGTTTGTCAGTTAAAGCTGTTGGCGAGCTAACACTTCCTGTCTGCAAACTCCTAATCATATGTATTTAAATGCATCAGAACGTAGCAGCAGGCACAATGTCTGACACTTAACTATGCGCATCCATAATATTTCATTTTATTTCTCAACCATACCACTCCAGTATATGTTGGAAATGTCAGCAGCATATACTATATATAACCCCATAATTTTACCGCTTTGTTTTTCCTGTTGCCACCACATTTTTGGCTCCACATACACTTGTAATCAGGAGGAATGGTATGCTATGACTTTTGGCAGTGAAATATGCAAACATGCTGAACGTGTTTTTCCCGCAGAGAGTAATGGGAACGGGTTTCTTAAACAGTCCTACAACATGTCATACATGAAGGCGGGAACTTCCAACAGGTCACCTCCCTTAAGACATTTATTGGTTTAACTTTTTTCTTTTTTTTAATTTAAACCTCAGGGTCTTTTTTGTCTCGTTGTCCACTCTCCTTCTTTTACCAGCGTATGACACACATCTTCATCGTTCAGCATGTGAGTGGTGCTGTACATATTCGAGGACACTTTTTTTTTTTTATGAAGAAAATAGTGCTATTTAAAATGCACAGCAAATATGAGTATATGAAAAAATAGAGGAAAGTACCAAGCATATAATAAAATTGATAGGACATTATATGACTTGGTGATGTAAAAAAAATGTGTGTGTGTATCTATATATACTGTGTATATATATATATATATATATATATATATATAATACTAATGATAATGTGTCAATGATGAAAAATATATATATTACTAAATAAAAAGTAATTGTAACCATGGATGTAGAAAACAATCGACTCCATTTCTATTGCCACAGAAGAAATAGTCTAAATGTGATGAATGTTGAGGTTAGAGCGGAATGTAAAAGCAACATTTTTTTAACTAAACAATTTTCACTCTCAATACACAAATTATAATCTAGGAAATTGTGCAGCTGTGTGAAACCACGTGAGCGCAAAAAAAAAAAAAGGACCGGGGGCCCAAATGTAAACCCAGGACTTTCGATCTATGAGGTCACAGCCCTGACCACTGAATCACGGCTCTAACCACAATAAAAGATCACTCATAGAATCCTGATCATGAAATCACATGACTTTCCCATAATGCATCTCTGCTTTATCTCCCGACCCTTGCTGCGAGCTTCCTGTAGGTCAGTGTGAGCGCTTCTAGTTCTGAGAAAAGGTGTGGTGTGTGTCCCCGATTTTCCCGAGACTTTAATATGAAACCGAAGCAAATGATTTGGACGATGGGGGATGAAGTGCACGGACGAGATTTAAGATCTGAAAACATAAACGGATAAGATGTGTCTGTCACGGTGGCAGTGTTGTGAGAACACTAGCGTGAGAGTCAATACCAGAAAGACAGAAAATGAAAGGGAAGACGACGGGACATGAGGGATGAGAGGCGACGGCAAAGTGTTCGACGAGAGAACAGAGGCGCTGTGTTCGCTGGGAAAGGCCGTATATTGTCCTGCGGCGCTGCAGTGCATTAATTACAGGATGAAGAAATGATAAGCTCTGCTGTGGGGCTATGAATAGACGGACAGAGAGACAGACAGAAAGCTGACGGTGCAGCCGGATGCTGACGGTGTCTGGGTTACTCACAGTTTGCACGAGAACTCCTCATTAAATGAGACAATAACCCCCTCCTTTTCTTTTCACCTCTGGACACATCTCTAAGCTTAAAGTTAGGAGGAACTGATTTTAATTTTAAAACAATCGTACAGCTATTTCTCTCCAACCACGTCTCTGTTGGGGGAAAAATAAAAGTTAGACCGTGAAGTGTGTGAGAATAATCAATATGTAAACTGTTACTATGTGCCTTATTGTTCCTTATTAAGATGTGATATGTAAGATGTTATTGAATTAAGTAACTTAGTGGCCAATCTACTGTGAAATAAGACGCAATATTTGTAAACTGAAGTGGAAGAGTACGCCACCTAAAAGGGTGACAGAAGATCTGATTGGAGCA
>CALSCE010000016.1:2963361-2981829 GCA_943593645.1 Bovichtus variegatus | reverse complement strand
GCTTGGATCTGCCCCCCTCCCTCCTTTGCTCTGTCTCCCACACACACTCGTCCCCTTCCTCTCGCGCCAGCCTGGCGTCTCATTGGTTAAATCCCCGGCTGTATATTTATGTGATTGGTCAGGGCGGGGTATATATACTCAGCGTGGGTTGGTTAAATCTGGCCACAAGTTTCAAAACTTTCAAACAGGGCAGACAGACGGAGAGACAGGGAGTCGGACGGCCCATGTGACGGAGGGGAATCAAGCCTTGGACAAACCGCTGCACCACACACTCCAAACAAGAACTGTTGTCTTTTGAGAAAGAAAAAAAAAAAAAAGAGTGAAGAGAAGAAAGAGGCAGAGTCATTGCGGATCTTTTTCAGGGTGGAATATCCTGCACCACAACTTGTTTGTTTTTTTCTCTTTCTCCCTCGTCTTCCCCCTCCTCTCAGATCTCGATGCTTTGCTTTGGGATTTCTGCTCCAAATCCATCAAATTCCTCTCTTGATCTTTCTCTCTGTCATCTGAAACATTTTGAGCTGCACTTTTCCCCCAGAACTTTGCAACCAAACAAACTGAGACAGACATTTGCAGAATTTCACTTGGACTAAAAAGTTGAATCCAAGCCCGGTTCTGGAATGAATTTAACCGATTCCAGCTTGTCTAGAGAGACTCTTCTGCATGCCAGCCGGATGTCTCTTGGGGGCCCCTGGGCGTCCGGGACCCCGAGCCCCGCTTCTGATTCTGAAATGGGTTTCGAGCGGAGCCTCTCCGGGGACTGCAGCTCCCCCGATGGCCTTGGAGCCGGTACCCTGAGGAGAACAGAACCCAGGATTTCTCTGACACCCAGTTCAGGAGGACAGAGTCCGGATCTGACCCAGGCAGCTGTGTCGGCAGGCATGACCGATGGGAAGGCTGCGGGGGACGAGCAGAGGATCCGCAGGCCCATGAATGCCTTCATGGTCTGGGCCAAAGATGAGAGGAAGCGATTGGCCGTGCAGAACCCTGACCTGCACAACGCTGTGCTCAGCAAGATGCTCGGTAAGACGAGGAGCAAAAACCTCCGAGACTGTACATAGACCATCAAAAACTTCCAGGGAAACCTACTGGTGAAATCCAATTAGGGTTGGAAGCTTTAAAAAAAAAAAAAAAAAAAAGTATTATTTGAGAGAATTTTGAGAATCAACAGAACTTGGTCACTTAATTTCTTTGCATTTATGTTAACTTTGTGGAAGTGTGACATCTTCCACATCAGGACCCAGTTTCACTAAAGCACCTTAGGGCTAAGATTATCTTAGTTAAAAAAAAAAAAAAAGGCCCCGGTAGTACTAATATAAGTAAATAATTACTTTAAAAATTACCGACAACATTATACGACAACGCAATATTAAAATGACATTCTTGTCAAGAACACGAGTCACAAATCGTCCATCATTTAAATATGACTTAAAAGTTTTTGGTCAGTACAGTTTATACTCTTTTGTTTTTGTTTGCCCTTTTATAGACACACAGTTGGGCCTAATATATATATATATATATATATTTATATTATTGTTGAACATATTGAGATGAATAATCGTCTGAGTTGCCAGGTTTCAGGGGTTTTAAGTGTTAACAGCTTCACTCTTTTCCGCTGAAGCAGTAACAGATCATGACGGGCTGAAGAAGAAATGAACAGTTTCACGTGTTTAGCTGAGGTTCTTATCTGAAATAACTTGCAGTGAGATTATTATGATATTTCATGTCTAAATCGCCACATAAAAGTGATGACATTAAGAAAAAAAAAGTCCAAATGTCATAGAAACTTCTCAAACCACTCCTGCAGCATAAATCTGTTCTCCTCCGCTGAGGAAACTATTAACTTTTTTACGACCACCTTTTGCCTGACGTGAACTGACTACTTATTATCTTTATTCTATCTCTATTTAAATAGGTGGCATAATTGAGAATGCATTAAAAAGGAGGAAATCCTATAGAGTCCATTATTAAATTCCCAATGATTATGTAAGGCAGGACTATTGCCTATTAAGTCAAATGTTTACTTGTTTTTATGCTTTGTAATTCAATTTCCCACTCAATAGGTGTTAATTCCATTCAACATTTGTACCATAATACTGAAATGTATTCATGTCGCTGTTAGAAAAGCACAACAAAGTAAGAAGATTGCATGTAGACTTTTTTACCGGCTTGTTTTTCTGTGACTCGAGAGAGCAACGTGCTCTTCTTTTCACGTGAAATCACACCGTGTCTCATATTCACACTTGGAGCTTTTTTTTTTTTTTTTATTGCAATCAAAGTCTGCTGAGCTCATCTGCAGTTTGAGATTTTCAGAGCCTCTGAGATTTAAACCATACAGTCTCTAGGAGGAAGCTTTTATGTCACATCTCAGGGCTGCTGGTGTGTACAAATCACTTAATGCAACGTATAAATACGTACTATTTGATTCCATTTGGCCCAACAGGCCACAGCAGAAAACTTTAACGTGTACACTGACATTATTGATACATGTAGGGTTAAATTTAGCACATGATAATGATGAGGTGACAACGACACCAACAATTTATTGACTGGTTTTGATAATCAATTCCTCCTTTTAAGTTATTCCTACGGAAAAACAATTTTTGGGCATTTCACTATTTCCAGCTCCTCAAATATGAATATTTGCTGGGGGTTTTGACTTCTATGATAGTGAACTGAACAGTTTCTTGGACATAACAAGCAGTTTGAAAATGTCAGCATGTTATTTTGAAAATAATTATGGCCAATTTTCACTATTTCATGATAGTGTGGATGCTAAATAATTGAAAATCCTGAAAATAATCAACAATGCAAAACATTTTTTTAACTTTCCTCCCTGGAATCTACTCTCTGTGGAAGATAATGTTGATGATGACTTTAAATAACATAATGATTATCAGTAAAAGTAATAAGCATTCTTTTCTTTAGTTACTTCTTTCTCTGCTCAAGGCCCTAAAATTATGAAAATAGTGTTTGCTATTTTGTAATTTGGTCTTTTTGTACCTTTCAGGTCAGTCATGGAAGGCCCTGAGTGCTACAGACAAGCGACCGTTTGTGGAAGAAGCAGAACGTCTCCGTGTCCAGCACCTCCAGGATCACCCAAACTACAAGTACAGGCCTCGCCGCAAAAAGACCACCAAAAAACTCAAGCGGGTTGAACCGGGGCTTCTGCTTCACAACTTAGCCCAGGGCGGGGCACCAGGCCTTGGACTAGGACCTGGTATGAGCCCCCTGGGTGCAGAAAGTGTCTCTGGAGGTTCCGCTTATGGACATCTAGGCGCCCACCCTCCGCATCACCATTACTCCCACCACCTGCTGCACCCTCTTGGCCACTTCAGGGATCTTCAGGCCCCAGGACACCCAGAGCTGGAGAGCTATGGCCTGCCCACTCCGGAGATGTCCCCTCTGGATGTTCTTGAAGATGGAGCTGGGGAATCTGTGTTTTTCCCCCAACATATGCAAGAGGAGGCAGGAATGGGAGGTTGGAGTGGCTACCACCACCACCTACACCATCATAACCAGCATTACAGCCATAATTACAACAACCACAGTCACCACAACTCCATCAATGGTGCAGCAGCACACAGTCAGGGTTCAGGAATGAGTGTTGGTGCCAGTTTAAGCACGTGTTTGAACTCCAGTTTGAGTCCAGGTAGAAGCTCCAGAGTTGATTCTCGAATGAGTTCTGTTGAGTCAAATATGACCTCGAGCATGAGCTCCAGGTTAAATCACACCTCCGGTCACCACATCGCCTTGAGGAGTCCTGTAAAGTGCCCCCCAGCTCTATCCAACTCCTCCTCCCCTGTTTCCTACTCCCAGCCCACCATCAGCCTCCCTGAGCCAATAAAATCCCACCAAACACCACATCAACCCACTGCTCCTGTCGGCTACTTCAGTCAAACGTATGGGAACAGCGCTCCGAACGCTGCTTATTACATGCCCTCTCACTTGGGCCAGCTTTCCCCTCCTCCTGAAACTTCTTCTTCCTGCTCATCCTCTTCCATCCAAACCTCGACCTTCCCTCCTCCTTTGCACCTAGACCCTTCAAATCCCGAGTCTTCCTGCCATTTGGGGACTTCTTCTGCTGAGTTTTGGTCCGAGGTGGACAGGCATGAATTCGACCAGTATGTAAACGTCGGAAGGAATCGAGACGAGGCCTACGGCTGTGCTGTGGGCTGTGGGTCCAAAGTCCTGAGTGGGCGCAGTAGCAGTAGCGTAGGTAGTAGCACGAATAGCAGTGTTGGCAGTATGGTTAACAGGGATGTCAGTAGCATTTTGAGTGGTGCTGGTGGGTGTGATGAAGGGAGCAGCCCTCTTATATCTGTTCTCTCTGATGCCAGTAGTGCTGTTTATTACAGTGCCTGTATCACTGGATAAATACTCCATGATCTCATCTCTCATATGCACCTCCTCGCAAACTGCATAGTTGGGTTGGGTTCATTTGAACCATTGTTACATGATCGGGAGGAAGTATGTTGGAAAGATTAGTTTTGGCTCATATTCTTTAGTAATTGTCATGCCTTGCTTCTCTCTCACAGATTCCAACTCTAAATTTTTAAAAAGTCTTTCCGAACGCTAAAAAGAAAGATGCAGATGGATATTTTCATCATACCAACTCTCGTGGGGTCGAGACAAAAACCACAGTTTTTTCTTTGGAAAAATTTCCTAACTTGAAAAAGCTAACTGGCAAAGGAAGCACTTTTTTGTCAAATTCAATAAAAATGTTAAATGCTAAGTTTTAGATTTTAAATGAACTTCTGAACATGATCTTAAATAATTGGCTGGCTAGCTAACTTAAGACCCATGGGACTGTTTGCAGGATGTGTGAGATATGCACCGATTACTAGCTCATGGCACCTTTTAGACCAAAGTTCTAGCGGAAGGTTTTTGCTGAGCGACTGAAAAAAAAAAAAAAAATCAGCAACTGTCAGTCGCTTAGTTCGCACAGCGGATGACATTAGCTAATGTCATTAGCAAACTGAATCAATCCGAGGTGTCGATCCACATGAATAGCACGGGGAAAAAATCATGCTGATATATTGCTCAGAGGTTGTAATATTTTTTTACTTTAGGCACTCGAGGTGCTTCTGGGAAGAAAAAGAAATTATAGGCCTAAATGTGCTGGGCAGATAAACAGAAGGCAGCTGTAGAGCACCTTTAAAAATAGCACCGCCTTTTCACTTGCTTATCGAGGGGTGCTAGAGTGTCTGTGTTAGAATGTGTAATGCTTTAAAAAAAACAAAAAACTGGAGTCTTTATTAATAGCTGCATACATTTATGACCTGTAAATTGTTCTGGTGGCTACATAGTCTGAAAGATTCAAGGGCTTTAGGATATCAACAAGTGCTTGACGTAGTTAAAGTGCCTACCTTCTCCTACCTGCTCCTACCTGCTCCGCGGGTTTTGTTTCTCTGCACTCTGCAACCTTTTTCTGGTGACAGACAGTACATGCTATATGACGATTATGCAAGCAAAGGGATTCCTTAAATTGCCCCGTGTCAAAAAAAAACACAACTATGACAAGTATGAATTTCAACATCATCTCATATCATTTTTTTGACATTTCATCTCAGGACCAGGCGAATATTCATCTCCACTGAACTTCATAAAGTTTGTGTTAGTTCATCTTGTTTGTTAAGTGGGAACACGAAGGACAATGAAGGAGACGTTTGGGAGATGGACGGAGAGAAAAAGGAGTGGATGGGAGAGACTTGATTTCGCCACATATCTCGTGTTGTCGGGAAGGCCTTGGCCACGGACCCAGAGCAGACCACTGATGTCTCCCACAAACTATCAGTATGTCTTACATGCCGGGTCGGGTTGTTTCTGACCGTGATATATATGCCGTTCCCTCTCTGTCTCGGTCCATGACAGGGCCTCATGTCAAACTCCATGCCAAAATCTGCAAGTCTTAAAGTTGCTTTCCTTCCTGGCAAACGCGGATATGTCGATGATTCAAATATCATTCTTTTCAACCCGTAAGCCTCTCTGGTATAACAAGCTTGTTTCAACAAAATGTCTTTTTTTTCAAGGGTAAAAAGTGTAATTTAGTTCTGCAAATAACAGAAGTTCGGGTTCTACAAATGAAGTGCCATTGGAAGAAGTCTTGTGGGATCGTGAAAGCGGCTTCACTTTATAGTGCATCGGGTCGAAGGTCTGCATATTTGCAAATGCATGCAAAGCAACATGGACATGTGTCAACAGTTTGACCACTCTAATGACAAATTCTTAACTCTTAAATTAATTTTAACATTTAAGGATGATGGTCTTTTGATTTTTGGAAACTTTTTTTTTTTGATGTAGCCTTTTACTGTTTGTATAGATGCTATGCCTTTTGGCAGTATGTGAAGGAGAAATTGAGACTATGAAATGTTCTCTTTGCACTGGGTTTAATGTCTTAGCTGTATAGAAGGAACACTACTTATTAAATGTCAGTTTTAGATTTTGTACAGAAAGGACTGTGTTTGTTTTGTTGTTTTTGTACTAGATTCTTGTTTTTTGTTTTTTTATAAATCTATCTTCTTTAAGGAATCGCTTGACATTTTAAGAAACTATTTTTGCTTCCTGGATGAGAAGTTTGATAGCACTCTTGTGTTAAACACGGAGCTGGAACCGGGAGGCGATTAGCCTAGCTTAGCATAAAGACGGTAATCAGGTGGAAACGGCTAGCCTGGCTTTCTTCCCTAATAGCACCTCTAATACGTTCTTATGAACATGTAGTTTCTTGTTTGTTTAATCTGTACAAAAAAAGAAATCTAGAAATGATCATGTGTGGAACTAGTTACACTACAAAACTCCCCGTAAAAAACACAAATTATTGTCCTGGTTGGGTACTAATTCAATTAAAGGTGCTAATTAGAAATGTGGACTGATCCAGGTGACTTTGTGCTAAATTAGGCTAACTACCTCCCGGCTCCGGCTCCGTACTCGTCCCACAGACATATGACAGTGACAATGATATTCACACTCTCGGAAAGAAAAGCGAATACGCGTTTTTCCCAGAATGTTGAACTATTCCTTTAGAGATGATTTGAATATAAAACCATTGGAGCGTTTCCACTGGTCTTTTTTTTTTTTTTTTTTTTTTTTTGGAGAAATGTTGTATACTGTGTGTGTAAACTTGGGTTCAAAAGGAAATCTATTATTGTAAACATCTCCTGTAGATATCTATGGGTTTTCAATTGGTTACATGTTACACTTCGCTCGACCAGAAAACCGGACACTTTGTCTCTCACGCCGATGTCATTTACCTAAATGGCTGGAAGTTAACATGAATTTGTGGTTTTGTTTTGTGCTGAGACAATAAAAAAGTATCAACAGTTGCAGCCACTGTCGAGGTCTCTCTGTATGTGTGTATGTAGCATCCATCCACTAATATGTGTGTATTCAGTGGGAGTAAAAAAACAGAAGTCTCTCTTCAAGGATTTATCCTGCATCTGTTCAGCATTAGTTCTGCAGACAATCCTTCTTTTTTTTTCTTCTTTTTTTTGTACATGAAACAGTAGAAGAAAATCGTGTATCTTGTTCAGTGAAACCGGTTATATTTACCACACCGTTCCTTGTGGCCGCCGTTGGTTGAAAACAGAACAACAGTAGATTCTCTTCCAAACATTTCCTCTCGAGGACGGAGCCGCAGAGAAGCAGCAGTTCGAGCAAAGTATTTATAAAAAAAATAAAAAATACTTCTACATCTGCATTAGACATTCTTTTCTGTTGACACCAAACAGAGTCTTGTTTCCATTTTAATTTACTGTGACACACAAAGAACATCAGAGAGACAGGCGTTTTTTTTTGTTTTTTTTTGGAGTCGTGCAATAACTCTGGGGCTTTTGGTAATAATTATCTGACGAAAACAAAACAAAAAAAAACAAAAAACACCCAAGATTTGGGGATTAAAACAAAGGCCATTTTCTCAGCAGTCATATAATGACAAATTAAAAGCAGGATTTTCCCAGAAGTGTCACTGTGATGCTTCTAAATCTGTCTGACAGGAATCATTTTTATATTTTCTGTAGAAAATTGTTTTGTTTGTGTTTATACGATGAGAAATGCAGGTTGGCTGCAAATGAATCAGTTCTGTTTTATAAAATAATGCTGCAAAAATAAACTCCTCTCAAGGTTTCACTTTGAATCGCGAGTCTCAACAAGTTTGGCCCGAAATAAACAAAAAAATATCCCCATTTTTCATTTGATTATAAACTCAGTTAGTTTAGTCGTTTTTAGTAGCTGTCACACAAATTCTATGAACATTTCTGATACAACCACCGCGTCAGATTGTCATGATTCGGATATTGTTCACATTATGAAAAGTCTCTTTAGCAATTAAAACATTTTCTTGAGTTCGGAAAAATCGGTGATGATTAGGAGAGGATTTTGTAAACGGTTCAAATGGTTGAATAAGAAAAACTTCGGAAACAGTGGTGGTCTTGGTATGAAAATCTCAACATTGGTCATAACTTTCCTCTGCAAGTGTCAAACTCCCTCCTGGTAACATGATGGCTCCTTTTAAATCTTCTGTTTCGGCAGATGAGCAAACCCACGGAAGCTCAATTTTGCGACTTTAGCGGTCATCCCAGAGTTTCAAAAGACACGAAATCAGACTGAACCTTCGGGGATACTTGCATAATACGGTGCTCAAGCCTTCCATAATCTGTATATTCATCTAGAAGACATTTATTACAGGTCAGATCCGGCTCATATTTTGTCCTTTCTGTGCCAACGCAGCCCTGATGATTGTGTCCTGACAATCCCACAGAATCGCCATCTTGCTTCACATCGTTTGCTCAGCCTGATATAATTTAGTTTTCACCGAAACGGAAGCAAGCGACATGTCCTGACACCGACTCTGTTGTAGCGGGTTCCTAGCGGTTGAAAGGTTCCACTGGTGCAGGTTTGTCCGTCCCATTCATGCTCGTCGCGCCATATTTCTGTGGTCTGTACGCAGGAAGACGATCTCCCTAATTATGATCCTACCTACAAATAAGCGACATCTTCCCGAACAATACTCAGCATTTGCAGTGTACGCCGTCGTATTTGTCGATGTCCGGTGTGAAAGCCGCGGAACTCAGTCCTCATGTCTCCTGGTCTTGGATGGAAATGAGTAAAAAAATGTGTGTGTGCGTGTGTGTGTGTGTGTGTGGGGTGGGGGTGGGGGGGGGGTAGAGAGAAAGACAATCACCTCAGTGTTTGTGCGGTGCCGTAGTCCTCTGTGATCTGCTCTGATTCTGTCCTCTCCGGGTTCAGATCCGACGGTAAACGAGTTTGGCTCCCCCCCCCTCCCAACAAACCACCGACGGACTCAAAAGAAAACATTTGGAACAAGGAAAAACTGTTCTCTTGTTCTCGTATTCTCTCTTCTCCGACAGTCCATTTACTTCGGCCTTGTTTTATTCCCACCCCCCCCGGCCACTGTAATTTACTTTTTCTTTTTCTTCCGCTTCTCCTCTCTTTCCCACTTCTTTGATTCTCCCTGTTTCATTCTTCCAGTGTAATCTCCTAAAACCTCTCCATCTTTTTTTCTGCCACCATAACATTTATATTCCTGTTTTATTTTCTGTGCCTTTTCATCTCACATGTTTCTTTTCCATCCCTCTTCTTTCCGACTATTTCTTGGTTCATTTAACTTTTTCCTCACCATTTATTGTCTTTCTGCATATTCTTTTTGTTGTATAATCTTTGATCGCATCTTTCTCTCTTCCTCATTGCCCCCCCCCCCCCCCCCCCCCCTTTTTCTGCCAACTTTGTCACATTTTGCAAAATGTCACTCCATCTCCTTCTCTTTCATCTAATCCTTCTCTTGTTTTCATCCCCTTCACCCACTTTCATCCATTTCACGCCTCTTAGCGTCTTTTTTCTCTCGCCATTTTTCCTCACACGTCATTCTGTCATCGCGTTTTACCCTTTTTTCACATCATAGTCTTCTTTCCATTTCTTTTTATTACTCCACCCTTCTGACTTTCCTCCAGTCATATTCTAAAAGCCTCTAACAAATCCATTTTTCTTTCCCCCGCCCCCCTAATATTTGTTCACTTTTACCCCATCTGCTACTCCTTTCTCAACTTTTTATTTATTTATCCCCATTTACCCCTTTTTAATTCATCCCTTCTCTTCCTTTTTCCCCGTCACTACTTTCTCACTCCTTTTTTTGCCACCATCTCACCTCACTCCCCCCCTGTTCCCCTCCCCCCCCCCCCCCTTTTTCTTACTCTTTTCTTTTTCTCTGTGTCTCTGTCATCTTTTTCAATTCATTCCTTTATACCCTCGCGCTCCCTCCAAACAAAACTCTCTCTCTGTCATCTTTCACCACTGCTTTTTATTCACTTTTTTTTTTTTATTTCTTTCTTTCATCAAATCGTTTTCCAATCCATTCACCTCGCTTACCATTTTAACCTTTATCGCCTCACCCACTTCAGAGTTAGGGTCACTTTCCCTCGTCTTTGCATCAGATTTCTCTCCCTTTCGTTCTCCTCCCTATCTTTTTCCTTCTTATCTTTTCACCTAACCTTTGCCTTTGCTCTCCTCATCCCGGCTGTTTGACACTCTCTCTCTACCAACCTTTCCTCTTGTTTCTCCACAAATTCCTCTCGTGTCTTTCTCTCCTTCGCCTTCTTTTCACCTCATCTTCCTCTCATACCTTTTTCTGGCTCTGTTTTCAAGTAACATTTCCATAAGATTCAATCATCTTTTTGTCAGAGAACAGAAAGTTGTTCGTGTCCTAACTGGGCTGTAAAAGCCAAACTGGGGATTGCGTGTGGTGTCGAGAGTGTGTGTGTTTTCCTACACCGGGTCATTTACTGTACTCCGAGTGTGTATCAGTGTAAGGGTTTTTAACAGCGTGTGTGTGTGTGTGTGTCTGTGTGTTGCTGAGGTAACTGACAGGAATGTGAGCAACGAGGAGGAAACTCCTGTGGAAGTTTTGGATGTTCGGAAAAGGGTGTGTGGGCCTCCGTAAGTGTGTGTGTGTGTGTGTGTGTGTAGAGAGAGAGAGAGAGAGAGAGAGAGAGGAAGAAGTGTATATTTTTGTGGGAACACCTCACCCCGCTGCTTGTTACCCTGGCTGGAAAAGATAACACAGGGCTGGATTCCCCTTCTCCCAGCTGGAAATGAACACACGTGAGCTCTTCCAGGGTGTGTACATGGTGTGTGCGTTTGAGTGAGAGACACAAAAAAAATAATAATTTAAAAAAATGTTCTGTTTGCAAACAGACAAGAACTTTCACATCGGTCTCTGCTGGTTGTGTGCAATGTGCCTGCTGATTATAAGAACCGTTTAAAGGTTCTCAGAAGCAAACACAAGTGATGCCCCTTGCTTTGATATTCCACAATCTCCAAGACTATCCAGCGTTTCAACACAGGAGGACAACGACGGCCCAGTGTCTAACGTTTGCCCCGAGGCCACCTACGAAGTGAATCCGCTCACATCTCCTCAGAGAATGACTGCATGATTGGGGATTTAGTTATTATTAAGCATGGTGTGAGAGACCTAGAGACAGACATTCAAGATGCATATGGAGATAGACACGGAGCGGAAAAAAAACACGAGAGAGAGAGAGAGAAATACGGAGAGAGGCAGAGAGAATGGAATTTGTCCATCCATGTGTTTGAAAGAGAGACAGAGAGAGAGAGACTGATTAAGAGAGGGAGACTATGAAAGCGAGTTCAGGGGAGAGAGAGAGAAGAGAGAGAGTGAGGGATTTTCCCGTCTCTTTCTGTCTCTGTGGTGTTTTATTGGCCACATGTGGTTAGGATGTCAGATCAGTCACCACAACTACACACTGTTTCACTAACTGTGCGCATGCGTGTGCGTGTGTGTGTGTGTGTGTGTGTGGGTGTGTGTGTGTCTGCGGTCGTCCATGTGTGTGTGATTTCATAGACTCTGATGTTAGATGACAGCTGGTTGTTTACACTGTAAATGTGTTTGTGAGTTTGTGCAACTTGCGACTTCTTTGTGTGTGCACAGTACGGGGATGTTCTTGCGTAGACGATTGTGTGTGTGTGTGTGTGTGTGTGTGTGTATGTGTGTGTGCGTGCGCCCGCGTGTTTTTACACACTGTTGCATATTAAATAGGAATTGATGACAGACACAGTCGAGACTCAAAGTCGTGCCTCAGTGTTTCTCTTGTGCAGATATGTGTCTTTTTAGATTTTATGTTTTGTCTTTAGACGTCTTTTAAAGTTAATGTTTCCATCTGGCCGTCTGTTTATCAGGGGGATTTGACAGAATGATTCAAGTACTTTAATGAAGTTTCTCGTATGAAGATCGTAGGTGAACTCCACGGTATCCTGTGATAATCTTCATATTAATATGAAACAGAAGCTCATTTGATTGCAGGGCCAGGACTCTTCCAGCCTCCACATGTGGCTCTGAGTCACTTCTTTCACAAATTTGACCAATCACAGAAAAGTCACAAATTTGTCTTTTTGTTTGTTTTTTTCCCCCCATGGATGTACGTTGAGCTTGTCGGTTGTCCTTTCTGCAAAGTCAGCAGTGCAATTAAATGAAATTGAAATGAAAAGCTGCTTTGCGTGTAAAACCAAGGATCCATTGTCCCAAAAACGTGTGCGCTTAACATGTTAGAATTGCAGAACGTAAAGCTTGCAACAGTAACTCAGAGGGGGGCATGGCACTATCTACAGTACGAAGTTTATTTTACCACTAAACCATGCCATGCTTCATCGTCTGTACTTTGCCTTCTGTGTGGCGCTGGCTGGACTAGATGATGTCATGGAGGGGGGAGGGGGGGGGGTCTCTTTCCCTCCCTGCCGCAGGATGTCAGGCTCTCCTCCATACCCCCACTGCTTCCTGTTTCCTGTCTCTATAGGAAGTAGCCCTGCGTTCACTTCCTGTCAGAGGGGCTGTTGGGGACAAGAATGGAGAGGAGGTGTAACAGCTTGTAATAATGTTGGCAACACTGTATGAGGTCACGGAAAAACTCTTTGTCCTATTACATACTACATGGAGCGCTTTTTTTTTTTTTCTTCAGGAACTGTAAAGCATTAAAGCAGTTTCTGAGATTTAAAAAAAAAAAAAAAAAAGACTCAAAAGTAATATAATAGAAGTTCAGAACATGAAAGGAAAACATCAAAAGTGAGGTCAGGGACAATAACTAGAAGATCATCCCAACCTCTGTGGATTAAAACTGTGGGATCCAGATTTTCCGGGCTGGGAGGAAGCTG
This sequence comes from Bovichtus variegatus, assembly GCA_943593645.1. Lineage (NCBI taxonomy): Eukaryota > Metazoa > Chordata > Actinopteri > Perciformes > Bovichtidae > Bovichtus > Bovichtus variegatus. The sequence goes on along the minus strand of CALSCE010000016.1, from coordinate 2,968,656 downwards.
AATTGTGTTTTTTTGTCGAGTGTGACTTGGTGACAGTTGGTCTATTTCAACAAATCAAAGAAGAGACAGAATGAGCCCTGACCTTCACTTTTAATAGACACCAGGGCCTAACACATACTTTATATCTGACCACAGAAATAACCTTCTCTCTTCCCGCTGCCTTTTTTTCTTTCTTTCTCTCCACCTCCCCCTCACCTCCTCTTCTTCTTTTATTGTCTCCTCTCTCTCTCTCTCTCGCTCCCTCCCTCTTTTTCTCTCTGTCACTTATCCTCTCTGTCAGTCCTTGTCCTTCCTCCTGCCTCTTCTTCTGTAGCTATGCAAAAAAACAAAAAAGTAAGGGGTTGATGGATGAAACATTTCAACTTTTGCGATTTGATGAAGAATTGACAAAGAACAGGTGTTTTTTTTTTTGTTTTTTTTTTGTCTGGAAGTCTTCTCCAGGTGTAGATGAGTCAACGTCTGTAGAGGAGTCGATCATCCGTGTGGCTTCTGTATAATAATATCTCTATCTCTATATCTCAATAATTTTTTTTTTTAAATCTCCGCTTGACACGACGTCGTGTAAATTATTGCCGAAAGAAGACTGACCTGCCAGGAAGAAAAATGATGATGAAACTAATTAATAATAATAGGAAGTCAGGTGACATAAAGTGACAACGTCTGCACAGGGAAGCGCGACCGTGATCATGCTCTGACTTTAACCATGTTTTTATTACTGTAACCACGGTGATGCGGGTCGCCTAACTTTTCGGTGCACAGTGGGTTGTAAATGGGAAAAAGTGACTTTGTGAAGGATGAAGGTTAAACCCCACCCACTTTCACACCTGACCAATCACCGCGCGGAGTGGGCGAGATCGTTAAATTGACCGTTTTTGGAAAGTAGTTAAAACTTGTTGTTGCTCTCCTTTCTTCCCTCCCTCTCCACCCTCTCCTCCTCACTGTCTCCACTGTTTGTTCTCCTTGCACCAGCCTTACCCTCCGCCCTCCTCCCCATCAGCGGGAGCCAAGGTGTGGGTGTTAAACCTCTGAGGTCTGCTGGTTTGGTGGCCTTGGCTTTGAAGGGCTTGTGGGTTGCGGGTTCAGATCCCAGGCAGGCCTGACCGCTAACCTAGACTGGTGGAACCCATCTATCACCGTGGAAACAGTGAGCCAGAATCTGAGTCAGCAAGAATACAGAAAAAAAATTCTTGTTTTTATTCTGTTCTACTTAGTCATTTGTCTAAAACTGTCAGTGTTCACTTTTTTTTTTTTTTTTTTTTTTTTTTTTTTTTTTTTACTGTTTTGCTCATTGTTTAATCTTTTTTTTTTCTTCTGAAATTTGCTTTTTCACTTTGAAAGGTGTGACCAAATTGTATGGGGACAAAAAAATATAAAATTACAGACAGATGAAAAAGTAAAAAAATATAAATAAATTAAAAAAAGGTGAGAAATTGAGAAAATTAGAAAATGCATGCAAAACAAAGTAGGAAAACATTAAATCTGACAAAAGGACAAAATGTCAAATGTGAAGAAAAATAGTGGGGATAAAAGTGGGAAGTGATAATACAGATTGGAAATGGATAAAACAAGAACAAAAAAAGTTTAGAAAGATATTAAACGTAAGAAATTATGAAAAATTTGTAAAATGTGAAATACTAAATAAAGCTTCAGAAAATATTTGAAATGTTGGCTCATTCTTGGGTTGAACATTATGTTTTGGTCAGTCTTTTATTTGTTTTACTAAAACTGGTTTACACAGTTTGTCCAAAACATTCCAGAATAGTGACCAAACAAATCTTTTTTCACCATATCCCACTTTTATTTGAATAAACTTTCTATAAATTCTTATTTAAGTCCCTACTGCTCAAATGTTCTTTTTCTTCATTCCCTTATTTGTTTGTTTTTTTCCCACTTTTTTTTGAATGTCTTGCCTGTTATCAGATTCTATCTTTCAATCGTTTCCTCTCTCATTGTTATCCTGTTCCCTACATTTCCAAACAGCTCACAACATCATTTATTATGAGAAAAAGTTATGCGAAAAGAAAAGAAAAAAAAAAAAACACATGGGAAAAGCGGCACAAGCAAGAAAAAAGGAGACCAAAATGAAAGACAGCAGCCTGTGTGAGTACAGCAGAGGACATTTTTAGGGACATCAGGCTCTCTGTGGTCTCGAACATCTATTTTTAAACCCATTACAAAAGTACCCGTGCTATTTGGGGATGAGTGGCTCCAAAACTTTCTGTTATAATTCAGTCTATTTATCTTTCTGGCTCCCCTGGTTTCCCTAAACCTACATGCATGTCTAAACACTGGGTTTATGAGAGCAGCGCTGATGTGGAAATCTCCTAAAATTAAACGGAATTTCAGCCCACTTTTATATATTTGTCTGTTGTTGGTTTTGTCCGCGGCGTTGTCACTATAAGAGGCACTGACGCCGCGTGGGAGTGTGTGTGTGTGTGTGTGTGTGTGGCGTGGTGACCCAGCATGACGCCGTAGTAAGCATCGCACATGGCTGCCAGCAGACAGAGAAAAAAGGAGTGTGGGAAATTGGAAGAAAAAGACAAAAAGAGCGAGGGAGGGAAAGTGATGGAGATAAAAATGTGAGAAAAGAGAGGAAGACAGGGAGAGAATAGAAATAAATGGTGACAAAGGGGAAACATAAAAAGAAAGAGAAAGACAAGATCCGAGAACAAGAAATGTAATAAAAGACACAGAAATGCTTGAAGCAGCAGGTTCTGGAAGTGTTTTTCTTACTGTAATTTGAATTTTAAGGTACATTTTTAAACAATAACTTCAGTTTCTCATTGTTAAATATAACATTTTCTCTTTTGAGAAACTACGTTTTCTAAATCAGTTTGGCTCTATATACGCAGTAACCTCAGCAGTCAAACAATGAAATCATAGAATATTCAGAACAAAATAGACCTGATGTGAAACAAGCTGGTGGAAAACCTTCCAGTTTCTTTCAACCATTGAGCATGAATAAATTAAAAAAAAAATATATATATATACAGTATATATATCAGATCCAGTAAGAACTGGTTTCAAATAGATCCAAGGAAAGGACTCGTCCTCCTCTTCGTCCTCCAAATTAAAAGACAAAATACATCGACTGACCTTCAGAGCGACACAAACGAGCGTTTTCTGCAGGATCTGATCTGATCTTTCGTCTTTGCCTACCATCACCGATACGAATCCCTGTAAAAAAATAGTAAAAAAAGCCCAGGACAGGAGGTTCTCTGCGGCGGGTGATCAAAACCGCCCAGAATATCATCCACGAGCATCGGCGAGATCGTCTGAAGTACACGTATGTTGTATTGTTGGAGGAGCCTGGGACTTAAGATTACAACAACTACCCTGTAGCTTGTGCGTGTACGACGATAAAGCCTTTGAATCTCTTTGAATCTCGAATCAATGAGTTGAGAGGATATTGAAGGATGATACCCAACAGCCTGATGCAGAAGCATCCGCTGCCGTACCACCCGACTACAGACTCATCCTCCACGCTCCCATTATAAAAACATTTTTTTGGGACCATGACATTGCATTTTATTGTGCAATACTGTGTTGTACAATGACAATAAATGAACCTTGAATACCGTATGCGCTGTAAAGGAGACAGGGTCACAGCGACACAGAGACAAGGCGTCCGTCTTTTTTTGGTCTTTCTTGTTATTGTTTTTCTTCTTCGGTCATTTTTCCCCTTCTCAGGTTTCCCCCTCACTACGTTTCCCAACATATCATTGGCCTCAGTGTGTGTGTGTGTGTGTGTCTGTGTGTGTGTGTCTGGAGCCATGGGATGAAGTGTGTGGTTACCCACTGGTGACAGGGGCACCTCGCTTTCTCTCTCTGTCTCTCTCTCTCTGTCTGTCTCTCTCTGTCTCTCTGTCTCTCTCTCTGTCTGTCTCTCTCTCTCTGTCTCTCTCTCTGTCTGTCTCTCTTTCTCTCTCTCTCTATGTCTCTCTCTGTCTCTGTCTCTCTCTCTCTGTCTCTCTCTGTCTCTCTCTGTCTCTCTCTCTGTCTGTCTCTCTCTCTCTCTATGTCTCTCTCTGTCTGTCTCTCTCTGTCTCTCTCTGTCTGTCTCTCTCTGTCTCTCTCTCTCTCTCTCTCTCTCTCTCTGTCTCTCTCTCTCTGTCTCTCTCTCTGTGTCTCTCTCTCTCTCTGTCTCTCTCTCTCTCTCTGTGTGTCTCTGTCTCTCTCTCTGTCTCTCTCTCTGTGTCTCTGTCTCTCTCTCTGTGTCTCTCTCTCTCTCTCTCTCCGTGAGATCTGTGTGATCTGTAATATGTATAGAGATCATCTGTGCTCTGAATCCGGCAAAAAAAACTGGAAAAAATCCCCCCGAAAAATGACCTTACTCATCTTTCGTGTAAGAAAATGTAACTTCCTCAGGACCTTTCTCCTGAACACACTTTTTTTCCGGACGTCCGCAGCTGTTGCAGGGATTCAAACCAGCAACCTTTCCAAGCACAAGCATTTCCTTCGTGTGCTTCCAAACCTTTGAACGCCGTCTGAACCTCCTAATCGTCATGTCTGGAGCCAGGAGGAACCACCAGCCCAAAGCTCTTGGAACCGAATCGACTCCCAGGAGACCTCGAAATCTCAGCGGCCAACCCAGCTTCCAGGTTTCTGGACGGCGAGGATCTCATCACAGGTTCGATTTCTGCTGCGGCAGCAAAAGACCAGTACAGTCAGAGCCAGATCTCCGGGTCGAGCTGGACGGGACAGAATTCTTTTTTTTTTCTTTCTGTCCACTCTGTACATGTGACATATATACGTTTCATGATTTGGGCTGCATACATATATAAAATGGATTTGACATATATGACACAATCTTTAACCTAATACATGGAACAGAATCATCACACATTGACAAATGAAGTGAGGGGAAAATAAGCACAATATGCTGATTCCAAGAGCCTTTAATTAATATTTAAAACACCAGACCAACGATCAAAACATGTGATGAGCATGTTTTGATTTAAATCCATCTATGCATGGAATATCTACCTCTAAAAGCTTATTGTGCCCTTTCATGGAGGCCGAGTTTGACATTTTTTTACAATCTTTATCCGCCTCTGCAGCAAATTCATTTCTTTGCGAAAACAATTTCCTGTTTTCCTCTGAGCTGTCGTGTCCCCATCAGGTCATAAACACACACGTACACACACACACACACAGAGCAGGAGGAAGCAGTAGTAAGCAGCAGTGACGTCAGGTTGATGCGTGATCAACAGCCGGATGAGAAGACGAGTCATGGATAAGGTCAAGGTGTCCCTCACACACACACACACACACACACACACACACACACACACA
>CALSCE010000016.1:2929497-2952388 GCA_943593645.1 Bovichtus variegatus | reverse complement strand
CTCTCTCTCTGTGTGTGTGTCTCTCTCTCTCTCTCTCTCTCTCTCTGTCTCTCTCTCTCTCTGTCTGTCTCTCTCTCTCTCTCTGTCTCTCTCTCTCTCTCTCTCTTGTCCTTGTATGTGCCTCTACCTCGTTCTATCCTCTCTGCTCATTGTTTATTTTCAGGCTGCCTTTGGGAATCAGTTGTTGAGACAGTGAGCTCTCGAGGGCCAGTCAACTGGACTGTGTGTGTGTGTGTGTGTGTGTGTGCGTGTTTTGTACAGTAGGTGATTGTACTTGAATGTTTTTCTCTTTTCCTTTTTTTTTTTTTTTTCTTCCTGTGTTCACTGTGAATATGTTTGCAGAGACTTGTTTTCTGTGTGTGTGTGTGTGTGTGTGTGTGTGTGTGTGTACTCGGAACAGCATGTGACTAAACAACAGAAAGTGAACATGGCAGCTGCCATGCTGCACAAACTCCCACTCCTTAGACAAACCGTACACACACACACACACACGCACGCACACACACACGGGCCTCTATACTTGTGAGGACTACACGCACACACACGCACACACACACTTGGGCCTCTATACTTGTGAGGACTTTCTTTTCCATACTACAGCGTTAGCCCTGTTACACTCTACATTAACCTAAACCTAAGTCTAGCTAAGAAAAAAATTATCGTGAAAACTCTTGATAGTTAATCGCTTTTTTGAGACATTTTCCATGATAATAAACTAAAGAAAAAAAATCATAAACAAGTTTTCCTGTTATGACTGTAAATTGAATATGTTTGGAATTTGAACTGTTGATAAAAAAAAAAAAAATTGTAATGTCTTACTTTTGGCTTTGGGAAAAAAGTTTTAAGTTTTTTTTCTGACATTTTGTTGACTAATAATTACTTTATTAACCGAAAAAAAGAAACCAGATTAATTCATAGAGAAAACTAGAGCTAAAACAACATATTATATATATTAATTCATAAATATAAAAAAATAACTTTTTTTATTCTCTTTATTTCTTTCAAGAAAAATGCCCAAACATTACTTGATTCGAGCAAATATGAGGAGTTGATGCTTTTCTTTGTCATATGTGACAGTAAACTGAATATTTTTGGGTTTGGGACTGCTTGTCAGATGAAATTAGCAATTAATTCAACAATTTGTATGACACCTTTATAGACCAAATGATTAGTTGCTTTAAAGAAACTAATCAGCAGAATAATATTTAGTATTACGACCCTAATCCTCAAACCAAGTCCTAATCTTAAAAAAAACTTTAAAATAATGAAGACTGGACAAAATGCCCTTTCTAAAACTACATTTCAAAATGCTAAATCTAAAACCTGTCCTCACAAAAAATAGAAGTACATGAACGCACACACACCCCGAAGCATTCAGAGGCTTGTGTGTAATACTAACTTGTGAGGACAATGCTGTGCTGTACGTTCAGCTTGCCTAACCCGGCATGTCTAACTTTAACATTAACACTGTGTTACTGGCCTTTCTGCTCTCCTCTCATCTCTTGCCACGCATAATGAGCAGTGAAAGACTGCAGTTGTCACTTCACAGAAGAAAAGAGATACTGCAGACAATCCTCCTTGTTAAATCTCGTTTACAGCCATCGCTTTAATGAAAAATAACTTTCTGGTGAAGAAAAGCTGCACAATCTCCTGCTTTCTTTCATCCCATTGAATGTGTACAGAGAAGAAAAACAGGAATTGTTTATCATCTTCTAGTTGCAAAAAAACAAGCTAAATCCATGATTACAGAAGCATGCGATTTAGCCGAGGTCAGCTCAAACCAACAGAAGTTTATTTTAAATTCAAGTCAGGATTCACAAGAAGATACTGAATATGCCACTAGCTTAGCTTTGGTTTTCAGACGGGTGTAAGCCTTGGTTGTCTGGATCAAAAGCATGTGGTCTCTTAAACCCCATTGCTGTGTCCTCAGAAACTAAAGCTGAAGATTAAACTGCACATGTGGATTTGTCTAAACCCAGTTTATGTGTCCTGTCCATTTATCATCTAAATGCCACTAGAGGTCACTGTATCTGAGGTTTACCAAAGTAAAACTTGTTGGCAGATATCTACATATTTCTACCAATTTTCGTGTGTGTGTGTGTCTGTGTGTGTGTGTTTAAGAGAGAGTGTGGAGGGGAGAGTGAGTGAGCGAGTGACTGACTGACGGGGGAGTCAGAATGTGTAATGTGTGCGCTGTCCTGTGACCGTCTCCACGTGCTCTGCCTACGCATGCACATACGTGTGTAGAACAAAGGGGACATATACAGCATGAGCCTTAAGCCCTTATCTGTGTGTGCGTCGCTGTGTTAAAAAGATAAAATTCACAAATTATTGTGAGATTGTAATCGTTAGTGTGCATGCGACTGTCTGCGTATACGATACTAACGCATCAACTGGCAAAACAAACAAAGGTTACCCATTAGCTCAACACAACAAATCGCACAATACAGTTCAATGAATAAAAACCAAATCAACACATCTACAAACATTTACAACAGTATAGCAGTTCTATGCTTACTTAGCCGTGTAAAGTTGATGTATACTGAAAAAATATTCTATGCCCAGTGGAGGTTCAGTTCATGACTGGAAAGGCTAATTAGCTCTGGCATTAAAGGAGAAAGTCCAGTGATCAGAGAGCCATCCGATGCTGCGACCTGCGGTGGCGTGCTTTCCGCTGGGCCGATGCCCGCGGGAACCGGAGGGAGAGCAGGGCAGAAAGAGAGGGGGCACATGGCTGTGCTTTGGATTTATCAGCTGAGTTTTTACACCTACGTGCGAAAAGGTGACATCAGGTTGCAGGAAGTGAAGGAGGGTCTAGACACAAAGGATCATGGGAAATTGAGTCCAATAGCTCAATCTCCATACTGTGACGATCCCAACATCAAGATATCTCAAAGAAGCAGTGATTTAAAGTATCCATTGTCTACTGCCACCATCTGGTCAGAAATTCAATTTGTACACAATCAATATCAAAGCTAATGAGCAGATTGTCATGAACTTTGCTTGTTCATGCTCCCCACAGGATGAACTCTTAAGATATTTAACTCCACTAGCATCTGAAAATAGTTAAATTATATTGTTTATTCTGTTCAACACTAATATTGTGATGTATATTCACAATAGCGGCTGCTTGAGAGGCTTTCGACTTTTGATCTTTAGTTTATTTTTAATAATTTTATAGTTCTTACTCATCATTTATTTCTGTTGATATGACTTTAAAGGAATACAAGTTAAATGATCATGAAACCAGAAATACTCTTTGTAACTCTATATCGGAAATAGATTTGCTCTAATAAGGCAGAATGTTTTGCAAGATCAACATTTTTTGTCAACCATCACCACAGGGGAAAGCCTTTGCTTTAACGTTATGATAATGCAAGTCTTAAACAAAAGGCTTATTGAGTACTTCAGGTTTTATTTTTGCTAAATGGATTATTCACTGTTTGTTTATTTAACAGTGACAGCAGGCGGTGAACATCAATTCCTGTGGAGTGAGCAGATTCCTGAAATCCATCTGTGTTCCCAGGACTGTTTCTGAGAAAACAATCACAGACTTACAGAGACAACAGGCGAGCAATTATTCAAATCAAAGCTTCCAATCTCATCAGGTTCAGCTGGAATCCCCCGAGATTCTCACTTCTTTATTTATTTCTATTCTGTTTCCCGTCTGTCTGTCTGTCTGCCTGCCTGCCTGTCTGTCTGTAGTCTCTTGTCCTCACAGTCTCTCAGACAGTCTTCACACTCTGCTGTTTGCTGTGTGTTGCTTTCTCCACCTACGGCTCTCTGCTGTGAGAAATCATATTTATAACTGTGTTAAAATATTAAATGTTATTGCCTCTAGGAAACTGAAGTCAAGTACAGTGTTTTTTTTTTTTCAACCACTTTAAATGATTTGTTGTGCAGCTCAAATATAAATAGCAGTTGTGCAGGTTAACCCTGAGTGTGCTTTTACGTGCTGTGTTTACACATATCACTGCTATCTTTTTAAAAAATCGTTTTTTTGTTTGCGTTCTTTTTGCTAAATTGAAATGTTCCATCAGTGGCTGTCTGGCTAACACTTTGCACGTCATTATAACACGTTTATTTACTTTGACAGTTTTAGTTTGACTACGGGATTTGATGGTCTCCGCACAACTACTTTGCTTAATTGAATAAGATTTGTAGACATCTGTTGACATCGGAAAGTTTAACATTCAAATCCAGTTTTAAAAAATGTATTGCACGTACTGCCGGGAATCAGCTGCCGTACCATGACCGTTTCTGTCTGTACAACATGTTCGATGTGTGCTATTGGCATCGAATGGCACCGCTTGATGTGGGTTGTGTAATAAAAATCAATATATAAGATGTTACAATGCACCTTATTTTGTCCTTATTTAGAAGCATTATGAATGTGTAAACTGTTACTATGTGCCTTATTTTCATCCTTATTTTAGGAGTGTTAAATGTTGTTGAATTAAGTGACTACGCCTAAGAACCAATATACTGTGAAATAATATGCAATATTGTAAACTGTAAAAACGTAAGGGTACACCGATTCCTAAAAGGGTGACAGAAGATCTGATTGGAGCAGAGAAATGCTAAGAGGCGGGGACACGCCTAAGTGGCAACAAGGGGCCAATAGGACCTGGCCCCAGCCAACCAATGGGAAAAGACTATACCTGAAAGGTGGAGGATATAAAATATGTTGTAGACAATAGATCGGCCCTTGTCCTGTGAATCCGTGAGACAGAGTAACTACTTTAATGTGGTCTGTGGACAGTAAAAGAGGACCGACCGCAGCTGTGTACTTTTGTAATGCTCACCACATCATCCTCGAATAAATATCCTTTACCTGAAGAGAAGTTTTCCGGAATTGATTTCTACACGTCCCTATTTCAAATTAAAAGAACACAACAGTTGCACTACCTTCCAGTCAACACTCAGGAAATAAAAGCCTCACCTATCAATGCTGAACATTTTTTTTTTTCTCAGTTTGAAACCACCACTGTTTTGGATTTTTTTTGAATGACATTAAAAATCACTTTTCTGGCCATTAGGTAATAAGTTCGACCAGTACTTTACAAAAAAAAAAAATGAAAAGACCAATCCAAAAAAGACAAGACTTAATTCTTACTTTTATTTAGGTTTTGCAGCGGAACAAAAAAGAATGCTGCTTGTGTATGTTTGACCCAAGCTAATAACGTAAAAGCTATAGGAAGAGTAGGCTGAGGAGCCAGAAGCCTCCAGCCTGCTCAGACTGGATGTTCTCTGATGAGGAGGCAGAAAAGTCCGGGGGATGGATTTATGAGGGTGAAGGGGCAGTAATGAGCTAAGCTAGCTGATGGGGCCGAGCTAATGGACGGCTCTCCACTCAGCAGTTTATATTCTGTTCACACAGCCGTCAGCTGGAGCCCACATAACTGCAACACTGGTGGCTGATGGTAAAACAAAGACTGAGGTAAAGCTTGTGTTTCACGATCTATGACTTTTTCTTTTTTTAAAAAACCTCGGAAAATACATTGAGGAAGAGTCTTCATTTGAATGGTGCCGATGTAAATAAAATGCATGCGTGCAGAACTATTCTATGTATTAAAGTGCCTGTAGGGGTGAAATTCCATTTATATATCACTAAATGCTTTTGCCAGAGTTTGTTTAGGGAACGTCATTTTCTGCCTGGATTATGATCAATGGTAGTGTTTCTTTTTTTGTTTTTTTGTTCCAGTCCAGGGAATGTTATGTTCTTGTATCGCACAGAAGTCCTAGAGAAGTAGTCGGGGAGGATGGTGGACAGCACGGAGCGATGGATTTTATCGACTGATGTCAAGGTTTGAATCCTGTGTGTGGTTGAGTTCAGGCTACAAAACTAACACGAGCATTTTGGTTAAGGTTAGGGAACAATAGTTGTTAGGTTAAATGTTGTCTTGTGCTTAAAGTCATCTTTTGACTTTTTGCAATTTTTAACCAAGCCCACCATCTTTCTCCCCACCCTTTAACCCGGTCCTGTGGGTACATGAACGCAACCCTAATAAACGTCACAATGTTAGAAATGAATAGTGTGTATCAAGGAAATGTTTAGGGTTTGCGGCTTACATTGAGCTGGCGCACAAGTTAACACATAGACGGATAGAGTCCACACCTACGGGCAATTTAAGGTTGTGTCCAAAAAAAAAAAAAAAAAAGTATCCCAGTATCCCTTTTTTAGAAATACCTCCATATTGGCTGATTCCGCAATTAATGATTTATGTCCAACGCCAACGTAAAGTGTGAATCTTCAATCATCTGCCAGTTAAAATGAGTTGATCTTGTCCGGCTGAAGTTAATTGTCAATAAGAGAATGTGTAGTGTTCGTTCACTATCGGTGAAAATGAAAAGAAATAACCCTGCCTACAGCTGCATTAATTAATGTAATACAAGCCACATGGCAAAAAAGAAAAAGAAAACTTGCTACTTTCTGTACTTCTGTAAAAAAAAAAAAAAAAAAAAAAAGGCAGTTAATGCTGATCTGTCATCGTGTCTCATGCTTTATTCAGTAGAACCATTGAGCCAAAATGGACACATGAATAACTTGAGAGTCTATGTTAATCAGGAAAATCTCTGGAAATCTGCATGTGCCCTCAGACTATAGAGTTAGTTGTTTCCCTCTGTGGAGACATGATTTGAACTGATTTGATCAGTTTGAAATAATCACACACCCTACAGGCATTTAAACACACCAAGCTGATAATTGGATTTCAACCATTCATGGTTAGGAATACAAAATGGAGTGATTCTTGTGAGAGAAAGTTGACATTTTTGGGATACTGAGGGGCCTCTTAAATCAGCGCATACTCGGCAGGCTCTATGTAACTCTCCATGCAATGCATCACTTTAAAGAACTCCGTTTTATGGACTCGCTCTCCTTTAATGACTCTGTGGGAGTTTTTGTTTCCTCCTAATCCTCTGACTGAAGCTTCGGGCTCTCCAGTCTGCTTATGTGACCAAAGAAACGTCACTGTTGGCGAATCAGCGTGTGCGCTAAATGAATATGTGCTTAAGTCTTAAGTTATAATTTTTTTGTTTCTTTGGTTCCAGCTTTGTTTTTTGTTTTTTACAATCCCTCTTCTCTAACTTTATGTTGAGCTTTTTCTTTTTCTGATTTCTTTCTTTCAAACTCTTTTTTCATTATTTCTATTGCATTTTCTTCTATGGCAATTCAAACTTTCTTTACTTCCAAATTTCGTTATTCCACAAACGTTTCCCCATCCTCTGCAGTTTTTGCCCTAAGAGGCTAAGATTTGGCATGGAGGTCAAGTGTGTGTGGAATTGAAGGCGTGTGTTTGTGTTCATGCTAATTAACACACAGGGGATTTGACAGTGAGAGATGTCTATAACAAAAGGCGCATAACTTTCTAAACGGAAACACTTAACTCATGAACAGTTTCTCATAGACTTCTGTGTTTTTTTCAGCTTTTTGTTTGAACTATTCTGTCTTTTGAGGTATTACAAGTTTCCTGTGAAGATTATAATTGTAGGGGATTTGTATCCCTCTTTCTTTAAAGCATGTTGTCTGTCAGGTCTTCTGTCATTCTTTCATTCATGCTTTAAATGTCCAGCCTGATGCAACTTTCAAAGTTCTGTCTAAATTTTCCGAATTCTCTTTCTGTCTTTTATCTCTGCAAGCTTTCTGTTGATGCGAGATTTCCATTTCTCATGCTTTCTTTTCCATCAGAACTTCTTAGAAGATTGTATGTGTATTTACGCATCTTTCAGTTTGTTGTTTCCTTAAAGGTCCGTATCTGGGGTAAAATAAAACTTCCACTTTGGCACTGAACCAATTTTTTTTCATGACATTTAACTCTTTGTTCCTGTGGAGTTTAAAAAGAACATTTTGTAATGTGCGTTGGACAAAAGTGCCTGCAAAATTAGTTTAATTTAGTGAAGGGAAAAAAAAGTTTTTTTAAACATACATTTATTTGAGTCTTTGTTTTATTTATGTCAATGTTATGTGAGAGACATTTGTCTGCAGCATCCTGGGAGCTTAACAGACTCAAACTGTACCATGGATGCACGAAGTTGTTGGTTTGAATACAAACGCGTTCATTATGCGAATCTCTCACCAACCAAGCGATTCCAGATATAAAAAAAAAAAATCATTATTTTAGAAAACGGCGGTGGACTGGTGCAGATGGTTTAAGAGTCGCTCTGAAGCTCAGAGACTGTGTGTATTCACCAAAGTGTATCACAGCAGCGGCAGCACTGATCTGAGACCTCTAATTAGCTCCCTGCGCTCTCAAACTCATAATGACCCTCATTTGTCGGGGAATGTGCAGCTTGCGAGCGATACGGCGACACAGTGCGAGTTGAGGTGAAGCTGAAGGAAGAGAACTGCGACTCCCAGGGGGACACGGGGAAAGTACACTCCCTGGACCAATCAGGGCGCTTTAATAAAAAGCCTAAATTTCTTCTTTTTTTTTTTTAATATATTTTTTAAATGATATCTTTAAACACAACATATCTAATTGGAGAGTGATGTTTCTGAGGTTTGAGGGTTGAAAACATAACACCAATTAGCCGGGTGGAGGGGGGGGGGCACTGTAAAAAGAAAAAGTCGAAAAAACTGAGTTCTGTCTATACATTACTCTTCTTCACATAATTCATTGGGTGTCAGAATAATCAAAAAAAATGTGTCGTTGGAACGCTCTGAGCAATACAACGCATCTTTCTTTGTAGCGTCCATGTTGTTTCCCCATTATGACTCGAAGCTCATGAACATACACCAAAGTCGGAAGAACGACTTCCCAACTCTGGAAATGGGACCATCAGAGGAGCACTTGAACGCACCATTAGCCTTGGCGGAGGTCTGCGCTCCCTGAGTGCCATTCTAGTTCAAATGAATTGTGATGCATTCAAATCAAAAATTGTTGGGCCGACCCCATGTACTAGTGCTGAGTCCTTACCGGCCCCGAAAAAAGCCCCAAAGGATAATCTTAAAGGAAAAGAGATGTGGCTGTTGAATGCTTACGAAAACAATCGATGTTTTGTATCTAAAATGCACGATTTGTGCTGCATCTGCATGTGTTGCAGCTACTTTAAAAAGCTGGCACCAAATGCGAGCAATAGTTTTTAGGGATTTTCCCAAAGTACATTTCTATCTTGTCGATTTTGCTAATGCTGGTGTTTACAAAATGAATGAATCGATTTAGTAAAAAATAAATAAATAATTGTGTGTTTTTCTCGTGCTGGAAAAGTATTTTATCTAAAGGTAAATTTGAGGTGATTGGCTGCCACACTACCCAGGAACAAAACCCCTCAAATGAACTGTTTGTCTATCGTGACTTGCACATTTTCTAAAGTACAACTTAAGTACAATACCAACTAAGGATGGCCTTGCTGTATTGGCTCATTTTGAGGCCCTGTCTTTTAGAAGAGTCCTCTGCTCACATGGTACTTATTCCTAAATAAACTGGTGAGAGCTCAAATTACAACTGTTGGGGTGTGTGAGCACAATTTTGCCACTGCACTCGGATTGAAGTTCATATTGTGGAAAAACCTTGCATGAAACTTTTTTAATTTCCCTTTTGCAGTAAGAATGTGACGGCGTTTTCTCTTCAATGCACAAACTCTGCTCTGTTTTTCTAAAAGTGTGTCGGAGCCGTGATGATCTGGGATCTCTAATTGGCTCCCCTTCGTCTCAAACTCATAATGGAGCAGCATTTATCAGGAAAAAATATTCAGACATTTTATTTTTAATACAAGCCATGAAAAAAAAAAACAGAAGCACTTCCAGCTTTGAATTTAAACAGCACTGAGCCATTAAAAACCATCAGGGGGAGTCATTTTAGTCTCTGGTGTTCAGACCATTTATATGTTTGAAATATGTAGGTGTACAGATGTTGTATGTAACTGCTATCCAATGAGAAGCTTCCTGGTATGAAATTGGGGGGGGGGGGTTGAGCCTCAGGTTAGAACCTCAGGTTAGTTTGGACTTGGTCCTAATTCTCGGGCCACAAACTTCAAATATTCTCCTGGAAAAAAGTCAAATTCATGATAAAATTCCGACTTTCAGAGTAAGAAAGCTCCTGCCACACGGCCTCCTGTCTTCATTTCATGGCCTATCAGGGCTCTTCATGAAGCCAAATCATCCTGATCACCACAGCGGAGCCCGAATATCACTGCGCATGCGACTGCCGCGGAGGAGGTGGTTTGTGAGAGCAGCGAACACACTGGGATTTATATCTTGTTCCACGCACATTTTGGATTGACCCTGCTCAGATAAGCCCCGTTCTGCCCCGATGTGGAGACACGGCAGCTGATTTGGAGAATTACGGCTCCGCGCTTCACTGCCCTCAATGAACCAAAGAGTTTTATTGCCTATTCTGCTCGGAGTTTATGGGATCTTTTTTCAATTAGCACGGTCACTGCTGTAAACAGACCGGTTGCTCGGTGTCTTGTCAGCTTTATGCATCACTGCCTCGTTACAATCAGACAAAACGCACTTTAAAGGCCCTGATAATAAAACACAGGCAGTGTGTGACTTTAGAGCGCTGCTGGTCTGACAAATACATTTCCCTCTTTCAACAGCTGATGATGATGAACTTTTAAAGGATAAGTCTGTTGGTGTTCCTTTCTTATTTCTTAACAAATACCGTGAAAAGACTAAAACAATGGAGCACTCCGACTAACACAAAATGTGTGCGTACCAAAAGCTCGATAGATCTTCTTCCTCTGTGCCATCGAGCCCCATTGTTGTCCAGAAACTATTAAAGATGCATCAATGGGACAAACTGTTGCACTGGGTTCCTTCATTACCATGAACACACACACACTGCAGTTTATTTTTGACTCAATTCCACATAGAGCGTCCTGCTGCGCCAAATACCCACAAGAGCACCAAATGTGGATTAATCCGCCGCTGAAAATAGTCCCCCAAAAAATTCACTTTTTTCTCCTGTCTGTTAGCTAAAATCTACAGAGGCCAGCTGTTTCAGCAAATGACTAAGATGACGTGTCGTTTTCAAGGGTTTTATTTGAGACTTCCGGCAGCAATATTGAAATTTCCCAATATTTACTGTAATGGATAATCTCTCTTTCTCTCTGTCTGTCTCTCTTTCTGCGTCTGTCTCTCTCTCTCTCTCTCTCTGTCTGTCTGTCTCTCTCTCTTTCTCCCTCTCTGTGTCTGTCTGTCTCTCTCTGTGTCTCTCTCTCTCTGCGTGCCTCTGTCTCTCTCTGTATCTCTGTGTCTCTCTCTCTCTCGCTCTCTCTCCCTCTCTCTGTGTGTGTCTCTCTCTCTGTCTCTCTCTCTCTGTGTCTCTCTGTGTCTCTCCCTCTCTCTCTGCTTCTCCCTCTCTCTGTGTGTCTCTCTCTCTCTCTCTGTCTCTCTCTCTCTCTGTGTTCTTCATACTGATCATAGTATACGGGGGCTTCTTCCCCCGAAGAAGGAAAATGATCTTTGTATCTACAAGTTAGCAGAGTGTTTGCAGAGAGAGAGAGAGAGAGAGAGAGAGAGAGAGAGAGAGAGAGACAACCCATATGGGGGCCAAACTGTAGTATTACCCTTTAACCTTTCTGTTCCCGTGAGACAGCAGGCTATGGTTTAACTAAAGAGCGTATATGAACTCATACATTTGTCTGAATTTGAAGCAGGACCCCAGCAAACCGTTTCCCTTGATAAATAACACCCAAAAATGTGGCTGTGAGCTACTTTTTTTTTTTTTTATAGAGACTGTTTCACAATCTCTTGTCGTTTGATGTGTGTGTGTGTGTGTGTGTGTGTATGTGTGTGTGTGGGTGGCATTTATTGTCCGGAGAGATATTCATGGTGCAGCAGCAAGGGAATCAGTGGACAGGATGCAAGACACTCACCGGTTTACAACATTCATAAAATGACAAGTCCCCCCCCCCCCCCCCAGGGACGGTCCCGTCAGAAACTGATACTCAGCAAAAGCAGTGTAAAAAAAAAAAAGAAAAAAAACCCGCCTTGATATGAGTTTAACAAACAGTCTTGTCATGTGCTGCTGCAGAGACAGCGTAATGTAACTTGGGAGGGGGGCTGGGGTTTAATGACAGGAACAAATACTAAAAACCCTGCAGGTCATAAATGTTTTTGCAGAATTGTCTGTCGGCAGCCTGAACCTCCTGAAAACCTCGCGCTGGTGTCATGGTGTTAAACGCGCTGTTAGTAATGACACCTTGCAATTAATTGGCTGATGATGAGGCTAGTTATGATGTAATCTCTCTCTCTCTCCCTCTCTCTTTCTCCTGCACACAGCCAGCCCCCTCCCCTCCCTTCTCTCTCTCTCTCCCTCTCTCTCTCTCCCGTATCCCCACCTCTTTCTCTGTCTTTCTCTCCTATCCTAACCAACATGGCCGCTAAGTCGGATGGAGCAGCGGTGTCTGTGGAAGATGACAACACGCCCAGGAGCCTCTCGGAGCCGGGGAACCCCGCCGCCCGGCCCCGCTGCAGCGCCACCGGCGGGAAACCCTACACCCTGCTGGACTGCTGCTGGGTGCTCTGCGCCCTGCTCGTCTTTTTCTCCGACGGCGCGACCGACCTGTGGCTGGCCGCCGACTACTACCTGAGAGGTGACAAATGGTGGTTCGGCTTGACGCTCGTATTCGTCGTGGTGCCTTCCGCCGTTGTCCAGGTATTGAGTTTCAGGTGGTTCGTGTATGACTACTCGGATCTGAGCTGCGGGGACGGAGCAGCGAGCGGCGGTGGGACCGGCGCGGTGGCGGCAGGCGCGGCAGGCGGCGCAGCCACGGCGGGCGACAGCACTTTAAGCACCAAGGACAGCGACCAGCGCGGTGGGAGCGCGGTGGCGTTGAACACCGCGAATGCTACCCCGGTTTACACGTCCTCTGCCCCGCCTGCGACGGCAGGAAGAGTCGGGGGCCCCCGGAGGTGCTGCACCGTCTGCATGTGGGTCTTTCAAACCGTACTTCACGTCATGCAGCTGGGGCAAGTCTGGAGGTAGGACCGCTGGGGTGCTGTGGGGAACAAGAGGGGTGTGTGTGAGCGCGTGTGTGCGCATACGTGCTGGTGTGTGTTTAATATGTGCGCGGTGCACATGTGAGCATTGTGTTCCCAACAGGACAGTGTGGACGGTGTAGGTTTCGTAGTGTGTACGTGCTCGCTACGTTTGTGTGAGTGTGCGTCCATGCCCGTTCATGTGCATGTGTGTGTGCACCCCCCCAAAAAAAAAAATTACCTGTTCCCCTCATCCACTGGTGACAGAAATGTGCAGATAATCCATCAGAAAACAGTGGGAATATTTCGCCACGAGGCTGAATTTGTAACATTCGCCCAACACTTACAACAGTGATAGTAAAAAAAAAAAAAAAAAAAAAAAAAAATGTTATTCCGCTCCCATGAAGCTTTTGTCAATCTTCCCTTATTGTCCTAAATGTGACAGAATGTGGTCGGTCGCCTGAGCTCTGACATACAGTTTCTTCCTCCGGTTCCTCTCTCCTGCCCCGGACATGCTGACAGGAATATTATCAAAGCTCTGCGCTCCGCTTTCCTTCTCCTCCTCCTGGCTGCTTGTCATGTTAGTGATCTTCAAAACTGGAGCTTTTTCTTCCTCCACACCGAGTGCGATGGATAAAATGCAAAAAGAGAGAATCCACGGGCAAACTCTTCAGAGCAGCATTCCACCCACAACACATCCAAACCAATGTGCTGTGAACTGTCTGCACCCCCCACCCCCCTGTTAGGTCTTTGGTTAGCTTTGGATTACAATTCCTCCAGAGCCGCGTTCACTTGATGTGAGACGACGTGTTGATTATTTGACATTGTGTGAACCATAATTAATATCGTGATACTTGGGGTTCTCACATTAAGTTATCAGTGGATCCCACACGCATGATGCACGTGAAACAACCGCAGTCTACGTGAAGTCAACATGCATGTCAATCAAAATCACAAGAAAATGTCTGGAATGAGACAGAAAATGACGGAATTACAACTTGTACTAAAACACATTTACTCACGTTTGCCATAGTGACACGAATAAATTAGCCAAATTCGCTTAAGTCCAGTCTGAGCAGTTTCCTCTGGTGTCAAACAATGAAACAATGCATTTGCTTAAATGTCTTCATAACAACTCTGAGGAATGCATAATGCATATATAGAGTTGAGGATTGATACTGGAAGATACAACATACTTGTGCATGTTACAAAGCTACACGTGTTGGAAAGTAGCCAAGTATTTAACCAAGTACTAGTATTTCAGTCCAATTTTGAGGTTCTTGTACTTTATTGGAGTGTTTCCATTTTCTGCTACTTTTGTACTTCTGTTCCACTACATCTCACACAGAAATATTGTACTTTTTTGACTTCACTACATTTGTTTGACATACAAACATTAAAAAAAAAAAAAAACACATGATTAGCTTCTAAAATACCTGCCCAACACTTGTGACGCCTTACAGTGGGTGAGAATATCATGTGTCAGTCAAAGGGCTTCATTTTCTGCAGAACAAGTACTTTTACCATGATACATTTAAGGGAAAGTACTCCTGTACTTTTACTTGTAATGGAGTATTCTTATTATATCATGTTATTGGTACTTAAGTCAAGACCAAAGAGTGAAACCAGTCGGAGTAAAAACACCCACAAGACTAGTATCAAGACAAGTATGCAGTATCATTTTTTACTTTTAAAACACACAAATGGTCACCGAATAGTTTAAAATCTATGTCCAGTGTCAGTAATGATTTTGAAAAAAATAGTTTCTACTTATTGAATTTGATATTTTTTTTCCACAAGCTTTTTTTTTCTTCTTTCTGCTCATCTGTGCTTGGTAAATGTGCAAAGCTGTTGTTGGACGTCGTTTGTCTCTGTGTCATAAGTCATGTCAACTTTTTTTCTTCTTTATTGACTTAAAAAATCTAACAACAATTAATCAATATACAATTTAAGAAAATTTTACATTATTACTTTCCCTCAATTGTCACCAGAAATTCTTAAAGCACCGGTAACATGTTAATACTGTAGAACTGCACTCCCATCGTCCTTTTTTATTTATTTTTTTAATTCCTTTTCATAGCGACATAAAGTAGACTAATTCCTTTTCATTGTATGTTTCATTCATGTTTCGGCATATTCTGTGTTATTATTGTGCCCAACTGGAAGCTACCTTTTCCAACTTAATCCTCTTTTATTGCTTCAGTCATTCTTTCTGAGTGGGAGTATTTCAAGGCAATCCCCTTTTTCAGGATTACCATCTTTGTGACCACACAAAAAAAAAAAAAAAAGCCCAAGACAAGCTGTCTGTACGTCTGTTTCCATCTCCTTCAACAGGGGGGGTTAAAGGTCAAATGTGGTGGTGCGCAAACTGGATATGTGCCTTGCTCAAAGACACTTAAACAACAAAGGTGGGGTTGATCAGATGCAACCACTCCGGTCGTGACTGTCGGGATTTTCTCCTTCTCAGAGAATTTAAATTACTTATCAGGGTGAGCAAACGAGCGTCCTTGAGCCCGTTCGCCCCCCAGCTGTCTTCTGACCTCTCTGTGATGGTAGAAGGAGACAAACAAACAAAAAAAAAAAAAAAGTTTAGTGGGAATTCACACGAGTATAATTACATGCAGACTCAGTAACGGAGTGCATTAATGAGCAACAATAAGACGCAGAGAGCTGGAGAATAAATTAGTTTGTTTTACCGTGACAGCGGCAGCCGGGAGAGTTGGACAGTGTTCGCTGTGGGACGGGGATTCGAGTCTGACTCCACTTTTAAAATCGAATGAGCTGAGATTTGTTCGGCACCTGTGGAAATCCTTCAAGAGTTTCACCTGCAGCGGAACATTCCCCATTGCAGATAGATATTCTATTTTTTTGCCCTCCCTTGTGATTTTTAGATCTGATCTTCTAACAATGCCTGAAGTCTTGTTTTCTCAATTCACATCCGTCCCCATGATTTGTTCAACAGAGTCAAATCCTACCGTATGAAACCTGCGTGTGAAAATGCATTTTAATACTCAAAGCTGGAATATGATAGCTCATGTCATTCACCGGCGGAAAAAGATGCCAAGACACAACGATGGAGGGAAAAGAAGAATAGATTAAATAAAGATAACGTCAAAAAAAAAAGAAGTGGACAAATAGTTGCATTGGATGGGAGTTTTGGGCTGTCATTTATTTATAAAAATAAAAACCCACAAGAGATCTCAGGTATTTTCTGATTTACCTTGTTGTGATTTTTCACCCCCTTTTTCAGTTCACGATTTTGCCCTTTGCGCTGCCTGCCTGCCTGTCGCTCATTGCTTCTTCAACAATAATTCTTCTCTGTCGGTAGCAAAGTTTGACGCATCAGGATGTTGTTATAGGTCCACAAAGAGAGTCTAAGGAAGGCGGCTGGGATGAACGGTTAAATGTTCAAAGTGTCTGTCTTGGACACATAAGAGGGACCTGGCTTGCGTCTGTCCACGGTTGGGTTCTTTTTACACAGGACGGTCACCTTTACCAACCACGTGATTAAGTCTAAACCTAAAAAGTCTGAACGTGCTTTTTGACCAGTTTCGACGTATGTGGACACCAGAAGATCGGCGTTCCACGTGATTTAGGGACCTGACTGCAGGGATTTGCTCCAATTCAGCTACAAGAGCAATAGTGAGGTCCAACCCGGACGCTCTGCGATAAGGTCTGGCTCTCAGTCTCGAGTTTATCCCGAAGGTCGATCTCCGTGATCTGTGCAAGCCAGTCATGGGGCTTTTTTGTGCACCCCAGTCACGTTGACACAGGAAACTTCCCCGAAACTGTTGCCATAAAGTTGAAAGCACACTGATGGGTGCATTGTCATTGTATGCTGTAGAGTTCCCTTGAATGGAACTGAAGGATGGAGTCCAAGCCATGAAAAACAGCTGGAGACTAAATGTACACAAAAGCCTGCGGCGTGTCCACCAGCTTCGGGCTCGGGAAAACAGTAATGAGTAATTTTTTTTTTTTACATTTTAAAGACCAAACTATTCCTTGAGAAGATAATTGGCAGATGCACCAATCATTGGTAGTTGCAGCCTTACAAACATCATTAGTTTGTTTTTAGTGTAGGTCAGAGAAGGTGAGCAACACCTTGTGTTTCTGTTGCACATCCTGCTGCTCAAACACGGTTGAATGTTTAGCCTGTTTATCGTGCACACTGACCTTGTGGACATTGCGTTCTTTGTAAAAATAAAAAAAAATAAAATCTTCTAGGATTTTGGCACATATTCTGATGGGAAAAGTAGTGGAAAAATAGTGTAATAGTGAAAGGGAAAATAGTGTCTATGAGAGGTTCCAGCAAACATTCACTGAGCCCTTGTTATTTATTTATTTTTTTCTATTTAAAATCACTGGATTAAGGGAAAATCCCTATTTTTGCTGACTTTTATCTTTTTTTTTTTTTTTTTGTCTTGCATCTCTCTGTCAGTCATTAAGGGATAATCCATGTAAATACTGATAAAGAAACAGAAGAGCTTGTGGGGATTACACTCTGTTTTTCCCCCCCCCCCCCCAAACATCACAATAATTCAACTTCCTGTCCACATATTTCCAGCAGCTGTGTGAGAACAGAGGATTTTTCAGAGATCTAAAACATCAATCAATCAGTCGTGGTGGGGGTGGGGGGGTTTCAAAAGAGAAGCACAGACCAGTGTCCACCGCCACGGGAGCAGGACGGAGCCCATAATGCATTGCATTGAAGACAAGTTGAGGTTCGAATCAAGGTCGACCGGAGACTCTCACTCTGCTGTTGATATCGCTTTTTTTCATCTACATTTAAAATCCACCGCTGAAAAGCAGCAAGGTCACATCTCTTTATCTGGGGGTTGTTGAAAGGCATTCTGGGAATTGTAGCAAACCATCCAACTGAAGCTGATAAAGCACTTTGGGACAAAATGGGGTTCACCCAAGAAGTGATTTTAGCACTTTTCTTTTTTTTTGATGTCGTTGAGCGTCGTAAACTGTAAAAGGCTTCATTTATGTTTTTATTTTGAAAGGTGTTCACCTGATTATAAATACACTGTCATTCTATTTGGTACACCAAGCTCTAACTGGTGCAGTCTTACACAACAGTCCTGCACTAGATCCTCCCTCCCTGAAGGTTGTGATGTTCAGTTATTGTTGGAATGGTTTTAAGGCTCAGTCACACGTGCGAAATTAACATTCGTCATAAGGAGCGAATAAGTACATATTTTTTTGTCTACTGTTTAGCTTGAAAGTTTGTGACCTGGCTGCAATGTAGAAAAAATGAGTTGTGCCAAAAACCAAGCACCACCCACTGGCCGGATCAGTGTTGCCTCAGAAGACGACGATCACCCTTGATGTGGCGTTGATGTAAGTCTATGATGGCGTTGAGCTTCATTGCATTATACAGAGCGGTGGCATTCCCATCGTCCTCATCATAAAAAATTAAGATATTCCCCCTTTCCTGTTTTTAAAATATTTTCGAGAGAAATGTCTTCAAACTGTCTGACACACACAGAGCCAGGTAGGGAGACAGAGCAGGGACAGGTGGACGGACTGACAATGAGCTCCAGGACCAGCCGCCCGGAGTTCAATGGTCGGCCAGCGTTGCAGTTTTTTTTTTTTAGGACAATCGGATTGGTTCCTGCCTGTGCCAGACCAGATCAATCAATCCCAGAAGTAATTGAATCCGTTCCAAATGGTCACTCAGCTCAGGTGGTCTGACTGCTCGCCGTGTCCGTCCGGCCGCGGATAATAATCGGCCCCGAGTGGCTAACTGGCAGCCTCGATGTAGCTCAATACGCTGAATCATTCTGGTGTGGGAGTGTGTGAGGAGGGGGTCGCTTCACTGTTCATTCACAGTCGAAGTGACTCTCTGTGATTATTGCTCTTACTTTTCATTTCAATTCCGGGACCTGTCACTCAGAGCCTGAGGGAAACGAGCGATTAGCAGGCCTGTGGGAAGAATGACAATAAAAAGGCAAAAATGTCAGCGGGTCCTCCTGACAGGCCTGTTACCTTTTTATAATACGTATGTAATGACACAACTTTGGCCTTTTTAAAAAAATGAAATGTTTATAACTCGTACTTTCCCTGCTTTCTATCATGGACAAGAGCAGATGAAGTGTCGTGGTGGTCCGAGTGAAACGCAGGCCGAGGGTCCTCCTCGCCGTCTGTCCTCCGTCTTATCCCTGTTTGTCTCGACATCAGCCGGTTCCACAGAGCGCCACACTGCTGAATCGACTGATCTGCTGCAGGAGGTTTCCGTGATACTCGTGAATCTCTAATTTCATCTGTGAGAAAAAGACTCCGTTTAATAATGTTCTGTCGGGTTTGCGTTTCTTCCCGTTCGTTTCTCACTCACACACGTCTTCACTGCTGAGATGGACAGCTTGCAGACCTGTTTTTACACGATTACCTCTACGATCCTCCTCGTGCTGCGTCCCAATTACATGCATTTAAGTTCCGAGCCGGTTTCGTGACCGTGGTGCAAAAATGTCCAATTTAAAGTGTCCCTCAAAAGAGTTCGGGTGTATATACAAACTGCTTGGAATTTAAATCCGCTGTTGATGAATACCATGGTCCCCTCAAAGAAATGCCTAATTTTTCCAATTTTCCGGTGGCGAGACAGCCCCAAATAAGATCTCAGAAGTCTAAAAAAAACTAAAGTTAATCTTTAAAAAAAACAACATTTCCTCTCTCTTTGTGTCATGTACTGCTAGCACTTTATCTCTTGTATGATACGGTATAGAAATAGGACTCCGTCGTAGTTTATCTCGTCGGACCAGGGTGTGTGCAGGACCAGAAATGTTTGTGCGATGTTGAAACAATAATCTCAAATTAGTGATTTGCTTTTTTTTCCTTTTTATTTTGGTATTTGTTTTTGGACAATTTGGAGCTCTTCAGTTTTTCCACCTTGTACTGCTAAGTTAAGAGAAGTGCAGGTTGGTCCATAGTCGGGAGACATTATAAACGCAGCAGCTGCAGCGCAGAGAAGCAGACTCCCAGGTCGGGAACATTATGTGGCAGGTAGGCTTTCTTTTTTTTTTTTTTTCTGTTGAAAAGTTTTAAATGCAAATCTTGTCAAAGTTTGAACGTTTTCATATCCTGTAGTTCCATTGTCCAAGATTCAAATCTGAGGAGGGATGTTTGTTGCTCTTTCTGTCCTGTTTCTTTTCCCACTGCTGTGTTTTGTAAAAAAAAAAAAAAATTTTTTAAATCAAGACAAATAAATCATCAAGAGAATGACAGGAAAACCCCCGACCTGTTGATAACCTCCCATCTTGACAGTAAAAAAAATAAGATTTCCCCTTTTTTTTGGACTTCTGGATTTACCATATGTGAAACTGAAAGACTGGAATATCAAGGAATGTGCGAGATACTTCTCCATCCAATGATAGCTGCTCCTTTCGTCTGGTTGAGGATTGTATTCGTGAGAAGTCAGAGGGCACAGCCTTGGACGATTGCAAATGTGTTGTCCGGTAAATTAAATTAAATGTGTTTATCCTTCGGGCCTCTGCTCTCTGGAACAGGGTTTTCTTGGTAAAGTCATGAACTCTAACTGGACCGGAGGGGTTTCTTCAAGTTTCTGTGGGTGTTTGCCCTCAAGGTATAATCCTGCAGCATAAAATGGCCTGCCTGAATGAGAGGTTCATGAAAGTCAGACAGACACAGACAGACAGACAGACAGACGGATGGACAGTGTGATTGACCTGCAGACAGACAGACAGACAGATCTAAGAACAATGTCCATTTCAAAGCCCACTTTTTAATACATTTACCAAATCTTTTTCATAAATGTTGTCAAAGTTTCAATTCAAACATTTTTCAATGTGACAATCTTTAACCCAAATAAATCAATCTCTGGATTGAGTCGGTTTTAAATCAAATTTAAATAATGGCCTTTAACTAACAACACTAACTTGTGAGTATTTTAGCTTTTGAGAGTCCATCTGTGACTAATTTCTTCATTTATTAAGCTGGAAAATCTTAATTCTGGCACTTTGAGGCTCCAGCAAACCAATATTTGTACAAAGTGATCTGTAAAAATATTATTTATGGCATAAAGTGAAAAAAAAAAGATCCAAGTAAAGTGTAGGTTTTTGTCTAGTTTGAGCTGAAAAAGTAAATAGATTAATCGAGTCAACCGAAAATTAATCTTCAACTAATTAAATAAATAAATAAATGGAGTAATTGTTTCAGCCCTTTTGAATTTTGCACCAAAAAGGAAGAGGAAATATGCCAAATTGTAAATTGATTAATATTGATAATATACTGTATATATATTGATAAGGTTCCCCTTAATTGCTTTTCCTTTAACAATTAATATATACTGACTGTTATACAAAAAATACTGTATCCTGTAGACGTGTCACTACTTTCTTCTGAATAAATGACAGCGTGATGACACTTTTCACAACATCTTTGGCACTTCTTCAGATTCCTTGTCATTTATCTTCTGATGCGATATATCAGCCGTGAGCTGGAGTCGCCAGGTATTTTTGCTTTGCCCGTTTGTTGGTCAGGCTCTGGACAAATGCAATGGTTTTGTTGTTTTTTGTGCGATAAGTTGCAGCATAAACTGCATAGGAATGAAAATATAACGGGAAAGAAAGGGTAAAAACGTTTGGTCTGACTGTTACAGTAAAAAGTCTTTCTGGCTCCTGTAATAACCGGTGCTCTAGTGGTGGGCACTGTGTGCCCTGAATTTAGCCTGTCAAGGAGTGTGTACTCCCTGGCTGAATACAGCTCTGATTGAGCTCCTTTTTCGTCAAATTAGTTTTTATTATGTTACTGATGGTTTAAATCAGGCAGAAGATTCTAAATGGTTTGCGGAGGTTTGAAGTGGTGGAGCCTGTTGGGAGCAATACACAGCGAGGCAGTAAAGGCTGCCTTCGAAAGCGACTCTCAAGGAAAAAGAAGTCCGTCGTACGGTATTTCTCATCAAGTCGTTCGAGGTTTGAATTGATTTCAGAGCATTTTAAGTACATTGCTGTATTTTGGGGAAGTGCAGTTGTAGCACATCACTCACTGTTTTGTTCTCATAGCTACGAGATGCCATGTGTTATTATTATACAACCCACGTGGTCGATTGGTATGTAACGACGCACGTAATCAAGAGCCGGAACCTGCCCGTAAGACGGTCGGGGACGTAGTATGAAGAGCGGGAATAAAAAAGTCTGTGTAGGCAGGAGGTCGGGATGGATGGACGGGTCAAACGAAGCTGTCGGTGTCTTTTTGTGAAACCACAAGTCAATGTCCACTTATTGCGATGTAACTTACGGAACTGGCGTCATTTAAGCACGTAACAATTCATTTACCCCAAACAACGATATTTTCCTTATTCTAACAAAGTGCTTTTGTGGGAGCTTGCAGAGGCTGAAAAAACACCCTGGAAAAAAATGACAAAATAACTTTTCGTGAGATGTCGGATGCACACCTTTCTTTTCTGAAATATTGCTAAATTAGAGGAAATCATACAGAACGATTACTGCAGTGATTGATCACGTTTGCGTTCACTGTCGGAATGAAAGATTCCCAGAGGGACAGAAAAGGTGTCACTTGTGTTTATTAGGTTTGTTAGAGATTTTGCCAAATGGCAGCTTTCCAGTCAAGTATGTAAAACTGATCCGCCAACAAAGATGACCGCTTGCAGCTGCTTCACAATAAAAGCCTGAGGCCACAATCACTTTTGAAAGACTTTTACTGTGAAGCAGCCGAAGCAGGACGTGATTCCGATGTATTTGAGGTGTGACTTTTCTCCCTCGTGGTGGCAAGCAGCAGGTGAAGGAACACGCTGAAGTCTCTTAAACAATTTAAAGTCCCGAAACTGTGATTGCACGTAGGTTTATGTTAAATTCAATAGAGTTATTGATTGTGAATCAAACGTATGCCTGGACTGAAGTTTTGATGATCCACAGACTTCTGGCGGCCTGTCTGTCTGTCTGTCTGTCTGTCTGTTTGTGTCTCTCTCTCTGTCTGTCTGTCTGT
>CALSCE010000016.1:2911704-2929487 GCA_943593645.1 Bovichtus variegatus | reverse complement strand
TGTGTGTGTGTCTCTCTCTCTGTCTGTCTGCCTGTTTGTGTGTGTCTCTCTCTCTCTGTCTGTCTGCCTGTCTTCCTCTCAGCCTGTGTCTCTGACTGATGTTCTGTCTCACTGTATGCTCTCCTGTCTGTCCGTCTGTCAGTCTGCGCTGAATAATTCACTGCGGCCCTTGAGGGAGCTGTCAATCACATTTTGTGTGTGTGTGTGTGTGTGTGTGTGTGATATGTAGCATTTCTCTCTCCTTCTGTTTACAGTCTATGTCGCTCTGCTTTTGCTTTTAGTTGTTATCCTAAAATCAACTCGGGTGGGTGGGCGGCGGGATGTTGCGTTTTTGAAAAGTTTGAAAAGTCCGACACATGCTTCTCTTCTCTTTGGGTATCTGTGTGTGTGTGTGTGTGTGTGTGTGTGTTTGTGTGCTGTATGTAGGACGGCTCATGTACCTTGCACGTGCTCCGTTAATGCGTGTGCTGCAGTGATGCATGTTATTAGCATGTGCCCTGCAGGTGGACACACACATGCACAAATATTGAAGTATGCAACTATTCACAGCCACAAAACGAAAGCATGCACGCATACCAACACACACGAATGTGAACCACACATATTTTGCTTCATCATTTCCAAAACCAAAACCTAAACCACACATTAAATTGACAGACTCTGACGTTCCAGCACAAGCGCGAAATTAAATATATTCGAGATTCCAAACGGCAGCCTACACACTAATTAATTCAGTGTTAACACAATTGCCACTTTTTAACTATGTTATTCCTCATTTCACGATATCGCGTCAGTCATTTGTTTTGTGATCGTGACATGCAACCCCCTGACACCCAAACAGCCTCGTTACTGTGGAAACTAACGTCAGCTGATGACTCGTTAAGGCTGAGCAGAAGCAGGGTGAGTTTTCACCAGTTAGGCGTGTATATGAAGCGATCAAAAGCGGAGTTGTGTGCAAACTAAATGAAAAGCCGGACCGATCGCTGATTGTGCACTTCTGTGTTGTTCGTTTGAAGAATCCCTGGTAGAAAAAAGTAGCGAATTTGTCCATTGTTTGTAAGGGTCAGGGATGTGCACGGACACGTCAAAACAATATGGTCTCATCACTACTCGTCATATTCTGCCTCCTGAGCGTCACACTGATGACCTTTTTGGGTTGTACCTTGACGCCGAGGATTCGTGCGTGGTTAGCGTTGTAACGTGTGACTCACGGTTAGGTTCAGGCAACAAAACTACTTGGCTGGGTTTAGAAAAAAGGTTAGGGTTGAAAAAGAAAGCTGCGGACGTAACCTAATATATCGGTGACGTGGGTCACAGGAAATCATGGGTCATCGTGGGTCATCGGCCTCAGTAAAAAAAAAAAAACACCTCAGCTTTCTTTTTCACGCGAAACACAGACTTGGGTCGCCTGGGCGAAAGTCCTCCTTACCTCCTTCCCCCAGCGAACTCTCGCGCTTTCAACATTACGTTCATTGCTCCGAGCGTCTAATAATGAAGTGGAGGAGTTTTCTTGTGCGTCAATACCAAGAGGGCGCGCCCGCCGCTTTGCCGTCGCCATGTGACACCCTGGGAGCGACACCAAGCTTCATAAACTGACGGATCCTGGGACACAACACAAATCTAATCCACACAATTGTAACTGGTTCAGCCACAGTGTATAAACATCCTCAGCAGCGTTCGCCGCCTCCTTGAACAGCGGAAGCCACGGCGCCGCTCGCTCCGAGCCTCAGCGCCGCAGTAATGACCCAGTTTCTCCTCAGGGATCAAAAAAAAAAAATGTTCATCTTGTTTTACAGCTCTTGGCTCCAAATCAACCGCTCAGTCAGAATATCTCCATTTCACCATTTGAATTTGATTATTATCAGCTGATAGATTGGGAGAAGAGTCTTTTTTTTATGAACATTACCTGAGGTCTGGTGAAGCCGGACGGCGGGGGAGGGGTCGTCAGTCTACGTGCTCTTGGCTGTGCAGCTGCAAGCCGTGACAATTTCTTGTACATAACTGGCAATAACGTAATTCTGCACGTCATGATTTGTGTCCAATGTCAACATTCAATGGCAAAGAAAGTAGCGAGGTGGGAAAACAAGGGTGCGTGGCGGTCGTAGTGGCGAATGGGTTTCTGTTCGTTTTTAACTGTCACCATAAACTTTCTCTAAGCTTTACCACACTGTCGTTGCACAGGTACTGCAGAAGGATTTCAAGAAGGTTGGCATCGAACGTCATTTTTGGGGTTTCGCAGAATAATCTAATACCAACGTCCTTGATGTTGGTCCATTAGGGCTGAAACAACAAAGGAGTTGTGTATCATGGAGCGTAGAAGACACTGTAGTGAACTTCAGCAAATGGCACCAAACGACCAGCGTCACGATCGGCAGGTTTCATATTCATCTGGCATTTGTAAATAAGATATTAAATTACGTATGTACAGCGCTCGTATGGACTGGTTCTGTGCTGAATCTTGGACTAGCATCAGTCTGAACCTGAGACGGTCAGAATCAGTTGACCTGCTCGCGCACATACGGAGCATGTGCCGGAAAAAAAAAGGTCAAATAAACCCCTAGACTCCAATCATAAACACATGTTGTTATCGTGCATTTTTCTGGAACAAGGACCATCTCTTTTGCGTTGACCCTCTGGGTAGCTGTCTTCTGTGCTTCCTGCTGAACTTCTCCACACGGCGCAAACTCCCCAAGTGCAAGAACCCCTGTATGGACGCGAGTGCAGCCAGTAAAGTGGCACGTGACCATCCCTTGAAATAAATAAACCACAAAAAAAATGGTCGTACCGGCTGAATGGCAGCGAAATATGCGTCATCAGTGACTTACTGATGCGTAAAGATCAGTCGTGGCCTCGGAACATTTTACTTTTCCTTTCCGTGTCTGGTTTTGGTTTTGGGATTTACCCGTTTTATGTTAACCTCAGTATGTTTCAGCAAATCCCTCCAAATATATAAAAAAAAAAACAAAAAAAAAAACAGGAAACTGGTGATGGAGGGATGGATATAGATAGAGGGATAGATGTATTAGATAGACACAGATGTATAGATAGATGCTGTAATCTAGGACAGAACATGGACTCGGGCCTGCTCAGGGTTTGTTAGTTTATCTCTGTGTGCGCTTCAGTGATGCATGTTATTAGCGTGTACCCTGCAGGTGCACACACACACACACACACACACTCACAGACACACAGATTTTTCATTCTCTTTTGGTGCCTCTCTTGCTTTCGTTCATACAAAAACATTCAGACACGTTCTTCTCGAGTGTGTGAACTTTATGTTCCAAGCCCAGAGGAACAGTTGTATCGCTGTGGATTCTAGCTTTCTCTCTCCGAGCTCTCTGAACTCTCACACTCTCTGATCTGTCTCCCTGGATTTTCTTCTGTGTGTGTGTGTGTGTGTGTGTGTGTGTGCGTGTGTGCGTGCTTTTCACAGGAAAAATACTCTGAATGTGAGGACCTTTTTTGTCTTTGGCACCATTTTGGACCATTCAGGGTTCCAGTCCAATTACAGTTTAGGATTTCAGTAACAATTCTCTTTTGACTTCTTATAATAACGGAATATTTTTATGTCTCCAGTTCGTGAAAGATTTTCCATTTGGTTTTCTGTGCAGGAAGTGATGCGTTTTATGTCTTCACTTTATTTCTTTGGAACACATGCCGCTTTCAATTGGATGTTTTGAGTTTGTTGATGACGTGGGGAAGTCGAGCACGCGGAACACTTGACATACAAATGGTTGAAACATGTGAGACGTCATAAGACTCCCTTGTAGTCTTTAAAAAAAAAAAAAAAAAATCTTATTTTTTTTAGTAACAAGAGTACGTGAGGAAGATAACTTTTTATTTGTATTTCTAAATGTAACGCCAGCCGCACCTGTTTAATCCACCTCAGCTCCGCACACACTGCAGACCGGAGTTACCGTGACTACTTCGGACCTGCAAAATCAATTCCATACAATTCATGTCAACAAGTTGTAATTACGCCTGGGAGACGCTTGATTTTCCGTAAAGCTCCGATAAATCCTACTTAGCGCTGAGTAACACACAGCATCAGAACCAGCTGAAAACATTTATGTAATATCACGTATAATGTTTTTTTTGGTTAGCAAACAGTTGCCTATTTACACAACTAGCAGCGAGGCCCTGAGCGGACAGAGCATGTTTTTCACAGCTTTGGGTCGCTTTATTTGTTACGTCACTATTGTTTGTTAACGAGATTCAAGCGTTTTGCCCCCGCGTTGTTAAAGGAGCGCCCTGAACACCTGCAGTTGAAACAACTTCAACTCAGAGCGGAAAAAGCACCAGACGCCATCAACGTTTTTTTTTCCCCATTGTCCAATAGGATGCATTGAAAGGCGTTTTTTTTGTTTAACAGTGTGGTGAACGGAGAAATTACAAAGTTCTGCAGCCTGTTGTGCCGAACATATGTAACCCCATAAGACAAATAAAACATGAGAGCGATCTGATATTACACGACCAGCCTTTCTGTAGCAGCCTGAAATTCTGACTCAAGTGTTTGCCCCCGAGTCTTTGAGCATATTCTTAACAGTCTGGATAAATCTCAGACAGATGTATAAAATGATGATTTAATTTTGCATAACACTTGTGTAAGAGTTTAGGAGAAAGAAAACAGAATCTATTAGCCCAGAATGACCTCAGTCTCCTGAGGGAATGAATCTGTCGTTGTATCTCACTGTAGATGTGTCACCAGCGCAGTTTTTTATTGTATAACGAGTTTGAATCTAAATGTAACAGATGGTGACTGTTAAGTGAAAAAAAGATGCAGATTTCTAGGGTCACCACTTGAAGTGCAAAGCAGCAGTAAAATATGATTACACTATGATTATGTTTGTCCGTATAAGACCATATAAATGGCAGTGTTTGTCAGTCCACCACTGTTGTGCAGAGTGAAATGTGCCAACAGCTATAGGATGGGTTGACATGACATTTAGTAGAGATATTCATGGTCCCCAGAGGACGTATCCTCCTGACTTTGGTGATCCCCTGACTTTTTATCTAGTGCCAACAGCAGGTCAAAGTTTTCAATGATCCTATCAAACAGTGTAACCATAGACTGTATATAACAGAGGTCTTCAACAGGGCGTCCGTTCAAAAAATGTTGTTTGATTAGACCATTTCTATATAAATTTTTTTATTTTTATTATGAAAAAACCTTCCATTTCGAAAAAATTACTTTAATTTCCAAAATATCTTTCGATTTTGAAAAAATGACCTAAAGCAGAGGTCTTCAACAGGGCGTCCTGGTAAGTCTTAAAACATACTGGATGGACTGAATAATGTTCAGTCAACATGGATGCTGCGGCGAACATTGTTCCGTCTCTGGCACAGGAAGATGTTGTCTCAGTTAGCCATTGGCTCGGTTGTTTTTCCAGCCAGGGAAACGGCTGCCAAGGAGCACAACATCTGACCTATTTGATCAGAAATAAATTGCCAAAAGTGTTTGCAGTATAGAGAGATATTTTGTTAACACTGACATTGACCTGTGACTTCTTCGGTATTGCTCCCTGTGTGTTATGCTATGTTGCATTTTTGTATATATGTTTTATGACATTTGATCCCATATTGGTTGTCTGTGGTAATCAAGCATGTTTTACACACGAGCCTAATCGCTACACAAACATGTGGGTGTGTGTTTAAACTTTGACCCTCTGTGCATTTCCCTGAGCACGTTGAAGTGCTGAAACGCGCTGCTACTGTCAGTGTCAATAAAAGATACTTGATCATATTTTCGTGGGTTAAGTGTGCGGTCTCACAAACAATTGTGAATTTATTCTTTTTTTTTTTGATTATGAGTTTATCTTGCA
This sequence comes from Bovichtus variegatus, assembly GCA_943593645.1. Classification (NCBI taxonomy): domain Eukaryota; kingdom Metazoa; phylum Chordata; class Actinopteri; order Perciformes; family Bovichtidae; genus Bovichtus; species Bovichtus variegatus. The sequence goes on along the minus strand of CALSCE010000016.1, from coordinate 2,923,665 downwards.
TTATCCAGCACCTCCAACCCTGAAATACATACTTTTTCTCTCTTTATCAGACCTATTTAAATTGGTGAACAAATCAGAAATGTTGGCAGCGACGCCGAGACATAAAACATATAAAACGTGCTATATCAATAATTGGAAAAGCTGCTAAAATGAGCATACTGTAGGTAAACTGAGTGTTCTTAAGCACAGCTATTTCAACCTGCAGTCATTTGAACTGTAAGTCGTCGCGTTTGTGTCTGTGATTTACACTCTTGTCTGATCCGCCCTCCCTTGTTTGGAATGAGGAATGAGGCTCTGAAGGAACAGGCCTGATAAATCAATCACCGACCTTCCCGCAGTTCAAAGCCCCGGCTCCGTTTCCCCTCCCCTCTGGACTCAACTCGCCGGGCCTCGTCCTGCTGTCTGCTCGCCTCGAGCCTAACTATAAAGAAAAGTATATGTACAGACTTTTTTTTTTTCCAGAGAACTCTAGTATTTGTATTGAAGCTTTTCTTTTCTCCTCCTCACATGTTCTGTCCGATCAAATAGAAAAGTAATCAAAATACTAATAAATAATAGTCTATTTAAAATATATATGTTCTAAAAAAAACCTTCAGTCCATTTTTTCACATTTCTTCTTTTCATTTTAAATGTACCTTTATTTGTCAATTGCTCAGAAGGAAGTTTCACAAGTTTTTGTGATTTTTACCATGAACTTTTTAACCTTTTTTTTTTTTAGCTTCATGGTTTTGTTTTATGGATTAGAAATTTAATATATAACAAACGTGCCAAATATTGCATCGTAGCTCATTGTCGTTGACATACATTGCTCTAATTCTTAAACACATTTTTGCACCAAGTATTGGTGACCTGCTTGAATCAAAACTTTGAGAAAATGCTCCAAAGATCGTGACCAATATATAGCCAGAAGCAGACACATGCTTTGTATTTTGTCCGGGAGTTTGTTCACGGTTTTTCATGCTTGATCAATGCTCATAATGACACAACGTACGATGATCTTTTCATATGGTTGAAAGCTTGAAACCAGATGTTACCAGTGGTTACTAACGACTTATAATTACTTACAGAAATACTCTGCTTATATTGCACATTTATATGGCATAGTGGACATGAATCCGACCCAAATTATGTCTTTCTGTGATATTCCAAGACAGCATTCAGGTGTTGCATATAAACAACGTTTCTATCATGGAGAAGTGTCGAGGATTGTGCAGCCGCAGTGGAGGTTGAGCTCTCTGCTCGCTGGTTTCTATTGTTTTGGCTCCTAAAAAAAAAAAAAAACAAGTTCCGCCCTCCTCTTCTGTCAATCAAACCAGCTGCAGTTAGCAAATCCTGACATGTGGACAATAACATCAAATCTGACATTTTCCTTCTGTCTTGTTTTTTCCCGCTCTTCTTCTACATGTCCATCTGTCTCTCTCTCTTTCACCTCTTCCTCTCTCTCTCCTCCCTCTCAACTTTTCTCTCTTTGTTCCCTCGTGTTTTTGTACTTCTCTGGGTGAAAGAGAGAGAGAGAGAGAGAGAGAGAGAGCGAGAGAAAGAGGAGACATGTCTGCAGTTGACAGACAAAATACTTCTGTGGAGGCGTCCTCTTGAGAGAACAGCTGTGTGTGTGTGCGTGTGTGTGTGTGTGCGTGTGTGTGTGCGTGTGTGATTTTAGACATCCTTTCATTTAAAGAGAGAGAGAGAGAGAGAAGTAAAAGAGTGCGTGTGTGAATGTGTTGCTAATGAAGCTTTGTGTTAACGCTTTGTAGATGAGGGAGAACAAAAAGGAGAAAAATGCTCATAATCAATAGTGGAAATGACTGTGGAAGAATGAAAAGAGCACATTATAGTACGAACAAGTAAAAAAAAACATGGCAGGAGGAAGAGAAAGCTGATGTTTGATGTTTTAAAAACATTATTATTATTATTATTTTATTTTTTAAATGTACCATTATGGAGCAGAGAGAATGAGAACGGAGGGATTGAGAGAAAAAGGCAAAGGAGTAATGAGGACGCAAGAAAAGATGAGACTATCGCTTAACTAAGAGCTTAACCTCTTTTTGAACCGTCCCGATGCATATTCATCTCTGTCTCTTCCTCTCTGGGGTTTAAGGGCGGATGGATATGAGGCTAAAAAAGACGGGACATGAATATCAGGTGGGGAATAAGAAGCAGAGCATGGACGTTCAGCTGGACGGGGGTTAATGGCTGTGTTGAAGAGAAGTCCCCGAGAGTCCGTGATGTCCAGTCTCAAATCTCCGGCAACCATGTCAGTCTCCTCCGGCTGTTAGCGCATGAAGTCACGTTCAGAAGTTCACAACTTTCAATAACGAGTTGTTCTCATCCGGTGACTTTCACGCCGACATTAGTTTACCAGTTATGTCTTGATTGCTATCTGGTTTCAATAAGCTGGATGAGCTCCTATCCTTGTTTGAGAAACAAGAATAAAGGTCCATTCGGACTCTATTGCTTTCTGCTCCCCGGGTAATTGAAGTCTTCATTTCTGAGAGGATTTTTTTGAACCTGCAACATCCCTGTGTTTTGTTGTGGTAGGAAAAAAAAAAGAGTCCAGTGAATAAAACGCTATTTGTTTTACCGGACAAGGGGTGGATGGTAGTTGCAAGTTCGGGAATATCGGAATATTTTCATTTCCATTAACGCATGTCATGTCTCATGACTTTTTCTGTGATCTTTACTGAAGCTTAGCAGCGCTGCGGGTCCCCGAGCATAACCATGAATCAGTGTGGTCACGTTTAACTTAAGAAAAAAAAATGGTGTTACTTCATCATTAAGTGTTTGGCAAAATAAGTTCATTAACATTTTCCGGCATTATGTCCCCCCAAAACATATTTACTTTACTCCCCTTCCGGATCCGGCTTCGTTTTTGATGCAGCTTTCTCTTTTAATTTGAAATCGAATGGATGCAAAAAAAAACAAAAAAAAAAAAAACACCCTCTCATGGCAATAATTCCACCTGATGATAAGTTTATAAGTTTGTTTTTTTTAAATCTCTTTTGCAATGCTTGGTATTGGAGAGTCAATCTCCCTCTTTCTCCTCCTGAAGGGGTCCATGGTTCATATAACATTTATTTTTATTTTTTTTAAAGAGACGTATCCAGAACAGTCATCTGAACATGGAATAAGCTTTCCTTTGAACTTTAATCAAATGCCGTGTTTCATCTATATCAGCCGTGTATGTAGGCTTAATAATATTAGTAATGGAAATTAGTACTAGTCACCAGTAATTCAATTATGTACGGAGACAGTTGCAAACTACAGAACTTGCTCTCACCGACTGCCAGCGTTGGTGCAGTTGTTCTCGTTTCTGATTGTCCACCATGTGCACAGGTGTGTGCTCAACTCAAGTTAAAAAAACTAAAAAATTGTGATTTACACGCGAAAATGAAACGGGGGAAATCTCACACATCAATTGCGAAGACTATATTTTGTCGCTTTAGTCTTCTTTCCTCTGCTCGGATATTTCTTCCCCCTTCTCTTTGGTCCTTTCTCTCCTTCCCCCTCCCTCTCTCTTCGGGGACAAAAAACAATGAGAAATATGTTTGAGCTTCCTTCGCTCTTCTCTCCTCTGGCCCCTCCTGTTGCATCGATATTTCACATCTGATCTTCTTTCTTTTCTTTTTTTTTTTGTTTGCTTGATTTTGTTTTTGGTCTCGTTGTTGTCGTGTCTCCTCTTTTTTTTTTTTTTTTTTTAAACTTCTGTCTTCAGGGACGTTTGCACAGAAACAAGAAACCTGTTTGAGTAAGGGGGCTTGTCCTGAGTGTGTGTGTGTGTGTGTGTGTGTGTGTGTGTGTGTGTGTGCGTCTGTTTGTATGTTACATGCAGTGGTCAGTCCATTATTTACACACGTACACAGAAAAAAAAAGCCAATTACATTAAAGTACACTTGAACGCATACAAGCCCACTGATCCATGTAGTAATAGGGAATTCAGGCTGACCCACACACACACAGACACACACACACACACACACAGACACACACACACACACACACACACTCAGGTTAATGTAAACCTGCTGACCTGTAACGTTGAGTCTCATACATACAGACCACAAACACACAATCGTAATCCCCAAATCCAATTATAGCACAAACGGAGACAGGTGCTTGATGAGTTAAAGGCTCACTTCTTCATTCAAACTGCGAACATCAAACAAACAAACCAACGGAAAACATATCAGTGTGCAACAGCGAGGAATTAAACTAAATACATTGAATACAAAGGGAGAAAAAAAAACAATAAAATAAATCTAATCTAAAAGGGGCAAAAAACTGAGAAAGAAAGAAGATTAAATAAGACGGAGTATTATATCAACAACGCAATGTATCTGAGAAAAAAAACAAAAAAAAAAAAACTCTCGCAACTGGGGTCTTATCTCAAAGTTCTGCAAACAACGACAGCTAAAAACACAAAAACTGCAAAAACAAAAAATGTGATGCAAGTTGTCAGCAGAGCTCAAATCCCTCCATTCTGAGTTTAGAAGGAAAATCGACTTTGCGGAAAATAAAATAAAATAGATAGAATAGAAAGTAGACTTTGCATTTAACCCATTGTATTAGTTACCATTACTATGCAGCGTCCAGGGAGCAGTGCGGTGCTCAAGGACTGGCACCTCCCCAGGTACCAGTCCACACTTACTTTGTCCCTTTCAGGGACTTGAACCATCAACCCTCTGCTTCCCAAGCCCAAGTCCCTACAGACTGAGCCACTGCCATTTTTAAAAAAATCTGTCATTGCATCACTGCAGCCAATGATTGTTTTCATCATTGTTTAATCCATAGGTATTTTTTAACATAGTCTTAATTCTACAAGAACCAGCCATAAACCAACTATAAACCAGTTTAACACACACGAGTACAGGTTAATGTAAAGTGGCCCCCAGTATAGCTGCTAATAGCTGCTAATATTCTGCCTTTCTGGAGCATCGACGTGCACCAGGTCGGGAGAAATGGCGCAGTGACATGTTTCGACCCAGCGAGGCGAGTCAATCCGTATGATATGCGTCTTGACACCAATGGTGACAAACATACGTGCATCGCACACCAGCAAATGTTTGTCTTTTGAAAGAAGTCTGCGGGTATGTGTGCTTGATGTGACAAAATAAAAGCACCGAGAAAAAAAATGCATGTTACTTTGTCCGCGACCACAACTTTACCAAGGGAGAGCAGATTTGCATTTTCTTTTCAGAAGTTATTCAAAAAAGATTTTTCCGACATCCTTTTGTCATAAAACATCATTACACGTTCCGCCTCATAATCAAAGAGTCACCAAATGTCCCCAAACCGTGTAACGTCTGCCGCTTTCATGAGTTGAAAGTGTCACATTCTTTCAACTTGAGCGTCCCAATTGGGAGGCATTAAGCAAATGTTTCTTTCATTTTCTCGCTGTTGGTATACGTAGCTGAACCCTGCTGGGAGGGCACGCTGAAAAGGGGGGAACAAAATGTCTCTTTCTCTCTCTCTCTCTCTCTGTTGTCTTTTTATATTCTCTCCTTACAATAAAACTGGCGCTGACAATACAGCCGGCAGGGAGTCCGGCCTCACTGTGTCCTCCTGTGGGCAGAGCAATTAAGATAGGAAGCGAGGGATGACGGTGAGGAGGTGAGAGAGACGGATGAAGGGAAGAGAGGGAGACGGAGAGAAGTGGAAATGGGAAATAATTAAGATAGGGAGTGGGGGCGGGATGGGAGACGAGGAGAACGGGGGAGGAAAGGGAGGAAAAGATGGGAGATGAGAGAAGAGAAAACAAGAGTAAGGACAGTAGGGTGAGTAAGGCAAGCAGATAAAGAGATGATTGGAGCAGAAACAATAAAAATGTCCCAATTTCCCATAATCCCTTGCAGTTGTGAGTTAGTGCCATCAGAGTGATACGAGCCAGTAAGACTTTGGTCTCTCCGCTGCGGGGCACGATGTTCCCATTTCTTATTTCTCCTCTGTTCCACTCAGAGCACAGATAACAGGGCAGCAAGCAGCCTGAGCCTGCAGCCCAGAACTGGGGGCGACGGCAGCCCAAAGGTCAAGGTCAGAGGTTGAAATCCTCAGAGTGGCGCTGGGAAGAAGAATGAGTAACGCCGGGCTCCTGCCCAGGAGAAAGGCAATTAAAGTGATGTTGAACTTTGGGTTGTTACAGCTTTGTGGATGTGAGATGAGTCTTTATATTGAGAAATACACTCTTCGTTCAACAGGTCGTAAAGACTCCGTACACCAACAAGAGGAGAAAGAGTTGTCGACAGCAAAAATCCTTGAATTATTTTTGGTGAAGTGGGCTGAAGAAAATACTGATTCATTTTTTTTTTGTTGCAAAATCACATTTATACACTAGCTAAAAGTGTGATTTTTACAATCCGCTTGTAGGAGCTGCACCGGGCAGTTTTTCATGTTGGCAGCTCAAATGGCGGTGAGCCTCAATGTTTACCTTTTTAGGGATTAAATTCCTAATAAAGTGCTGCCAGCTGGGATGACCCGTCAGCCGAGTGGTCCGGGTCCCAGGTTATTCCTGGCCTGACGGTCATTCCCCTCACTCTTTCCCCACATTTCCTGTCTTTCTCCACTATCACTATCAAATAAAGGTATAAAAAGCCCCCCCCCCCCCCCCCCCCAAAAAAAATAAATGATCTTTCTAAAAATAAATTACAAAGCGATGCCAACTGAATCGGAAGCTTTCAGAAATGTTATAAAGTCCCAACCTTACATTGCTTTTCTCCTCTGGGACTAACTGACAGCCTTTTAGAAAAAAAAAAAAGTTTCACTACATTTTACTTCTGGAAAGCAAGTAAGAAAAACAAGGTCATGTGCTGCAGCACAACCTCAATGCTAACACGGTAACATATACTGTATAGATATATATATATATATGTATATATATATGTATATATTCTCACCTCGAGGTCTGTTTAGTGTATGTTGTGGAGGTTGCCACAACATACAGGTTTTGAGCATTTTTCTGGACTTCACGGGGAGTTTCAGGAATGACCTCTGAAGCTGCACATGTTGAATGTGTCATGCTACGTGTTAGCATGTTAGCATGCCAAAGGGCAACCCGGTGGCGTGCAGCAGCCGAGGTCGTGGGTTGGACTGGTTCAGCAGCCCACTTGTGTTAATGATCTGAGAATCCGTCCAATAATGTTGTTGTGTGATCAACCCCACAGCCTCTCGGGGGCGCTCGCGTGGATGTAGTCTTTGTAGTCTTGTTTCATACACACACGGGGATGGTTGCCGTTAGCGACAACACAGTATTCCCCTATGAGCTCTCTCCACCGTGGGCTGTTTGCTGTTTTATCTCTTCTCTGTATATTCACTGCTTTGTTTCCCCTTCCAACTGGGATCTCACACATTATAGCTTGACACACTTCGAACATGAAACCATTATTTAAAATTGAAATCACCTCGACTCATCAGTGTTCAGAGTTCAATTGTTTCAAGCTGCGAGTCATCAATCTGCACTCAAAGAGACTAAACTAAGATTTTGAAGCACGGTTTAGAACTGGTTTAAAACATGGTGCCATACAGTAAATCAAGTTTATATGACATCCTAGTTGGTGCAGCCCATCCTACAGTAGTGTTGAGAATCAATGCAAGTCTCTAAATATCTTTTATATGTTGACTTTTATGGAAATCCAGAATTATGAAGTTCCAGTGAAACTCATACTATTACATCTCAAATCAATGTGTCACTAAAACTCCACTGAAACCGGTCATAGTGAAACACAGACTGTATAAAACTCAAAGTTTGGGCTGAGGCACCATGACAGCAACTCTGAAACTACATTGGACCAAACAAATGAACTTTTAAAAAATTTTGAATAATACTGAGGTAAGCAGAGTTCTTCCATGAAAGACATTTAGTCACTAAATCACTAAAAACATTTTACAAACCAGATTACCTTAGAAATAAAACACGTTTAAATCTCCTGTGCCATCAATACTCTTAATTCAAGGCAACATTATAAAGAGGATATTCAAATTTCAATCCATTTACATGTGAAATATGACTAAGTATAAAACTGTCCATTGAAACCAGCAGGAAACAAATTATTTGACGACACTTTTTAAAATCAGTTGTGAAACCAAATCTCACCAATGAACACAAACCAACAAAAATAATCTGGAAACAGTGTTTGAATTAGAGACTAATTAGAAACCTGCATCTGCCACAATGTACCTTTGACCTTTTTTAGGAACTCAACTTGTGTTTTTGACCGGAGGAATCTCTACATGTACTTCCTGCTCCAGGGTCGCGGGGCTGGATGCAGTAATCCGCACCGCCACACACTCACAGATCTCTGACTTTATGGTTGAATAACCGTGAAGTCTGTCCACATCTTTAAATCCACAAGAGAGTCCAAATGCAGAGACAAAAGATTATCCATAATTCAACAATATGGAATATTCAGCAAATATATCGACGGTGTAATAATAATAATAATAATACAAAGTCTACCAAAAAAAACACAATTTTACAGGATTTTTAAAAAAGGGGACCGTTTAGTACCTGCTGTAGTAGTTCTCCTCACTGTTCCTCGGATTATTTGGCCAAAAAAAGTTCATATGGTGATGTGATGTGAGCAGAGTGACTCTCCTCTTAGGGTGGAAGCCCTGAGAGGTACGTAGGGAAACCCCTTTTTATTCTGACCCGAAGCATTATTAAAGCCAGTATTGTCATGTTCGCTCTGAAGCCCGTCTTCCCCTGCAGAAACACAAACTGACATTTACATCTCCCTCATCAAACCAAGCCGTCTGCTCGCTGATGAGAGGGAGAGAGCGGGAGGGAGGGAGAGGACACGGTGATGAAGATGAAGAATGAAATAACAGCGAGAAAGAGAGAAAGCCAGAGAGCGACTGAAAGAGACTGAGAGAACATAGAGAAAGAAAGACAGACGGAGGGTAGAAAAAGAGGGATTGCGAAAGAGATGCATCCAGAATACAGAGCAGGAGATCAAACAGGAAGATGAATAAAAATACAGCAAAGACGCAAGATGGGAATCGGTGTGCGTGATTCACAGAATGACACAAAAAGGAGGAAGCGAAGAGATGGACGAGGGAAACGGGAGATGGAGAGACGGAGTGAGGAAAGGGAAAAATGGAGCAGGAAGATGGATTGTAAAAAAATAAAAAATAAAAAGAGGGGAAGGTAGAATATAAAAAAGATAGAGGTAAATAAAAGATACGGTCGATAGTAGAGTGACAGACTGTGTGTGTGTGTGTGTGTGTGTGTGTGTGCGCACAGGTCATACAGTGACATTTTCCAGGAGGATGTGACTCCTGGCTACAGATACTCTACTGTCAGCAGTATCACACTCTGTGACACACACACATGATTCTCCATAGTGCTGGTACATCTGCTGTGTTGGACTGTGTTTCCAATATCTCTGCTCCAAGTTTGCACATATTTTATTTACGAATACTTAATTGAAAAACCCATGAAATCTATTTCAAGGCAGCCTTTTTAACCGGGAACTTATGGGGGACAGATGTTGATGGATTATCTCTCTGCGGGAAGTTTGAAGTCTGTGCAAACTGACTTTCATAGAAAAACTTAAAACCAAAGGAACCTGAATGTCGGGAAACGGATCTAAAAACTGATTTGGGAAAATGGCCGACAGGGAAGTTTTCGGTGATCTGTACTCAAAGCTGCTTGTAATGAAGAAAAACCTCCAGAGAATTATCACCAGACTCCACGTCACCCTTCTGCTCTATGCGGCTTCTTAATCTTTATTTTTACATTTTTTTTGGATCATTGCTTTAGTTTTCATTTCCAGCAGCTTCATTCAGCCACAAATCTACTGGCTGCTGTTTGGTGCTGAGCAAGTGGAGTCCAAAGTCAAAGCTCGCTGGTGAAGAGGGGAGAAAAAAAGAAAGAATAATCTGTGCGCTATTAATTTGTGTTTTTGGTTTAGAGTAAGTTGTCACCATTAGTCTTGTTTTATGTCATACACTCACCACGAGTCGCTTGAATTTTTAAAGTGTTATTTGGATCTTGGAGATTTGTGGATGTGCTTCAGGTTCAGGCTGTTAAAAGCAAAGCTGTTGTGTCTTTGAGATCCCTTAAATGTATTTTACAGGACGACAAATCCTTTCGCCATAAAAACATTGACCATACTGTGGCTGTCATCCGGATCATAAAACGCTCAGCTTCACTTCCTAAATGTCCTTTTTTTCGTGGACTTCTTCAAACTTCCAGGTAACTGAATTTGCCTGCATTTGCTTCCCTCTACGAGAGGGGAAGACGCAAAATATCAAAAGAGCAAATGAGTATTTTGAGCACAAATTATTGATTTGAGAGAACTACAGTAATTATTGAATTGTGAGCACGAGTGAGTTTTTTCTTTCCACTCATGACATCTCGTAGGCTCCGTACATTTCCCAAAGGAGTTGCTGAAAAGAGAAAGAGTAAATATTCAACTTGTCAGATGGCCATGAACATAGCTCCAAATGAATGCTGATGTTGCTGTGTGTCTGCCAGATGTTGGCTAACACTATATCAACTTCATAAGACGATAATAGGTCAATGTCCGTAGTTTAAAAAAATCAATTATGCAGAATATAAAATGCTTTATTTATCTTTTGTTGGCCACTGGAGCGCAGATACTCTCATAAACAACATCATCGCCTTATATAGTGGTGGATACATGGAGAATATGTTGGACAGTTGTCTAATTGTTAGCCTGCTCTCCTAAAAATGACATTCCCATACAACTAAACTGCATTCTATATTACGTTTCGAGGGAAAAAAAATGTTTTTCTTCTGGATTACGATGTTTATGACGCGTCACAAATACATTTCTACATGGAGGCCAGGAGACCACGGTTCGTGTCCCGTGCGAAAACAAAAGTAAACGTCTACTTTAAAAAAAGAAATCCACATCCGTGTCTTAAATGACCTAACAGACGCACTTATTTTAAAACAATGATCGTTTACCAAACATGACCAAGTAGTTTTCTTTTGTTTCAGTTTGCAACGATAAACTGCGACCGTAATCCGGGAGAAAATCTGTTTCTTGAGAAAGGCGTTTAGAGTTACGGGAATGTCATTTTGTAGGAGAGCGGAATGCTGTTTACACATCCAGCAAACACAAAGCAACGTTACCGTCCATCTTCTTGACCTCAGTTAGCGTGTGTGAACTTCAACCACATCTCGCCGTCATTCCATGCGTTTCTTCGCTTATTTACTTATTCAGTTATTCAGATATTCTTTTATTCACTTTTTCCCAGCTCAGAAAAAACTCGATTTATTTCAGATTAATTTGTCGCACATTTGGAGTCGTGCTTGTAAATATGAGACGTGTACTAATCCAATATTCGCTCTCCTTTGGTCTCTGGTTTGGTCTCCACCAACTCCTGAGGGAAATATCTGGCAGTTTGGCTGCTAAATGCTCCGCTATGTTCACTGCTCAGGGAGTGTACAGGGGATTTATCAGAGGTTTCTTGCTGAAAACAGCTGCCTGCTGTTGGAAATGAGGTTGATGAGCGCGCTGATGCTGAACCAAACAGTAAATGTGCCATAAAACCAAAGCATTGAGCTAAAAAAAAAAAAAAAAAAAAAAAAGGCTAAAAAAAGCTCCGCAGAGCCGCAGAGTTGGTGATCGTTTCTCTGGGCTCTTTGCTACAAGAGTCGTGACATTAATGTAGTCGTTTGATTCATTGCTAAAATAAAACGTATCGATTGTTGGAGCTATGAACCGCTACACTACCACTCTGCAAGACCAACATTATGCCATGTCACCGCATTACAAACACGTTTATTCAGATTCAGCTGCAGCTTTAATGAAGACGCAGCTCGTCATACACACCAACCTGCACATCAAACTGTCAGTCAGCACAAAGAAATTCAGCCCACTTCACTGTGTTCGAAATGTGTGCAGAGAACTCTGAACAAACAAGATGCCTCGGAAATACAAATGCACACACACACACACACACGCGCACACACACACACACACGCACACACACACAAGG
>CALSCE010000016.1:2881043-2892763 GCA_943593645.1 Bovichtus variegatus | reverse complement strand
AGAGAGAGAGAGAGGGAGGGAGGGAGAAAGAGGAAGAGAGAGATCAAAGGATTTTGGTTTGAGGGAGAGATTTTGTGTTGTCGCCTCGTGAGGAAAGACAGAGGAGAGCTGAGAGGAGACGGGGGAAACAGGCGGGAACGGAGAAGGTTGGTGGAGCTCCAGCTTCGGGTTTCAGCTCCGCCTCACTGCGCTTTCGTACCTGAAAACTCCTCAGTACAGTCCGAACACGCAGAACCACCATAGTCGGCAAGAAAACAGTCAATCATCCTGTCCCAGTGATGCTTAATGTCGGACTAATAAAGTAAATTTTCGGATTTTGGCCCAATCTAAATTCAGCAAATGTGGTGCAATGTTTTGTGATTGTAACACAGAGCTCAAACCAAATCAAATTGTGCTTTACATCACTACAGCTGGTCGTCATTGGCTGACATAAGCCCTAAATATATCATGCTTTAAGCCTAATAATAATAAAAAAATTTAAAAAAGTGGCAATATGGCAAAAACATTTTCATTGACTCTTGGTAAAATAATGCTACTTTTAAAAAAATGTTAATTTGTAGAAATGGAGCACTATTTTTATTCAGAAAGTTTGAAAAATAAATTACATTAAAGGCCTGCGTTGGCACCATAACTTAGTATGTTCTGCAATGTGCCATTTCATAGCTGTCTCCTAGAAATGACGGTTATGTACTTCTAATTTTCAATAGCAGGTACATTTTTGAAGGAAACGTAATGCTGCCCATAACGAGGACGTGCTGTTAATTTGGCAAGTCGCAAAATGTTCATCCTGCAAATCGTTCACATACTTAGTTTGTTTTTCCTTCCAACATCGGCCCTAACAACACAATATTCAGTGATTGAACTATTTTATGGTTATGTTTGGTCCCCCACCCCTTACCGCTAGCACTGGTTAAGATCTGGGAAAAATTGTGGTCTTGGTTGAATACTAAAAAAGTGAATATTGACCTGAAACATGAGACACAACTTTCTTTCTTTCTTTCTTTCTTTTTTTTAAATTAATTGACATTTAGCAGAAACCACAATCTTCTCTAATCTTAAATAAAGTCCTCTTTTTTTTGGAATCAGGATACAAACCGCAAGTCCTGTGCGTCATACATCCCATAAGGCAGCACTTTCCTCACTGGAGTAAACACTGCCGTGACACATAATCCAAGCAGCGATTCGGTTTTCTCACGAAATGCGACGAACCAAATTAGCATATAAACCATTCAAGAACTACTCACTCCGTACATAAGTAAAAAAAAATAAAAAACGCAAACCCCGACAAAATACAATCATTATAAATTCAAATTATACATGATTATTAGCAGAATAAGTAGCAAATGTCCTTAAGTATGAAAAGTAAAAGAACTCATTATGAAGAACGCTCCCTTTTTACGCAAAAAGAACACACCAGGCAGCGGCGAAGTGCGGCTTGCCACGATAATTATACTTTTTATACGTGTTTCACACGGGAAGAAATTCTTTGTAACATAGTTACATGTTAGAGGCGTCACAGGACTCAGTTTTACTGATTGGCTTTGGGTGTGCTGTGGCCGCATTTTGCCTCTAAATGTTAAAACCATCCCCAACTTCAGTTTGGCCGCACTTCGCCGCGGAATCAAAACGGCAGCAGGTTTTTATAGACATGGCAAGGTAGCTGGTGTGTTTTGGCGTTAACGTGTTTTGTATTATTGATACATTAACCTGTAAGCAAAATTTGATCATAAATAATATTATCTGAGTTTGTCGTATGTAAAAAATGCAATCAGTAGAGTGAAAATAAAAAAAAGGGACAATATTTACCTCACAAAGCTTCACAAATTGCAAATATTGAAGTAAAGTAGAAGTACCTTGAAACATGTACTTAAGTACAAAATTGTGAGAAAGCAGTGACTGTCTACCTCGAACGCCGTGACAGAAAACACACACACAGCAGTGTATTTCGACGGCTGTTCAGCCATGTTTACTACAGTATTGTTCCCATCTACAGTTATCAGCACAGCTTGTTGAGCTCTTTTTTTTTTTTTTTAACAGCGTCATAGATATTTTCACCACTGGTTTATTTTTCTGCTCGTTCACTCGGAGGATGTTTAAGCAGCATTATCAAAAGAACTTAGAGCACATCCTTACATACATACTGTACATACAATACATACATACAAACCAAAGCACACGTACTCATACATACACGTCCTAGTATAGCGCCACTCTGGTATATACAGATATATAGAATGAGTAAAAAAAAGGAAAATTAAAAAAAATCTATTTTTCAGTTTTTACATCTTAATATAAGAGTCATACCAAAGACATGGCCACCGAGTGAGTAAACAATAGATAAATAGATATAAAACAAATACAAAAATAAATAAACATAAATACTTGCATCAATAATAAAAGATGATTTGAGTTTTTAAACTCACTTACTTTTTAACATGTTTTTGTTCAAGTCGATATATAACCAGCGCACCACTTTTAACTGTTATTTTACCTCAACGACAAAAGGACTGATTGATTATTCAATCAGAGAAAGCGAAGCTTCGCCCTCGGCCCACGATTGGGTAGTTGACATACGCATTAACTGTACATTATCATGTTCGACATGACATAATCATTGTTGACATAGAGTCGTTGTTTTCAGCACCATTAACATCGCAGTGACTGTCATCACTGTACCAACATCCACAAGTTCAGGTAGGACACAACACTGTCAGGAGAATACAACTATAACTACCAAGTTATTACCATTATTCTATCTTTAATTTGTTATCCTGATTTGAGATTTTTCCGATACCACCCAGCTGAGTCAAAATGACACAACAGTTTCCCTGCAGAGGAGACACACGGGTCCGAAGAAGCTCATGAGGACATTTGTGTCCTTGGTGCCTTCATTGGGAATACAACCATAAACGTGGTGAGGGTCAGAGCGCTTATATACGTGCTTTTAACAATGCATATGTGTGTGCATGACGGCCACACCGTATTCCCGGAGATCCTAAAAAGCATTGATTGTTCACATCGTCACCCAACTTATCTGCAAGATGCAATTATTAACATGAGCAGTGTGGGCAGGGCAGCGGGTTCTGAAGGCAAACTAACAGAACATAAACTGTTGAGTAGCATCCGCCAGTGTGTTCATCTATGTTCGACAACAATGCTGCTTAACTACATGAACGCATTGTTAAAAAGCCAGTATGTAAACCGCTCTTAAGCCGCATGGTAAGGCTCTGCTGGACTCGACTCCCTTTTGGCACCACACGCTTGGTTTTGCATTGCGGATAGTTCCCACTCAGTGTAGGCGCGGCAGCGTGAAACTGCAGTGTTAACGGGGATTCACTGAATCCTTTCATCGGCAACCAAACAGAGGAACATCTTCACCCCGTCAATTGTAAAGCGCGGTTGTACGCCGTAGTTTTATTGGCTGGAATTTTTAAAAAAAATCTAGGTTGAGTGAGAAAAAAAAAGTGATCGCTATTGACGGTAGTTTGCTATTTAGAAAAGGCAGAGTCTGTGCAGGGTGTTCTCCTGACGATGCTCTCTGACCAATCAGTGGGTTGCACTGTTTTGACGTCATCTTTTAGTATCGGTTCAGCTCGCTTGGAACCTCGGTTGAGCCGGTATAAAAAAACCAGGTGCTATCCACAACTGTTCCAAATGGAAAACTAGAAATGAGCCAGTCGAGTTGAGAAGAGCCGTACCATGCAGTGGAAACGTGGCTTCAGTGACTTGCTCTACCCATCGACCTACACAAGGTTGGAAATGCTTTGCCTTGGAGTCCCTTCGACACCTCAGATTATACACATGCATCATCTGCATATAGGTAATCATTTAATCATTTAACTGCAACAACAAAAACATTTTTGTTTGCCCCAGCTGGCAGCAGGAGGGAACTGTTTGAATTTTGAAGACTTTACGACCCAAAAAGGTAAACAGTACATCGCTCCAATCAACAGTTAATGTTTTCTTCTTATTGTCACCGGCAGGGTGGAGATGGTTCATACATGTTGAACAGCTTCCTCTGGATGACACACTTGTTGTTAAGTAGATATTCTCAGTTTTTACACTATAAACATGTTGAGATTGAATGTTGTTGTCAGTACATTAGCCTGCACCAAGTTTGAAAAGGGTAAGGGAAGTGTCAAAAATATAGTTGAGATGTCATTTTTAGTCATCCAAAGCTGCTGTTTGTCCTGCTTTGGAAAAAACTAGAATCTGAATATATTCATAGCAGCTTAATATGACGATTTACTGTGCCATAATATTTTGGGATTTGTGCTCGTGTCAGTCAACCATGAACTGGTGACCCCCTGAACATTGGCATCTTCTAAATGCTTGTTGGGTTGTAATGTAAAAATCTTGGTATTACAGCTACTAAAAGGTAAAAAAAAAAAAAAAAAGCAGTAAAAACTGTATCATGAACTAGGAGCCTTTATAACTACACAGTATCTCAAATGCATCTTCAAACGTGTTTTGATGAACATGCTTTGGAACAAGGAATGTAATGTTTTTTTTTAAGAGAAATGCTTTTGAGTGCATTGCTAAAAATGCTAACACCTTCTGCTGCCTTTATCTAAAACAATCACAACATTGGTTTAAATGTTTCTGGGACGGACTTAAAGAAGTCCCACATCATAACAAATCACAAGTCACCTTAAATGCACAGACTAACGCTAAAGGCTTTAAAGAAAAAATGTCTTTTAGAAGAACTTCAAAGAGAAATCTGTTGTGTAATATGAGAGGACAGAAGTTAGCTTTGATGCTAGTGTTTTACTGTTCTTCCTGCAGTACTGTTGCTGACCATGCTCAACTTTCTCAGCATCTCCATGTAGCTGCTTTCTAATTGATATTAACACATTCACACCTCGGAGCTGCTGCTTTTAAACTTCGACCTCTGAAGTGGGTTGGCGAGCAGCTCCGCTGAATTAGTTCGAGTTGTAGCTCCTCTCTTCAGGACATCACAACAGCAGTAGTTTAAAAGGAGCAAAGAGGATTTCTCATGGGACCATTTCACTTCTTCCTGTCAGTCGACTGATGATGTCACTCGGTCTAAACCTGAATCTGTCAAAATCTACTTTGAATCAAAGGCCTGTACATGGTTTCATTTTGTAAACAACGCGACCTTTCAAGAAGTCCAAACTCTTGTCGAATTACGATCTGTAACAAGAAACAGCAGCTTTTGCTAACTCGCTTTTTTTGTTTTCAATTTTCTTTGCTCATATATTGTTACTTGTATTAACCGCTTGCCGGATACATCCTAGTGTTTTCACATGATCAAGATACATCTCTCATCAGCTACTGCTCTGTCCAAAAACCAAACACTGGAAAATGTTTTCATAGCATAATGAGGTTGTTCATGATACCCTTCATACCCCTAAATTGTATGTATTCCAAGAAAAGTGGACGACATTTAGACTCTTACGAGTAAATGAAGCTTCTTCATCCAAAAGTCATTCATCGCCTAACTACAGCTTATTATAATAGCTTATATCTGACATCTGTATTTATTCAACTGTACATCACAGGCCTGTTTGTGGTGAGTTACAGCATGCCATATGGTGGTAGCCATTGCAGAAGTCGTCCACTTTACATCCTTACATCCAGCCCAGATTGATTTTTCCAAACAAGTCCTTTCTCAGGTTGGGGGTGACACAGCAGCAGGGATGTAAACAGTGGGACTTTTGCTATGGCTGTTTTTGTATCACATATGGATGGGTGACTGTTACTACTTGAATCTCAGGCTTTCATTTCAGACACCATGTCTTGTTGTGTCTTCATGAGACTGGAGCCAAATGTATGAGACTACATTTCTCTTTAGACACCACGGACAGAATGCTTAACGGACGGCTATCGAAGTTTGTGAGGAACATGCAACCTTTTGGAAGCAGGGTGCTACAAAAAATGTAAAATGTTATCATCCCTTTCTTCTTGCTAAAAACAAATTAACTCCTATTTACTGTATGTATACTCTGCAAAACGATTTCTTACAATATGAAACATACTCCATCAGCAACCAATTGGGGATTTGGAGGTAAAAAAGAAATCTAGACGTCTTGGTTAAAACTGGGCTAAATGTGGTTAAAAAGTGAGACATCTACGTTGTGGATAGCCATGTTGTAATATGTAACCCAGATTTAAAAAAACAAAACAAAAGAAACATACATTTTCGACCAAATTGAACTCAGTCTTAACCTAGATGTCTAGACGTATTTTGCCCTGCAAATCACTAAAGCAATATTTATTGGATCGTGACCCCCCATTCTCGGTTGGTCTCTAATTTGCTACCACACCAAATGATTGCATGTCCCTTACAAACTCCAGTCTCTTATAGTTCCCTGGTAAGTCTCTGTTGAGTCTCCGTGGTCCAAGGCTCAAGTTCATGCTGCAAACTGTTTCTCAATCATCTCAAACTCCACAACTTCATTGCTCTCACATCCTTTTTACTTGTTCTGATCATGCAGGATGAAACTAAATCTAACATTCCTTGGTCCCAGGATGAACGATTACATTTCTCACCTCCAAGCTTTTAGAAAAAGACGAAGATTATCCCAGTTCAGTGTTACTCCTTTACTTCCCACGGCTCATTCATGCTACGTACTCCCGGACTACGCCCTAAGGGGAGAGCTTTGGTCCCAGATTGCGCCTCACATTTTACAATCAAGTTTTGACAACCTCTTTTTTTTTTTAAAAGAGTTGCCTGACACTCTGTGTCTCCTTTTACATGCTTCTCCTAGAATAGGTAGTCCTGGGATGAGAATTGATCTCAGGCTGAGCCTTGGTCCCAGACTGCACTTTTAAGCTAAAGAGCCCCTTTTGGCTTAGACAGTTGTCTCATATTCTAATACCTCTTTGCTGCCCATCATGCTACACCTGTACTGTATCCTGGGGCTGACGGCTGATGTGGTCTCCAGAATCAGAATGGTCTTGCGGAGGCGGCGATCGATAAAGTGTGCATCCCAGGCTGGGTATCGTTTCCTCGGAAGGTCGATCCGGATCACAGGGCCATCCTGTGCACGGGATGATGAGGAGGTCCTGTGAAGGAGTGCAGGGGAGGATGAAGGGGAGGGACGTACCTGGAAGACAGGAAGACAACTGTCCCTGTCTCGGTCCTTGTCTCGCTCCCCGGGAACCAGCTCCCCTGTGTCTTTAGTCCTGGGGAGAGTCCTCGGAGGGCTGGTAATAACCATGTCGGTTTGCGACCCTTGGGATGGGGTGATGCAGGAATCAATCACTCCCACTACCCCTCCCGCACCCACCACACCCTCGTCCACACACCCTCCCCACTGTGAGCCCAGAACGGGCCCATCAGGGTGCAGCCAGCAGTAGTACACTAACATGAAGAAGGTTCCCAGGGCAAAGCTGCAGGCCACCAGGCACACCACCACCAGGGCGTAGGAGTCGGAGGTGTGCGGGCCACGGTAGGTGTACCAGGCGGCGGTCAGTGCCACGTTCTCAGCCAGCGTCACAGAGTAGTAGACGGTCATACGAAAGCGGCTGGGGCCCTCCTTCACATTGAACCAGCAGAAGATGTAGATGATGCCCACCACCATGTTGTAGATGATCTCCTCCCACTTGGACATGCAGAAGTCGGTCTCACCTTGGATGATCCAGAAGGTCATGACACACCTGAAAGACAATAAACAACACTCTTAATAACAGTAATAGGCCTCCTGGGGATTGTATGATGACTGGTACCAAGAATAATGTGGTAACTTGAACGGACAGCTTCAAAAGGACTTTGTAATGACTGGGCCACAAAACAGAAAGCGGAAGGGGAAAAGAAAGATTCATGGCCGCCTGACCACAGTCTACATGTGGTGATTTAGACTATAGTAATATAAACATGCCATGTCTCTTATGGCAGAGCACATATAAATAGTCTTTAGGTCAAAGGTCAGTTTACAGAATGTACCTTCTCCGTCTCACCCCGCATGACTCAACAAGCCACAGCTGCAAGATAAGAGTTAAGACGGGCCCAGTGTATTTAGACGGGCGCGATCAGAGAGACGCTGTGATCGTCTTACTTAGATGTGTTGAATAGGATTCGGAGCCATTTATAGGGATCCATCTTTAAGTAAACAAGTTATGGAACGCCTTGTTTTAGGATAAATGTCGAGAGAGAGCTGGCTGGTCACCAGAATGGATGTTGGCATACAATGTGACCGCATCTCTGTCTTCGCTTGTACCGTTTCATTATCTATTCTCCTTGATCAAGATCTAATAAACCTTCAGCGTAAGACTTCACTTTGGTCTCCATCGGCTCCTTTGGTTTCCAGCACTCTGCTCATTAAGAGATTGCTTCACACCATCCTTCATGTTGTTACTACACAGCTACACATCTTCCCACTGTAATTGATTAATTAATTAATTAATTAATTGGATATTCACGATTTCCACAGGATGATTCCGAAAGATGGCCAAACTTTTTATTTTCCATAAGAGATATGAATATATAATGAGTCAATTGACAATGAATTCACTGGGCACATTCCTGCTCTTTTTGATTTTGGACACCTCTATATGCCAGAACATAACAAAATAACCTCGCACAAAAATATATTTTGCACTCTAATGGGCCGATTGCAGTAAAAGTTTCTGAGCATGTTCATGCCCACCATTTTCATACATCTATGAATAAACACAATAGATGGGAAGGAAATGTATAAATCAGCCACGACTAAGTGTCCCTCCTTGGGGGAAACCAGCAAAGAGCAAAGAAAGCTGTTTGTTTTAACCATACTGTTGTGATTTATTACGGATAATGAATGGGCTTTATGTTAAAAGAGGATATATTTACACTGTTTACTTAATATTTACTTAAGAAAGCTGTTTTTCTGCACACTACTGTAAACAGCAATGTATTTCAGAAAATACATGACTTTCTAAAGGCTCTAATTTTGGAAACAATTTCTGCTGGAGAAGCTGCTCATAAGATATAAGATGACGGATACAATATTTGATTAACGTCAATTCAGCCTGTCAATTGTTGTGGAATAATTCTAAACTTGTGCTACATACTCAAAGGATTAACCATTATTGAGAGAAAAGGGGCCTAGAGTTTTCTCTTGATAACTATTAAAACATGTGCAAATTCATAATTGTCTAAAGCGTCAAATCAGGTCACATAAGGCTCACCAGTGGCTGACGATGAATATGCCGAAGTAGAGCTGGAAGACGGAGGCGAAGAGGGCGAAGGCCACGGTCCTCGCCCCGATGGTGAAGAAGTGCCACAGCATCTGGGTGATCACGGCCTTGTAGGACATGGGCAGCTTGTCGTCTCGGGAGTCCCGGAGAACCTTCTGGTAGGAGGCGATCATCCAGGCCAAGGAGACCAGGGAGGCCGAAGCCGAGAGACCTGGAAGGACAGATGAAGAGAGAGACGGAGAGAAAAGCATGAGAGGGAGGGAAGGAAGAGGCACGAATAGAAAGACATTTGGGCGATGAAGGGGGGAATGAAAGAAAGAAAAGGAGATAATCGTCAAAAACCAAGCCTGATTAATACAAACACAAACTGACATTAAACACCAGCAATTCATACTTTGATACAAATTATTGTGCAGAATTGTCTCCAAGTCGCTGAGCCAGTAAGTTGACATTTAGTTGGCACTACAATTTCCAAATCGCATATTTGTTTAAGGGAAAATGTGTGTGAAAATACCATTTTTTAAATGAGATATCGTTGTTCTGCAGAGATGTCCTGGCCTACACATCATATTCTACAGATTAAAGAAAACATTTTCGTTTGGTACAGATACCCGCAAAAAAATCACACCAGAATAATTTGAATAGGTTTTCAATGAAAATGAGAATAACAATGCAAAAAGTTTTAAAAAATAAATGTTTTTATATAAACTGTACGTCCCACTCTGTACACACTGATCCCGACTCTTCAAGAACTGAACAATAGCTGATTTACCATTGTCCAAGTTATTCAAATAAAATGATTCATCCTCTCGGGAGTAAGAATGCAATCTGTTTATTTTATTATTAAATATATTGTGTGCAAAGTGGGAATTTGTCATGGTTGAGGGGAGAAATTGAAGGATCGCTAAAATGAATAATTTTCTGGGGGACATAATATCTCAAATTTAATGGCCAGTACCAAATTTGGCCAGTATTTGTTCAAATATATTTTCCTGCTCGTGAGAATCACATAATTTTTCAGTGCAACCAACAGATGGCGTAATATCCTAAAATGCATGAATGAATTATTAATTGATGCTTAAATGCTAATAAAGCACCTTTGAATGTTTTGCCTCGTAGCTCATTCAGATGGACCTAAACCAGTTGCTACTGAAGTCAAATGTTCATCAGCCCGCACATGTAACAGTGAGGCACACTGCGAGCCGCCCAGAGCGCAGTTTAATACATTAAACATTCATGTGTGTTAATCATGCAGTCTTGTCTCAAATTAGCCCTGAATCACACTGAGAAGGCATTAAAATTTGAGCAGATCCTGGTTTTTAAAAAAAAATTTTTATGAAGAAATCAGGGAGAACTTGAATATTCCTCTCGTGTAGAAAACATTACTGATAGTTGAGTGAGATATTTACAAAAGGGACACTGTTTGTTAAAGGGACAATCTGCTGAAACAGTTTCAGTATGAATTGTCCCCATACAGCTTTGTACCTTTCTTTCCTTAAAAAAAAAAAAAATCCCCAAAAAAATTTTCATTTAAATTTCCTCTTAAAAAAACGTCCTCCTAAAAATATCTTTTTTTCTTTTTTTTTTTAAATCAAATGGCCTTAAAATAATACAGGACTTTTTGCTTTTGACTTGCATATTTCTGTGTTTTCCTTGTGATCGAGTTACATTTCTAACTTCAGCTCATGCTCTTTGGTGTGACAATTGATTACAAGTTGTTGAAAGGTGGAAAAACAACAATAATAATTGTTGCGCCAACGGGACAAACTTTAAAGCACGAAATTATTGCATCAAAAAGAAAAAAAAGCCTTTAATCAGAAGTCTATTTCCTGATGAAAAAAAAAAAAAAAATGCTTGTACATTTTTAATTGGAGGCGCAAACATCCTTCTTCAGGGTGATACTAAAATGATTGCGCGTTATAATTGTATGTTTATTATTTCTAACTCGTTTTCAGAGTCTTTATTGGTGGCGTGTATTTTAAGAGCAATTTAGGTCTTAAGTGTATTATGCTGCAGGAGAGGTTTGAGAAGTTTTTCTGCATGTTTTTATACCAACATCCTTATGATATATCTTTTACTTTCATAAAAACACAATTGTAGTCTGATTGATAAACATCACCTGAGTTTACAAGTCAGGCTAATGACACGAGACATTTCCTGGATTGCGGTTTAAAAAAACAAAAAAAAAAAAAAACAGCTACAGAATAATTGAACTTAAAACAAAGGGGATTATGGGTAGGAAAAGACAGATGCAGTTTGTAATCCTTGGAAAGCCTGGAAAATCTCAACATTTGGAGGAACTGGAAACCATAAAATGTTTGGGATTTGTACCTAACAGATGACTTGAATAATTAATTGGCAGCACTGATCGTTGATTAAGAGGAATTGTTGGCTGATGGATTAATAAATGAGCCATCTCAGCACCAAGATGATGTAAGATGTGTGGGAGCGTCTGTATTGTATAATGGAAGTGGCCACTCTTAAAAACATGAATGTCTGAACAGATGGTAGGTTACCACAAATAGACAAGAATGTGTGTGTGTGTGTGTGTGTGTGTGTGTGTGTGTGTGTGTGTGTGT
>CALSCE010000016.1:2848980-2860683 GCA_943593645.1 Bovichtus variegatus | reverse complement strand
ACACACACACACACACACACACACACACACACACACACACACACACAATCCTCTCTGCCTTGCATCATCATGGATACACTGTCCTGGGGGAAATATTATTTTGCGTTTCCTCCTTTTAACCCCACATTTCGACCCCATAAATATTTGTTCTGGCTTTTTTTAGTATATGCTACAGTAACAAATATTATTTTAATCCATGTTTAAATGTGGTCAGTATTTATATATAAAGTAAAAAAAAAATTGGTTATTCTTAATTGTTGAAATAGTTGACCCATATAAATGTTTTATTTCAGCTGTAAAATGTATTTAACATAAAATCCTTTATATTTGCTAATAGGTTTATAATTTGAGATGTTTTGTATATTTTTAGTCTAATCCATTTTGAAGTTAATATAATGTTATATTAATTATTTTTTATATATATACTGTATATATATATATACAGATTTTATATGTTAGTTCAAAATCCAAGTTTTCATTTTTTTAAATGATATATTTTTTTAAATAATATTCTTTTTTATCTTGTTATATATTATACAGAGAAATTAAAGTATAATCTAAATTGCAATTACACCCAGGCAAATAATCTGTCTTGCTCTGCTAACTAGTGTTGTGCAGCACAGCACTTCCCTTTGCAGTTCAGTGATATGCTACAGCACAGCATGGCGAGGCCATGAATACACCTGACCGCGCCCACAATCAACATTTAAGAAATGTACACTTTATAAGCTTTATTGTGGAGGTTTGCAATGATGAGTGAGATTTTTTCTGGTTCTGTGGTCACCTTACAGCAGGAGGTTTCTGGCCTCGGCTCGGGCCCCTTCTCGTGGAGTTTGCATGTTCTCTTCGTGTCAGCATGGGTTTTCTCAGGGTCCTCCAGCTTCCTCGCACGGTCCAAAGACATGCAGTTTAGGTTCATTGGTTCAGCTTGTCTGTCAGCCCTGTGATTTTTTTTGTCATAGGGGAAGTGGGAAAAAATGTGAAATTCCCTACAACTACCTTCATCTATTTAACCAAATCATACACATTTAGGGTAGTAGTTAGGGTGATCTTCTTTTCATAACAAATATTTTTTCACTTCCATTCGCTGAGCCTCCACTGAAAGTGTTTGGAGTCTGTTTGAAACCTCTGCTTTAAAGGATAAGCGGTTACAGATAATGGATGGAAGGATGGAGAAAACATGACATTATACAAATAAAAGAAAAGATTTTCAATGAGATCAAACTGAATTGAATGATTGAAAATCAGTTTGGGATTTCAAGTTGTGGTTCATTTGTTGCTCTGCAGATGAAGGGGGATCAGGGGTGAATGTGAAATAACAAAACCTCATCTTGCAGGGATTTACAGCGTGATGCGTCTTACGGGTTATATTTAGCAGACTAACAGTCATACCTCACAGTGCGTTCGTCCTGCTGAGCTGACCAGGTGCCACTCAGCCCTGTGAGGGTGTCAGTGCAGGGATCAGTGCAGGGAAAATCCACTGAGGTTGCAAACAAAGCTGCTGTCAGTTAGAGCTGCAGTGACAGCTCAGTTAATACCTCTGCAGCCCTGATACTGCAGAGGTATTACACAGACACTGACTGCAGAAAACAGAAAAAGAATAAAAACATAGTATTCATCATGATATCAAGCTTGGAACCACATTGTATAAAATAGGCCAAAAGGGGCATTTTATTTGTGTATTTATTGTGTTTGTCTTATTGTTTATCTCTGAGGGATAAAAGACAATACATTTGTTTCACCAGATATGGTTAAAGGTTCATTTTGTATTGCTGGCAGTCCCAATGGATGATCACCACCAGTGATGTGCAGGTTTGGTTTACACAGTAACTATGTGTAAAATGTCAAATGTTTTTACTACAATCTCTCAAAAAAATCTATAACCTGGCTTCCGTACGTGAAAAAATAATTGTATTATTGTAATATTATATATATATATATATATATATATATATTGTTACGTTGTTTTCAGCTTTTAAAATGTTGCGTTTAGAT
This sequence comes from Bovichtus variegatus, assembly GCA_943593645.1. Classification (NCBI taxonomy): domain Eukaryota; kingdom Metazoa; phylum Chordata; class Actinopteri; order Perciformes; family Bovichtidae; genus Bovichtus; species Bovichtus variegatus. Next base: position 2,858,688 of record CALSCE010000016.1, on the reverse strand, counting down.
AAGCCAAAATAAAGGAGAAAGAAAATGGTAAACAGACCAGAAGTAATTTACTTACTTACGTTTACTCATCTTTATTTGAAAAAAATGTTTTAGAAATAAAAATGTTAAAAACAATACAATTATTTGTGATAGTACGTTCTACCATTTATGGTCAGTATTTACATTTTTGTGTCACAGGTCGAGTTTACGGCGTGGCGAGTCTCTAGCTTCATACGTCATTTCGTTTTCCCGCCTGAGCCAATGAGAGCCGAGGAGGGCGTAAAGCGTTCTCGCGCCGGGTAAATGAGATTTGACAGTTGCAGGTCTCGAGCTGATCCTTCAGTTGACTTCCTCAGTGGGACGGAGACCATGGCGGCGGCTGCTGCCTGCGGCCAGCACAGCGCTGCGATAACGGCCGCCGTTAGCGGTAAAAAGATGCACAGTAACAGGGAACACAGTCGGAGGAACCGGGATAACTCCCGCCGGAGACAAGCCGCTCTTTTATTTCTTAGTAACATCTCCCTGGACGGACGGCCAGTCCAGAGTAATTCAGACGAACATGTAGGAAGCCGCTACCACAAAGAGACCGACTTGGAGGGAGCAGACTCCGGCTCTGCGGCGGCTAGGTTGTGCCCGGAGCTGGGTAGCCGCTACGGAACATTCTCCGGTTTGGCAGCGGCCGTTAGCTGCGGGAACGTCAATCCCTCCCTGCCACCGAGGACGGGACTCCTCAACATACCGCCTATCCTCGTCCTGCCGTCGGACACTGTGTTCAACGATGCAGGGAGCGCGGAGGTGCTGCTGCAGTGCCGCAGAGGCTCGTTCCCTTCGCCGGGGAACAGTAACCTACTCTCCCCGTCCCCGTCCAACGCCAGCCTGCTACCGTCGCCACTTGGACCGCGGAAGTCTTCCACACTTCTGTCAGTTCAAAGCTGTAACTCTGTGTCCTCAGAGCCGCGACAAAGGTGAGAGACACACGGCTTCACTGATCCGGGTTCTTGTGTGTGTGTGGCTGGTAATGCTTCTTGAAACACTGTTAGCTTAAACGTCCCAATGTTACCTGGAAGTTTGAGGGAGGAGATTGTTGTCATAACGCATAACTCGCATAACTTGTTTCAGGGTTGTCTGGTCCAATTTAACTTTAGTTCAGAGTATTCGCACGCGGAGGGACGGTTTGATGTTCTAAATACTTGGTTCCCTTTTTATGTTTGTGTTGTGGTTTCACTGAAATTAAGGATAATAATAACTCGGCTATGGTTAGGCTAGAGTGTGTCCCTGGTCGTAATTTAACGGTTTTTTAAAAAAAAAAAGTTTAGAAAAAGGACATTTCATATGATCTTATTCTCTATATACTAAAAAAACTGTCACTGTTAACTAAAACTGAACTCCGAAAATTACTGTAGGCATGTCTTACAGCCCACACATGCGCAGGGCAATTTCTTATGATTTACATGACTAATGCCAGTTGACTTTTAAAGGTAGTGGTGGTGTGGATTATTACCACCTTGGTAGCTACAAGAAATGTCATGTGAGCTTTTGTAAAAGATGACTTTTCTTTGGGCTGTGCTCATTTCCCTTGATGCTTTCCTTGCAAGATTAGACTGTACTTATATGGATACACGCACTTAACTGTTAAACCACTGGATCTGAACCTCCATGCATAAAGACTAAACTGTGTCCATAGCATTGTGTGTAAAACAAAAAAACACATGATGTCACTGAGTGCCACTTGTTTATTTCTGTGGATTTAAAATCATTATTTTGATAATGTTATTGTGTATTTAGTCCAACCAACAATTATGTTCATTTTGAATAATATAGTCATTGATTGATTAATTAATCTTTTAGTCTTTTAAAATGTCAGAAAATCACCTAATTGCTTGTTTCTTTCCACCGAACAGTCTAAAACACAAAGATAACCCATTTACAATGTTGTGTGAAAAGTCTTCACATCTGAGAAACTTGAACCAGAGACTGTTTGGTATTGTTGCTTGTTTATTGAATAATCCTTGAAGTAATTTATTGAAAGTATTTAGTTGGCAGTGGCACCAATTGTGTCTGATTATTTGTCTTCTTTGTTAAATTTTTATTCAAATATTTTGCAAATGTTATGAATGCATTTGAGAACTTGGGCATAGTTTGTCCTTATAGGTTTCGTATGATAATTTGTCTATACTCATCAAAGTAAGGTATTGAAAAGTTTTGTTATTCTGTACTGTAAACTGTAAACACATTAAAGGATGCACCATGGTCAATTCAGGCTACACTAAACACACTAATACTGATAATATGCATTTTGCCTTATTTCCAGGTTTACTTCAAATGATTATAGTTGACTTGCAGATTCCCCTCTATCTTAAATAAATCAGTATTTATTAGAAGGTCGCATACACAGTATCTACTGGTGGAAGGTTTGACTGTGACGACCCTCCATTTCCCCCTTTTGAAAGCACAGTCCACTTTCAGTTTATTCAGAAACAGTTAAAATAGAAGTACCGTCTTAAGACATAACAGAGATAAGTGAAATGGGGCACCCTGATAAGCTATCTGGAGCTTTAAAATAGGGGCCCAGACACTAAGCAGATAGTATTTAAAATGTGTTTACCAAAACGTTGTCTCGATTTGTATAGCTGTACTTTACAATAATATTTCAAACCTACAACCTAAGACTAACCAAAGACACTAAAAACAAACTACCCTAACTACTAAATGGTCCCAAAACATTTATTCCATCAGTCTAAACATTGGTTAAATAGGTAAGATACAAACTCTCCTTTTTGACCTTGAATATTTGGCATCTCTTTAAAATACATCATATATATATATACGTATATATATATATATATATATATATATATATATATATATAAAATGTAGGACCAATCATACGTTTATTCTCAGCCTTGTTAATAACTTTGAGCTTGGTCACATATGCAGTCTAATAGGAAACCTAATTTTGAGAGAAGTAGCCTGGTAGAGTAGCTGGTGGCTTTGTAGAGGGGAAGTGAACCTGGGGATGGTTTTAAAAAATGCCAACAGACGACATTAAGTGAAGCTGTTTTCTGTGGCCCAGTAACCCAGAATCATTTTCATTTGGCCGTTTACGACACATTAGTTTGGATTGTCCATGCTTAGAGAAATTCGGACAGAAAAAGACAGACATGGGCAGGCTCGGAACAGAATAAGGCAGCTGAAAAATAGTAATTACTTTGCTAAACATTAAGTGTGTATGAAATGTGGTTTTGTGGGTAATGTGAGTTGCGGAGTGTGTTTTGTGTAAAGCGTGCTCATCTGGCTGTGGTTCAGACTTGCAGCTCTTGTGTGAATGCTGATGGATCAGCTTCGTCACCATGTTGGCAGCGTATCAAACCCAGAGAATGTCAGCCCCGCTGCGATAAACACTGCTTAACCTATTTACACCTAACAACAGGCCGGGTAATTACCAGCAGATAAAAGCTCATCAGTCGGACTGTTGCACCTGCCACCAACCGTCCTCTACAGCTCCTGCTGTTTGACTCTATTCTGTCTATTCAATGTGATGCTGCTGTACAGACTTTCATTGTACTTCATGCCGAGATGGTTATAGTCTAATACTAATTGGTGTAATTCACAACAATCGATATTGATTTTGTTACAAGAAGACTATTCAAAGTTGGGTTTAAGATAATGTGTTTATTGCCAAAGAGCTGCAATTTACCGTTTATAATTGATCTAGCAATTTTCTTTCTAAATAAATGTCTCCATTGTTGAGTTCATAAAATGTCATAAAATACCTGGGGAAAAATACCAATCACAGTTTCAGTTTTCAAATTGCTTGTTTCCCAACAGTCCATAATCCCAAAGATACATTCAAGATATTCAATTGACAACGATTTAAAAGACAAAATCAGGATATTCTCACATTTCAGAAGCTGGAATCAGAAAATGTTCAACATTTGTGCTCAATAAATATTAACATAAATGATGTAATAGTATAAACTAGTTGCAGCCCTAATTTAGTTTACTGTCATCGAAGACGAGCTACGGATTCTCAAGTTAAACTTTGAGAAACTCGAACCAGTATATTTAGGACATTTTTGGTTAAATCAAGACTCAAATGATTAAAATAGTTGCCGATATTTTAAAATCGATTTATAATTCTTTAAACTATAAAACATGTAAGATTATATCAGCAGATAATTCTTTTTTTAAATAAACAGAATAAACCATATTACATTACCAAACATTATTGTGTAGTATTATATATATATATTAGGATCCCTTTTTAATTTAGTGATTACATCATGTGTATCAATATCTACTGCATGGTGCATGAATTCTTTCTTTGGGGACAAAATATAGAAATGACGATATTATTCGCTAATTCCTGCAAACATATTTCTGAACTGCAATATAATTATATCCTTGATGGATGTTAGTGTAAACTGCATTTGGATTACAAACTCATAAATACTTAAACTTCCATATTTCATTAATATGGTTTTAATGCTAATGTTTCTCATTAATAAAGTCACTGGTTTCTGTAATGATGTCTTTAAATTATTGCAGCTTAGCACTTATTTATTGGTGTTGAAATGCTTTATTTACATTTGGACAGTTGCACTGTTGCTGGTGTTGAGTTTCTTGAGATTCTCCTTACCTACACACTTCCTGGTGTGATGAATTTGGCCGTCGTCAGATATGATCATCAGTCACGCTCTGTTTAGCCTCTCTGTCTGAAGTCCTGCCAGCCAGCCAATCAGCCAGCCAACTTGTTCATTAGCCTGTGAATGAACACACACACACACACACACACACACACACACATACCGACACACATCACAGTTTAGCTGTTTAACTGATGCTCTTATACAGTGAGTGAGGACACTTGGCTGGTGAAGTACACACTTTGGCTGGTGAAGAGATTGAACTTGGGACCTTTGAGCGTCTTCGCCTCAGTTGAGTGCATCTGTATCTTTTTTTATTGTGAAATTTCTGTGCATTTTAAAATGAGGACAACAATAACAAATTAGCATCAGTCTTGAGGCTGCTTAGTTTACAAGAAGCCTGGTGATCATTCTGTAACGGTTTCATGTGTGAGAGAAGTGCTAGAAAAAGAAACAAGAGAATTCACAGTTCAGGAGACATGCAGGATGTTAATTTTTTCTGTTGTACGGAGTCTGTTTCTTTTTGGAATTCGGGACAATGAGATGTTTCTACTGAACTGAACATTGAACATCCTTCAGTTTCATGAAAATTACAAGAGCCGCAAACACTTTAGAGGACAAAGGCAGAGACCACGTGCATATGGTTTGGAAATCATATAATATACAGATAAATACTTCACTTTGTCCACAGTATTTTGTAGTAGAAGTGGACCACCTCATCTGAACCAAAAAAAAAGAAAAGAAAAAGAAATTGTTAACATCATAAAAATGAATACACCTTGATTAAATAAAACTATAACTTTCAAGGAAAAGGAGCACAGGCTAACTTAAACTGATCATGAGGTGCGTCAAGATCTGGGTGTCTTACCACCTTGGTTAAATTGTTTCCTTGGAAAATCTTGTACACATGTGCGTTGTGCAGCTTTATTATTAGCTGTATGTAGAGAAACGCACAGTAACTAGAAGGGGACTAAGAGAGCACAGACCTCCGCCAAGGCCGTTTCCATAAGTGAAAAATAATGCGCGTATCCGCCCTGTGATTCGCATCTGCTCCAGAATGTAATGAATTCTTCTTTGGCCAACGCTGACAAACAGACAAACAAACCGACAAACCCAACCGACAAAACATAATCTTAAAAATCAGATACGGACTGACAAAGGTTGTTTTGTATCAGACTAAATTTAATCTGTGACTGACGCAGCAGATCCTTTTTTGTGCCAGGGGAACACACTAAAACTCTGCTGAACTGCCCGTCAGCCAGGTCTGTTTGACTGACCTTCCCCCTGCAGCGGTCATGTTTTCCCCGAATGACCTCATGGAGTGCGTGACGTAGACTGCGAAAGACTCGACACTGATGTAATAAGGGTTGTTCCTGGTTTAAATTGGGATTTGGCATTTTCCCTGATGACATCAGGCCAAGACAACTTTGCTGTATAACTTTCAGGTTCTCTCTCTGCATCAAGGTTCATTTCAGACTCTCAAAGGTTCCTTTATTGCCAGTGGGGAATAAATGTAAGGGCAGTTAATGTCTGATAAACCTATAAAGAAAGAGAAGGAAGAGCAAGAACCAGTGCAGGTCAGCATGGCTGAGCTTCTCAGTAAATAACGACCACATGAGTAACTGAATCACAGGCACAGTTTTACACGTGCTGTGATCGTGTTATAATTATCTCCATGATTTTTTCCTCGTTAGTCACATCATTAATTTTTACTGACTTCAAGCTCCTACACACTCCGGCGTTTTACCTGCTGTTAAATGGCCAGTAAAAAAACGATGCTTAAAATGTTGCTGAACTGCTTTTATCTCGTATTAACTCAGCTAATACTAATAACCCCAAACTTTAAAATGCGTATTTTATGCACTCAAACCTGTAGGGAGGAGTCCACATCTCTGATTTGTCAGCAATTAAGTACAATAAAACATTAAAATGACATGCAGTCTAGGCTTCATTCTTCCTCCCCAATGATTTAGAATTTTTTTTAAATAATCTTTTCATTATAAGGTGCATAATAATCCATAAATAACGTCAAGCCTATAAAATGAGCACCGAGATGAAAGAACTGCAGGATTTAATTTTGTTGTGAAAATGTCATGTCTGTGTTTTGCATTTCAACGGTCACAAACGTCTCAGGTTAAAAGGCCTTTTGTGAAAAGGGATAACATTTACAGTAAATACTTTATCCCTGATGTAAAGTAATTGTCTTTTTACTTTATTGCTGCCAGCAGAGAGCTGCATGCACTCTTAGGCTGTTCAGACCTGGTATTGACATGCGTCTTTTGTGATCCGAGTGTGTGGATGCTCTTTTCTTCGTTAACTATTTTCAGGCTAAAACAACCTTGAAATATCTACCATCTAGTGCTGTGACTACACCGCAGCTTCAGTACTTGCGTAGCAGTGTTTTGTCTACTAAAATAGCAATATCAGCGCGGTTAATCACTCTTAACACTCATGTTCAAGCAGATACATTTTGACTCGAGTTTGGCCTTACATTTTTTGTCAAACTCCTTCCTTCCCCCGTCTCACAAAATTGAGTAAATGTAAGTTGGAGCACTGAGCTGCTTTTGTTTCCGAAACTTTATAGTGAACTTTTTGCCTGAAGCACAAAACTTATCAGATTCAGCACGAAACACTGATTAGACACACCCTCTGGACTAACACACACACACACACAAACCCAAAGAAGAGGTGGAATCTGACTGACATCATCTCTGTGTGTGTGTGTGTGTGTGTGTGTACATGGCTTTCCAATGAAAACAGAGCTGAACCCCACTCCCCTCCACACCCTTAACAAACGCATGATTTATCTCTTTATTTTATTCTGTACAACTCTCCTTCAGACCACGTCTTCAGGAATGTGGGTAAATCATGAAGACACATTTAACCCTCACCCGTCTATTGGCTGAAACACCAAAAAATGAAAGGCTCTGTTGAATTTTTTGTTGGTTGGCAAATCTCAAATCGAGGAGTCTGAGTGGTGGGAACATTGTTTAGGCCGATATGGCTGTGTACTTTTCTTCGATAAAGGTCGTGGTGTGCCCACTCTGACTCTCTCTGGGCTTGTTGTATTAACAGCAGTCACACAAGCAAGGTTTTGTCATGACCGTGTTTCTGTTGTCATGTTACTGAAGCTCAAAAAGATCTTCAAGCTAGCCAAGGCGAACTGTAAATCCATGGCTCCTCTGGGACCCTCCATCTTTATTGTTTTGAAAGTGTGTGTGTGTGTGTGTGTGTGTGTGTGTGTGTATGCAGATGCAGATGCTCATCACTTTACACCTCCCACACACACACTCTTATCAGTCACATCCAGTTTGCAGAATCATTTCCTCTGTGAACATGTTAATGTCCCCAACAGGCAGATTTGGGGACACTTGAGGACACTTCCTCTGCTCTCAGACTCACCTCATTATCATTAGGCTATTTATAAGAAGTAAAGTCATCTGAACAAGAACGCCCTTCCTCATATTCATACAGCTGGTTTACACACTCTGATAATTCCATTATAACCAGATTGAATTAATCTGGTCCGTCACATAAACACTTTACTCAGGTTATGTCACATTAGGATTATAATCACAGTGACAACAGAGCTGGATTATACACATTAATCTGTCAAAGATACTCTCTGCCGGTACACAGTTTAGTTTGGTGTCTGTCGGTAATATACAGGTTGGAGAATATAGAGACAGCAGTATGTCTGACAGCAGCAGTGAATAATACACCTTAAAGTAACCGCAACAGCTTTTACTTTACAAAAAAAAGCATTCAAGTTATATAGTGTTTAGTGTGTTAAAACAATGAAATGTTTAGTCAATCAACCAACCAGTGAATCACCAACAATTCATCAATAATGTACTCGTAATGTATTCTACAATTAAGTCATTTATCCATCAAAAATGCTTCTCAAATGTGAGAATTGCCTGCTTGTCTCTGTTTATTATCGTTTTAGACTGAATAGCTTTGTTTTTTTTGGACTGCTGGTTAAACAAAACAAGCAAGTTGAAGATGTGATGGCCATTAGTTCTAGACATTTTCTACTGTATACTAGATATGAACAGATTAATCCAGAAAAGAAACCTAGCATATCACTTGATAATGAACATATTCATTAGTTGCAGCCCTAACAGCACCGTGGGTGGATGCCAGTAAACTCACCACAACTTCTTACATAGTATAACACGTAAGCATTAGGAACGTTTTTAGTACTATTAGACTGCAAGTGTGCCGCATATTATGAATAAGGACAAAACTAAAAAGAGGTGTCTTGCACAGCAATATTTTGGGGGTATAGCACTTTTTAATGGACTGAATGAACTGCTTAACTTCAGTAGGACGCGAACCCAACAGACCAGAGTTTGAACTGCTTTTGACTCTCACATGTGTGCTGCCACGATTACAAAAATTATCTGCTTTAATATATAAATATATATATATATATATATATATATATATATATATACTTGCTTATACAGATGGATTATAAAGAACAGTTCACAAGCAGCAGCTGGATTTATTAGTACTTTACCTTTTTGGAATTGTGCTTGCATATATATTATCAAAAAAGTCCTGTGATCGGTCTGGCGGGGCAAAAGCACAACTGAGTCATACGGGTTAGGTGAGAAAGCAACCAAAAAACATCAACAGAAACGAGTTTTGTTTTGTTTTCATGAAGAAGGAAATGTGAAGAAGAAGGGATAAGAAATTACGTTTTTTTTTTTTTTTTTGCTAAATCATGCAGAAGAAGAAGAAGCAGCAGGAGTTTGTTAATCTGGTGACGCAAGACGCACAACTGTGTGTGTGTCGTGTGCGTGTGTCAGTCTGAAGTCCATGTAGTGTAATCTGTGGAACGTCCAGCATCCGTCAGTCAATGTCAGAGGTGCGGACAGACTGTTCTTACACACTTCTGCCTGATGTGTGCGTACTTGTGTGTTTTGTAGGATGAGGATTTAGACTACAGAACATTTAATCTATGGTTGGTTAATGACAAAGTCTGTGCGTGGTAAGGATTTCATATGAGAGGTATTTAAATAAAGCTGTGTGTGTGTGTGTGTGTGTGTGTGTGTGTGTGTGTGTGTGTGTGGTG
>CALSCE010000016.1:2782852-2824897 GCA_943593645.1 Bovichtus variegatus | reverse complement strand
GGTCAACACTTCCTGTACAATCTATTTTCATTGAATAAGCTCATTTCTTTTGTTTCAGCTGCTCATTATGCTTTGATGAAGCAGAGAGCAAATCACAATATAAATCGGTGTATATATATACATATATATATATATATATGTATATATAACTCAAGTACCAATATAACCAATATATATCGGTGGGTGATAAAATGTGAATCTATCTGTGGTAAAGAGTAATGTTTATAAAGAGGAGTGGGGGTTGGGACCAGTCGTCCGGTTGTCCAGAGTTCCGTTGTCGAAGGTTAAAGCAGTAAAAGAGAAGATTAGTTAGAGTAGGAGGCCCTCTGAGGAAGAGGAGAGACAACTCTTCTCTGGATAAACAGATAACATTCATAGAGTTGCTGGACTGATTATACAAATAGAAAACACACAGAGTACATATTCAAAAACTAAATGCATGTATTGGAAGGTTATTATAGAATCATGAAATTTGCCATTACATGGTAGTCCAGTGGACCAAGTGTTCAGGCTTTCAAATAGATCACCGGGAGGTCGCGAGTTCAACACCGGGAGGTCGCGAGTTCAACACCGGGAGGTTGTGAGGTCAACACCAGGCTGCCACCATTGTGCTCCTGAGCAAGGCCCTTAACCCTGAGTTTCTCCAGGGGACTGTCCCTGTAGTTAGTTCACTCTAAGTCACTCAGGTAAATGACCTGTAATGTAATGTGTTTCAAGGGAATATGTTACAATCTGCACCCTTTAACATTTATGGTACCTTTTGTCACATTTTTAAAATGTATATTGTCCAAATACTTTCCTGGAAGACCTATAGAAATGTGTGTATCGCTGTCACACAGCTTCACACACTAATAACATCCCATCAGCCTCAGCTGCACCTTGTGTTTAGTGCAACTTATGTGGCTAAATAGCATGGCAACATTGATGCGTCATATTTATGTCTATGAAACAGACTGCAAAGTTAATTTGTCGTTTTTAGGGTTTCATCTGCAGATGGTTGCAATGCCAGACATGCAGGCTGTATGGGAGATCAAAGATCTTTGACTTTGTTCTTTTTTATGATCAAATGTCCAACACAACCATTGACTTGTCATATTCAGGCCTGTGAAATAGGTTGTTGGGAGTTGGCTGTATGTTAGCCTACTTGTAAAAATGTAATCATAATGTAATATTTTGCTTGACTAAATGCTACGATGGCTAAGCAACTTTTTTATTTTACCGTTTTATGGCTTTAAGTGTGGAGTAGGCTATATGGTACATGCAACAATACAATCAAAGGTTTTCTATTTGCTTTCTGTTATCTTAATGTTGTTTTGAATGTGGAGAAAATGCGACCCCACCCACTTCCTCACCCATTTCTTCTCCACCCATATGTGGATTGAGATGTTGATAAAAGACGTTAGTTTCATACCTTGAGGTTATTTTCCACTCACTCAGTCACACACACACATCTCCTCTACATCAAGCAAGCTCCTTCAGGTAAGCAACCCATGGAGAGAAGTGTATAATGGAAACCAAAATGTATACATGTTTTATGTTATGATTGGTATTTCACAATATAAATCAAATGGTGCAGTATGTGGCAGAGATATGTTTTTGTTATCTTGACTTTACATTAACACAAGTATGCTGGTTGACACACTGATAAGCAAATACGTTTTTGACTGAATGTTTAATAATATAAAATATAATTTGCCATATAGAATATTTACCACCATTTTCCACTTTTGGCAGTTCCCACAGAGAAAAGTTCTGACCTGCTGCCGACATTTCCGCATTTTCTTTCAAAGTATAAATAATATCCAGAAGATGCCAGGTAAGCAAACATCAAGAAAAATCGGTGCATACTTTTCACAAAGAAATATAGTATATTGAGGATATCCGGGGAGACAGATACACTTTTTGAAAGCTAACCGTATTAAGTGAAAGTAAAACAGAGTCCACATGTCACTGCAGCTGTCAACATGTCCGTTAATCTGGAGCTTTTCAAGTTAAAACAATGTTATGAATTTGCTTTGACTTTCATGGATTTTAAAAGAAAAGTTGAACTTTCCTGAATAAAAAATAACGTTTCCCTTTTCTATCTTTCAGACGTAAGAACTGAAGGTAAGCAAATGCATTTTTTTTTTTTAATATATATATATATATATATATATATATATACACTTTGTCAGTCAATTTAATTTTTTATTACAATGAGATTTCAGGTCTGACGTGTTGATGTTTTGCAAAAAAAATAAATAAATAAAATAAAAAAAAGCTGTAATGCTTTGAGAATAAAGTCCAAACTCAAAGAGAGAAAAAAGGTTTAGATCATAAGAATAACAAATAAAAGAGTTGTGGGGGAGATAATTAACAGGTGGGGGAAAAAAGGGACATCTGAAGGTTTACTGAATATATGTTTTCGCCTTTATACAAATGAAAGATTGACTGTCGTGTCTCTTTGGTTGCAGCAAAAATAGTTGCGAAAGGAGGTGCAGAGGTTACTGTTGGTGCAGCCGGGGTGGTGGACATGCTCGACACCTTTGACCGGCCCGGTCAATCTTTTGCTCATGGTGGTACCTATGCAGGTCACGGGGCATTTGCAGATGGATGCGAGGATAAACCTGGTAAACGTGTCCCCAAAGCCGGACTGTACGCGAACGCAGGAGTCGGTTACGCACGAGCTGAATGGAGCGTTTTTGACGCTGAGGCCAAAGGGCCGAACGCCAGCGCAGGAGTCGGAGCCTCCGCGGCGACTCTCAGTGCCAGAGCCTTTGCCAAAGCAGAAGTGGCCAGTGCCTCGGCCTCTGCCGGTCCGGTGAGGGCGACAGTCGGTCTGTCATTGGACACCGGTGTCGGTGTCGGAGTGACGGGCGTAGAGGCGATGGTGATGGGAACAGGCGTCTCCATCGGTCGCAAAATGAGCGTCTCGATTTTGGGGAGTTCAATTGGTATCAATTTGTGGTAGATTCGTCCACAGCTCTTTGTGATCTCTGTGTGCCTTCTATTCCAACAATGACACCTGTTTCTAGTCACTAAATGTAGAGGAAGTAAAACAAATTAAATTAAATTTAAAAAAAAGGAAAACATTTAATTTTGTGAAAATACTCACAGAGCACCTCAAACGGGAACTGACGTGCAGCACCGGAGTACATAGCTGCAGATGACGTGGTTGTATTTGGTGAATGATTGATCCGTTTTCGTCATATTGAAAATACTTTGCTTATCAGACAAGGATGTAGTTACACCTCCTGGTTTCTCAACTCAACTATTTGTCGACATTAAACACTGAGGCAGTGTACAGTTATGACCTGCTGCAGACTTTGTTTACAGAGATCCACATGGGGATTTTCAACTATTTTTAGTATTGTGTCAAATATTTGACTATCATTAAATCAATCATTTATACTATAACATTTCAAATGCCTATTTAAGACAACTGGAGACTGAATTACTTGCAGGTCTCAGTCTGATCATCAGCAAGAAATCCAAACATTCATTTTGCGACAACAAGCTGTTGTGTGGAGCTGAAACCTGCAAAAGCAAGTATTAAATCAGGGGGGGGGGGTACATGGGAGAAGCTAGCCTTCAGGGTATCTGCACATTTCTTTTAAGTACAATTTTATGTTTTTAATTATTAAACACCACCATAACTGCAGCAAAAGAAATCAACTGCACTAGTTATTGAGTTTTACTGAATTTGAATACAAATCCTACACTTTTGAGAGTTATGAAAATAAACCCCTTTTTGGAAAAAAAAATCAAACTCATCTGAGGTTTATTATTATTTTGATTAAATTACAAAACAACCAAAGTGTAGTGCATAAAGTACTGCAATGCTCTGAATGATGTAGACATTATTATTTTGTTTTTCATTCTCTCACATTCTCACACAAAATTGATAAAAATGTTAGTTTTTAAACTATCATAGTTTATATTTACTATAGAAAGAGTTCTACAACAAAATGACAGAAAAACACAAGAACACTCAGACATCAAAATGTTCTTAGTTGGATGAAGGTAACCGACGCGCCCACGCAGCATCCGTCTCAGGGCTGCATGCGAATGGCTCCGTCCAGTCTGATGACCTCTCCGTTGATCATGGGGTTCTCAGCCAGAGACAACACCAGGTGGGCGAACTCCGTGGGGTCTCCCAGGCGGGAGGGGAAGGGCACCTGGCGGGCGAGAAAGGAGCGCACCTTCTCTGGAAGACCAGCCAGGAGGGGAGTGGAGAACAGACCTGGAGGAAGAGAGAGACAGTATTCAGATTTAGACGACAAGAGATCGAAGACATCGTTCACTTCAGTAAAAGTGCCAGCAATGTAAAATACTCCATTATATGTAAAAGTCCTTCATTCAAAAATCATACTGTCAGAAAAATCGTATTAAAGTATCAAAAGTAAAAATGCTCTCTGTGGTGGATTTATTATTACACTGTTGATGCATCTATGTGTAAGCAGCATTTTGTTGTCGTAGCGCCTCAAGGTTGGAGCGACTTGATCTACTTTAGAAACATTTCAGAAGGAAATATTGTGCTTTTTACTCCACATTTATCCGATAGTTGGAAGTTCCTTTTCAAGATTTTCACATAAAAACCTTTAAGATTATAAAATTCAACACATTGTTTCAGATAACACCAGTAGTTCCCAACCTTTAACCCCTTTAAAAAAAAATGTTTAAGGTTTAAAAAGGCGTGAAATTATGCAATATTTCACAAAAAAAAAAAAATAAGAGCAAAGATTAGAGAAAAGTCAACCTAGAGCTAAAAACGTTACAATAAAAAGGCAATTTAATTGTTTGAAAAGAGAGCGCCTTGCAAGCTTTCTTTGTGAGTTTTGCATCTACATGCATCCTTATCCAAAGAGCACCTCAAACTACCAATATACGAGCAAGAAGGTCAAAGTTCAAGGTGCCATGTGAGGACGAAGTTGTATGTCCGAATTGTATAAATACGGCATAAAACAGAACCTACTTTGGAAGCCGCAGTATGTACTAAAAGTAAAAAGTATGCGATTTGGAACACGGCCTTTATATCTCGTTTTGTTTCATCCGTACAAAAAAACAGATGTAAAAGCGCCGTGGATTGGATTAATGTTTAAGTATCGAGTGTGTACACTAACCGGGTGCTATGGTGACGACTCTGACGCCCATGGATGCCAGATCTCGAGCGATGGGGAGGGTCATTCCAACGATGCCACCTTTAGAAGCCGAATATGCTGCTTGGCCGACCTGGAGAGCAAAGAGAAGTTGTTAAACGGCACGAGCGCGCTGTCGGTTCTTTTTATACCCGTGTGCGTTTCAAGTGACCTGTCCATCAAAGGCTGCCACGCTGGCTGTGTTAATGATGCAGCCTCGGTGTCCATCGGCATCGGGCTCGTTCTTCGCCATCTCCGCCACAGAGAGACGGATCACATTAAAGGTTCCTGTAATGTTCACCTGCGGAAAAACACAAAGAAAAATCTAAACGGTGGAAGAAGTGTTCAGATCTCTTACTCCTGCATTCAAAACCATAAGTATCATCAGAAAAATTTACTTGAGTTAACAAAAAGTAAAAAGTAGTGGTTGCTACTATTATACACGATGTTTTCAGATTAATATTGCAGCTGTATTAATGTGCATGTTGTATTTTACTGCTGGAGATGTTTACGGTTGTGCACATTTGAACTCCTTTATATGCTGTTGGGTAGTTTAATCTACAGCTCTGCATCATATTCTCTAAGATCATCACGTTTGTAGCGTCTCTGTCCTGTGAGAACTAAAAAGTCAACTTCTCCTGAGCTCAGAAAAACAGCCCAGTTTTCAGCTTTGTGACGATGCTTTTTTTCTATCTGAACCAAGAGGCTTTTTAAATAAATGTATTTACCTTAATACCTTAAGAAATAGGAGAATTTATTCAACACGTAAAAGGAACACTTTAAGGTCCTAAATGTATCACAAAAATTCAGAATGAACACATCTGGAGATGCGTGGGTTTTCACGGGACAGGCACGGGATGAGTAATCTGAAAACTAACTGAAACTGTCAGACAAATGTAGTGGAGTAAAAAGGTACAAGATTCCCCTCTCAGATGTAGTGTAGAATATAAAAGTGGCATAAACCTTGAATGTGTAGTTAAGTACTTTAGTAAATGTATTTAATTGCACTCCACCACTGCAAAAGTCACACAGCTGCGACTGATATTTATGTTTATGATTATTTTTATGTTGTGCTCGTCCCGAACGTCTTACATTGACTACACGCTGGAAGTCCTTCAGGCTGTGAGGGATGCCCTTGTTGAAGTTGTAGGTTTTAGCAGCAACAGCGATTCCGGCGCAATTAACTGCCAGGTCCAGCTTCCCAAACTTCTCTCTGGCCATCGACACCGCCGACAGCACGTCTTCCTCCGATGTCACCTAACAAGTTGACAAGGCCTCAAGATAAATATCGCCAAGCACACGTGTAGAAATGCAGCAAATTATTACCATTTTGTTGGATCAATTTGCATGCGAGCAAACAGGGAACAGCCATTTTTGCATACGTTCGGTATAGTCGTGTTTTTTTTTTGTCGTTACACCAACTGGTTTCTCAACTCCATCATTGTTTGCCGACATTAAACACTACAGAGACCCTCATGGGGATTTTCACTGTTTTTGTCAGTTGCAGAGTCCGCCATACCCGCACCGGATTCAAATGATTTAAAGTCCACTTCCACAAAAGTTTTAAAAAACATGTAAGAAATGATCTGTCATGATTAATTATTTTGGTTAACATGGGTTTCAAACGAGCGATGAGTTTCGCCATCGGGTCTATTTTCTCCGTAAACTTTGGTTTACGTTTAGTTTTGTGCTGCATTACATTGTAACATTTCAAATCTCCCCGCTGTGGGACCAACAAAGGATTATCTTATTAAACACTGACAGACTTTGTCAAAAATAAAAAGAACTTAAATGAAGTGGTCAATTTGATTTTTTTGAGAGGAAAATTAATCGTTAAATCGTCTAATCGAGATGTGGTGATTGCAAACTTTATAACGGTGGTGTACATGCATTTTGATTTTGTATGACTTAATGTGTCTGGTGAGTTTTGGACTCACGTCCGCAGGAGCAAAGGCACATCGGTCCCCCAGACTTTCTGCCAGAGCTGGTCCATCAGAAGAGGGCAGGTCCAGGATCACAGCAGACGCTCCGTTCTGGATCAGACGCTCCACAGTGGCCCGACCCAACCCGGACGCACCGCCCGTCACCAGGCCAACCATACCCTACTCAACATGCACATGGACGGACCAGAGGGAGGAGGGTGGTGCAGGAAATGGGAAACATATGAAATTGAAAAACAACTTAGATTTTTTTTTTTTTTTTTATGTCAAGAAAGATAACACTTTAAATCAATAGTCAAAGTCAGGAATTGCTAACAGAGAAAAAAATGCTAACAGTGTTTATTAAATGTCTTGCATATATTCAGTCTTTAGACACATGGGACTACTCTTTTTTTCCTAAAATATAATGAAATACATAGAAAAAAAAACAGCAGTCCCATGTGCCCAAAAACTAAATATTGTACTTTTTACTCCACATATTTATTTGAATGCAGAATTTGTACTTGTAACAGAGTATTTTCAGTATGGTATTAGTACTTTTTCCCCCAAGTTACGCATCTTAATACTTCTTCCACCACTACTCCTGCAGTAAAGGTTAAACACAGTAAAAGAAAAAAAATAAGTAAATTTAAGATATTTAGTTTGATAATTTATAGTCCAGTATGGATTAGATTCAGTTAAAAACATTTATTAAATGTAGCACATTTGTTTTGTTAAATAATAGTCGTGTTTTCTGTTACATCAGCATTTAAAGTATATCTACTCAATTTCTCAAAGTGGTTTTGACTTAGTTACTATTGCATTGACTTATAATTTTAATTGTATCTACTCAATTTATAATGTATTTTTTAATGATTTCCAAGCTTTAAAATGTACTTAATAATTGTAAGTATAAAAAGTAAAGCAATTAGTAAATCATAGTTTCAAGTTTTTAAAGACATACAGTACCTGTGTTTATAAAATGGAAATGAATGAAAGTTTCTTTATTAGCTTTAAAGTACTGCTTACATATATGCTTGCATATATTAATACATCAGAGCTTCTTTCACTTAAGTAAATTATTGTAATATTTTTTCTACCACTGCCAAAAACTCAAGTACCTTGATGTCGTACTTAAGTAGAGCACATGAGTAAAAACTACCTATATAACACTAAACGTAAGCGATAAACCACATTATTCTTTTGGGTAATTTACGTAAAATAAACCTTTTTTTTTTTTTTTTCTTAAATGTATGAACTCAAAGTCTCGACTCCTTGTCGCTGCAATGTTGACTCGTTGAATAAAACATAAAACATGTTAGCTACACAATGAAACTTCAGAACTACGGAAGAAGGAAAACAGTCACGTGAAACCCAACACGAGCGTATTAAAAGTGCAACTCATCCCATTGTGTGAGAGTAAATAATGTCTGTGATAAAGTGTGAAGTTTATCTTTTCTTATCCTCACCTTGACACACCGAATGTTCGCCATGTTCGTTGTGGAGTCTTCTTCTTCTTCTTTGGTTTTAATGGCGGTCTACAAGCCAACGTTGAAGGTGCACGTCGCCACCTACTGTACCGGTGTGTAACGCCATGACTTTATTATAGTTTACTCATATGATTGTTTATGCGCCCCTCCTTTCCCATTTCTTCCACCTTTTCCCCTCAGTCGTTTTATTTCTACACTAAAAAAAAAAACATCCTAGTAACACATGTTCAACAGTTACTTTACAGTTACATTTATCTGTACATTTATATGATGCTTGTCCTTTTCATGGTGTAAAAAGTAGCATTGAGTCCCGTGTGTACTAATCTTAACCTAGAAAATGTAACATCTTCTTTTCTGCATTTACCTCCTTACCTACCTTTTGAATTGTGTTATAATCTATACCCATAGTATTGTTATTCCAGATTTCACAGGATTCAACAAACATTGTTGCCATGTTGGTTTCATGTTGGCAAACAACGCCACCAGCTGGTAACCTATGTTGGAGTGTGGAACTCTAATGAAATGAAATTAAATAAAAATAGAATAATAATTAAATTAAATAAAACAAAAAAATAACAATGTGAACTAATTAGAATATAAATTAAATTAAATAAAACAAAAATAACAATGTGAATGAAATAAAATGCAAATACAATAAAATACAAATTTAATAAAATAAAATGAAAAAATAACAATAACAAAACTATTTTTTGCTCTGAATCAGATTAGTTCTTCTCACATAATGAAAGCAAAATAGATAACATTCATCTCTTGAAATTCTTTGCAAAATATCACATAAATCCATTTGATCCCTGAGGCTCTGAATCCCTTCTCTCCACTTCATGTCTTCCACAATGAATCATTATATCATCTTCAGTTTCTTCCTGTATCAAATGACGTGCTGCTGTTTAATCCTGTGTGACCTAATAAATCCTAATCTGGATATCCTCAGAATTATCACGTATCAAGTAAATTTTCAAATACAATGAATTTATCACAATAATACACACAGTGAGAAAAAAGAAGAAATATGGTCTGCTTGATGAGTGTCTGAGACCTTGATGGAATCACATTCACCATTTAGGGAGGGGCCCGCTTCGGTCTCATTCAACCAATCGGTGTGCGTTTTAGGAAACGCCCCACAGATGTCGTCCAATCAAAGCAGCTCTACAAGGTCAATTCAGGCAACCAACTGATGCTTCGGGAGGTTATGCTCATTATGCAGAACGGCACATTTCAGAATAATTTACATTACTGCAGTATAGTTATTGATGCATTAATGTGTTCCATCTGTTTAATGTTGCAGCTGGTAAAGGTGGATCTGGTCTTAGATCGAGCAGTTTTTTAATTTCCCCCCAGTGATCAAGTCTTTTCTTAAATCATAATTCGTTGATTATAATGTGTAATAGTCTACAAAGTAACAAGTTATCAAATAAATGCAGAGTAGAAGTCTAAAGTAGCAGAAAATGGAAATACTTAAGTAAAGTACAAGTACCTCAGAAATGTACTTAAGTACAGTACTTTAGTAAATGTACTGTTATTTTCAAACACAGTATTTCCTTATACATACACACACACATCATACATTTTACCCAACGTGTTTCATCCTAAAAAACACAAAATAAATCTCCCAATATGAAATGTAGCAACACAAACAATATTTACAGTAATTAGTTTTATATTTTTTATTTTAAGGTGGATGCAAAAATACAGCATTTAAAATATTAAATCCTCTGATCTTTCTACAATCAAATTAAGAGTACAACACTATAACATATTCAAAAATAATAATAAAAATAAATCCTGATTTCAGGCACAATTTCACCTACTTCCAAGGTGAATCAAGAACTCAAATAAAAGGCTGTCATTTTATTTCCTTGATGAGCGATTCATTTTTTTATCCAACCAACAGTCCAAACCCTAAAGTTAAAAGCAGCAAAGATTTATCGATTGTCACTCATTTTAATAATTGATTAATGGTTTCAGTCATTTATAAACATTAACTACTACAATTCTGTTTGCAGCTTTTTCAATGAGAGGCTTTGCTGCTTTCCCTGTTTCATATTATTGTAAACTGAATATTTTAGCTTTATATGTTGTTGGTTTAATAGACAAACTAATCCATAAAATAATCAGCAGATTAATCTGGATAGTTGCAGCCCTAATTTAGTTAAATAGCAGAGAGCAAATACAGACATTGTAGAAGCTGGAACCCATAAATTGTTGCCTGAAAAAAATTATTAATACAGCTCATCAATTATCAAAAATTATTTTCTGTCAATCAATGACAACAAACTAATCATGCAATATACACTTTCTACAGAGAATCTAACCATTTACTATCTTACCCAACTCCTGCAATAAGGGCTGTCAAAAAGGTAGAATATATACCCGTCTGCACACGCTGCAGAAGCTGGACGTTAGTGCATTTTGCTGCCGCGTTGTGGAAGGCAGTAAGTTGTACAGTTGTATCTCCAAAATAGGGGTTACAATATCCCACACCCCACAACAACACAACTTACTACCTCACCACAGCACAGCTACAGACTCATCTGCCCCGGCACACCGCAGAAGCGTAGCAACAGCAAAGCATCTCCCGTGGATTCGTGTCCAATTTGTCAACATCCAGGGACAGAATATAACCGGCAACATTAATCTAGTGTAATTTTGGAGCACTGTTGGTCACCGATGGCAACAGTGGCTTCAGTCACCATGGCAACTGAACGCAAGCTGTGGATAGGCTGCCGGCGGTCTCCATCGTGCAGGTGATGGTTTAGGTTGCCGTGAGAAAGACAGTAGGCTGTATAGTTATCTCCCAGATCTGGTGTGATCCTAAAACTATACAAACTACTACCTCATCCCACAGCTCCCCCTTCTTCTCTGGAGTCAAAATCATTAAATATCTTGACATTTAAAACCTAACTGCACAACAGAAAATAAATCTGTCCCTTGTTATGTAGTAGTAGTCATTTATTTTGGTCCTTATAAACATTTTCCCAAAAGAATGCACATAAAAATAAATAAATAAAAAGGCATTAAAAGGGATAGTTCAGAGTACGGGCACAGAAGCTAAGCAATGCACTGCTGTGGACAGGAGCAGCACCAAAACGTATTTTAGCCACTCTTTATCGGTATAAGTAAGCTCTATTTAGAACATTTTCACTGCTTTATCTTGCCGTCAGACAGCTCTTTCCAAACGGTAACTGAAGTAGTCATCTATGCTTTCTTTAAATGCCACCAGACTCCATAAAAAAAAAAAAAATACATATTTTTTAAATTTTACTCAAACTAACCGGCTGAGGCAGCGGTCGACCAGCAACTTCTGTGTTCTGCAAGATAAAATGATCGTTTTTGTCAAAATGGAGTCTGTTGGCTATGAAGAGAGCCTAGATACCTCCAATTTAACATAGCATATTCTAAACAGGCTAGGTTTAAACTATACAAAAAACAAAAGTCCCAAACAATTTATACACAATAATCAGTAAATATATATATATATATATATATATATATATATGCAAAGTGAACTACACATTCTTAATTCCTTGTCTCGACTATTTCTCCATGCCTTTGATGGATAGACATCTATTCATATTCATATTCATATCTATTCCCTTTTCTTTTTTAAAACATACATATTCTCCTAAACTCATACTGGCTCGCACTAATTTCAAACAACCTCTGAACACAGTTGGGAAGCAAATGATGTTGCTTTCTACATTATATGTGCAGTTTCTTGCTCATTTCTGTTGAAACATATCTGACAAGGAGGACATGAGTGACAGAATAAAGATGCGAAGGAACAGAAGAGGTGACCAATCCTTCAGAAAAATGATGTAGCCTACTTCTCCAGAGGCTTCCTGTCCTTGAGGAGGGTCTCCAGTGCCCGACGAGTACCTAGGAAACAAAACATAAAAACAGGCTATAAAAAGGAGCAGGGCATGACGAACTGGCCTGACCACCAACGCATATCAAACAGCAATCAATGAGCGACCGCTAACATGTTCTGCTGGTAGCTTGTATCAGGTGAGGCTAACAGGCTAACCTGGGCACCATCTCAGCCTTTCAAGCTCCTCAGCTAACAAGCAAATACACGCGTGTTGACATTACGACGACCTCTATTAAATGAGTACGAATGAAAACGTGTTGCGAGGGAGTTAATTTAGCTTTTAACTGCAGCACCAGCCTTGGAAGTGAGCTAGCCAGCTAGCTAGCCCAACAGTTATAACAAGCTAGCTGACAGCTAGCAGGAATTGGCGGTTCTCGACCTCTCAGTCCGCCCGCTGTCACATCCTCCGGCCGCGCGCCTCCTCCCCCCACGCGCGCTGCGGCTGCCGTTGGTTCGACTGGGTCAGTACCGGATAGTGATGGGAAGCTCGAAGCGCACGTTACTCGTACGTAGTACCGACCTTTCGTAGAACAAGTATCGCAGCGAGATGTTTCGATGCCTCGCTTCACCACGCCAAAAATCACGTGACCACCCCCAAAACGAGGCCGCGCTACGTCACGCTCGTGTCAGAGAGGTTTTTTTTAATCTTTATTTTATTTTATAGAACACACATAATACAATAATAATAATAAAATGCAAACTGAATGAAATAAAAATAAAAAACAAGGGGGGATTTTATACAAATACAAAAAACATTATAAAATAAATGCATGAAGCCCCTTTAAATATAAATAATTAGCCAGTTCTTAATCAATAGACATAGATAAGAGCAAAAAAAAAAAATCATCCAAGGACTTCACAAATAAGGGCATAAATTAGAGTACAAGTCAAGTAAAAGTGCCTCAAAAATTGAGTACATTTAGTTTGGTATTAATACTTTCACTTACTTTAAGTAAAGGACATTCATACTTCTTCCATTAGTTATTTAATGATTAAAATTCACTGTCATGTATTGTTCTTATGCAATTCTAACTATTGTGGCATTTCTTTGCTTTCTTAATCATAGCGATCATACTGCTGTCTTCAAGCTTTCAAAAACCAAAGCTTAAGTAAATATATATATTTATAAAAAATCATGACACTGGACACAATAAATACTTTTTTTACTAAAAGAATAAATTTTATTTCAGCACTGTAAGTCATTTCCCAACCAGTACAAACATGACTGCCATCTTTGTCTCTTTCTGAACCATTCCTCCCCTCCCTCTGAGATCAGACCACCAACAGCCAGACAAAATTAAAAAAAAAATTAAAATTAAAAAAAAAAAAAAAAAAGCTTTCTTTTTTCTCGTCTTTCCACAAACAGTCCGGTGCTTCCATAATGCTAACAATGATGACAAATTATACCAACCATAATTATAACAGCAATAATGATGATAATATTTCTATAACAATAATATTATGGATAAATTTTAACCCTTTTCGTTGCACAGGTAGTTTCAGGGGGCCCTGGGTACTGAAGTACATGCATCGGTACATTTGTGGTTGAGGGCCCGATTGACCAATGTGACAAGAAATAGCCCATAATGATCAACTTGAGTTCCTAACTGGGACTCAGCCATTGGAGGAGAAGGGAGGGGGGGGGTATACTGGAGCTTGGGGGACTGTTGAGGGAGGGAGTGGCAGTGTAGAGAGAGACAGACATAATAGGGACCTTTATTCAAACTGGACAAAATGCTGTGAGAATCCTGCAAATAGATCAGAACAGGTACAAAACAGCTGATGACTCCTTTCCACATTCTGTATGACAGACAATAACACTGTTTGACTTCTACAATACAACATAGTACATTTCTATTCTGGGACTTTTGGTTCTCTTTAACATTGTCAAGCTCTTCAGAGGCTCTCCCAGTGCTGTGAGGAAGGGTGCTTTTATTATGCGCTGGAAAAATCTTTATAATTTTAGTCAGAGAGAAGGTGAATTTTCCTCACGACACTTCAGCTGAGATTTAGACAATAGACTGAAAATTATTCAGAGATACATTTTTATGGATTATAGAAGAGAGCTCAAAGCCAGGCTTGTAATTTGACTACGGTTGTAGGTCTTTAACGATTATTTTCTCAATTAACAGATTCAGAGTTCAATGAATAAAATGGCACAAAATTATAAGAAATGTCCCAAATTCACAACTTGTTTTTGTACAGAAGATAGAGTTTACTGTCACAAACAAATCAGGGCAGCAACTAACAAACTAATTTCATTATGAATTAATCTGCCTTCTCAATTAAACGTTTTGTCTCAACAATGTCAGAAAATAGAGAAAAATGCAACCAACAGTCCAAAGATAAAATATAATTCTCACATTGCAGATGCTGGAGGCAGCAAAGATTTGGTATTCTTGCTTGAAAAATAACTCCAATTATTTATTGGTTCTCAAAATGTATTTTCCGCCAGTCGATTCAGTAATCGTTGCGGCTCTAAAAGCAATGCAGCCAACTGAAAAGCTGGAGCGTGTTTGCCATTTTTTCTCAAGGGCTTTAGTTGCAGATTTATCAATTTATTTCTAATCTTTTAACTCCGCCAAGGAGGTTATGTTTTCAGTTTGGTTCGTTAATCAGCAGGATTACGGAAAGACCACCAGCCCAATCCTCACAAAACTTGGTGGAAGGATGTAGCGTAGGCCGCGGAAAATCCGTAACATTTTTGGAGCAGATCTGAATCACGGGGCGGATAGACAAATCATTTTTCAACTATGGAAACGGCCTTGGATGAGGTCTGCGTTCTCCCAGTGCCCTTGACTAAAGGTTTACAAAATTCAACAACATACAGATGAATTATTTCTTGCTTGCACTACACATTTTACAGGACGTGCATTTGGAGGCCATCTAATCTCAGATTTGTGTTTTGAGGAAAATTCAGCCACTTTCCAAAACCTCCATTCCCACACATGAAGAGACTCGGTACAGCTCTTTCGATCCGAGTCTGGGAAGTTTAAAAGGCAAGTTTGAGAGAGCACAACAATTACATGTGAGAAAAATGCAAAAGAGGGCGCCAAAACCCCAGCGTGACTGAAAGCATATTTGTCAGGTGTCGTTCCTTCTTGTGTATTAGTGTTGATCTGAGCGCGTGCAGTGGTTCACACACGGCCTGAATTCAGTCAATGAAGAAGTTACAAATAAGCGTGAGCGAGCAACAGGAGTGGTGATTTTACCCACAGTGCCTAAACCTGCCTACTCGCTTACTCACTCACTGTCCACACAAACACTTCCTTCTTTCCCCGTCTGTCTGCGTCTCCACGAAAACCAGTGTTAAAAAACACCGCTACCTCACAGACTTGTCAGATAAATCACGCGTGCTGTAATGTCAATATATATATATATAATCATACTCATCAGAAAACTTGTTACTCAGGGGCAAACCATCGATGTCAGGGGGGCGGGGGGGTCTATGGGGACTTTATATGGGGATGCTAGGTGTACTTTGGTTCTCGGATGTTTACAAGAAATAATTTGCTGCTTTGTGCAAGTTCAGCTTAGATTGATAATGAGTCGACCACAAAATTGTTATCAGGGATATTATGAGAATCGTAACATAGTGCAGACGACAATTTTCATTTCGAAAACGGGCAATATTTACTTACGTACATAATAAACGGTGGTCTAAAGATGCCATATAAAATACAGGTAAGGAAAATCGCAATCATTACAGTTCAAATCTCTAGGTTGGCTAAGCGTATTTCAGTACTAACTGAAGCAATGGTAGAAGGATTAGATTAGAAGATGTAATAACATTAAAAATAGTAAGAAAAAACACATTTGCACAATTGAATAAAACCGTTTTGATTTTTTTTTCTGATTTTTTTTCCAGACTCTGGCTAGATACATACAGAAACTGATTATCAACGTTAATATAACCTTTACTGTTAGTTGGGTTGATTAAGGGGCGGGGCAGCCCAAAGAGAAAAAGAGAAAAAACAGCCAATAGAAACGGTCCTAAAGGGGCTAAAAGGAGAGGCAGAGAGGGAGGTGATAAGAGTGAAAGAGAGAACTGAAAAAAAAAACAGACAGGAGGGTTAACCTGTGTGTAAAATATGCGAGTGTGTTTTGTGTGTGTGATTGCAACTTCTAATGAGAATCAGTGGCCATGGTGTGTGTGTGTGGTTGTGTGTCTGTTTACATGTAAACTATGAGGAAGATTAGGGGGCAGAGAGAAGAAGTGAATGAACATTTTGGGGGAGGGAGGGGGGCGAGAAAAAGTGTCATAGCAGGGGGGGCGGGGTTAGGATAACAAGCATAAAAATCACTGATCAAATATCTATCGAACTAAAACAGACAAGGACGAGAGGGACACTACATCATGTATTGTGTTGACTTTTTTTTTTTCCATACTAGCTACTGTGTAACTCAGGGTTTAACATCTATGTATCCGTGTGTGTCATGTGTTAATGTGTTGTGTGTGTGTGTATATAGATGGTTGTATTTTTATTTTTTTTTAATGGCATGTTTTTTTTAATCCGTCCATGCAAAAACTTGAAGATGTGGGATTTTTTTTTTTTTTTTTGTTTTTGTTTTTTTTTTTAAGACTCGGTCGAATGTGTTACCAAAAATGATCTCTGATGAACTGACGACCACTCCACTGGGAACTGAAACTGCACAAAATCACTTCAGCACAAAAGCAGAGAGAATGCTGCTGGTAACAAATGCAACTGAATACCTGTTGGTGTCGTGTGTTTTGTTTGTTTGTTTGTTTGTTTGTTTGTTTGTTTGTATGTATGTATGTATGTATGTATGTGTGTTTTTAACTGGCGAGCTAATCGAGAGAGGGCATCGTATACCAGATCACACTCTGGCTCGCCGCAGAAAAGCCATCTTCTAACAATGTACTGTTGCGATACACATATTTGTACTAATGTCAAAAGTTGAAAAGCAGTTAAGTATATGACTCCTAGTAATTCTAGACTTAGTATTTCGGCCAGTGGAGCTATATTCTCTAGCCTAGTCTTGGTGTCTGTGTATTACAGTCCTGTGTTAAGCCCGACGCTGTTACCTACTCTTAACCTACAAACACCTACAGCACTCGTATGCTTAATCCCTACCAATAACGGCTAACAGGTCCGAACCTCTGATTTCATTTGGTGTAAGAGACGGCGGCGCGGCCCTGTGATGGCGAGCGTAGGCCTACACTCACGGCTGGGTCAACTGTCATGGTTGAGTTCATAAACTGAGGGGATGTCTGACGCGACTACATTAACACTTACAGATATAGTCAGGGTATTTTCCTTCAAAACGGCATTTCATAAGAGCTTTTTTCCATGTCAATTTTGTGGCACACGATAGAGCACAAGTCATCAACATAGTAAGAAAATAAGGTGCTTCTTTGTTGTCTTGCCTTTTTTTGTTTTAACATAGTGAGCTCATTTCAACCTCTTAGTACGTTTATAGAGATTACAATGTTCATGGCCAGCATCTCTCAGGCAGTATCTGTCGGTCTACTGCTTTTACATTTTGCAGTTGTGCTACCGGCTATTGGTAAGTTGTATTTCTGTAGTCAGATGAAACCTACTATGGGGGACACATCTCATTCTCTACAAACATAAGTGCTCTAATAAAACAATTCATTATCTTAGAAGTCTCAGATTGTGAGCGGCACACTCAGGTCCGCCATGAGGCCTCCCTCTCTCCTGTCATGTGATCCGACCCATAAAGCCTAGGCCGTGTTCGGCCGCGGTGCTTCAGGGCAGGGAAGTGCTTCCTGCTGGTCTAAAGTGACACACCAGAGCGCTGCAGCTGGGGCAACAGCTCATGGTGTTGGGCTATCGTCATGACAACCATTACTCAATCACCACCAGAGGGTGGGTGGGTGGGGGGGGCTCTTTGAGGCTTTGTCACTCGCCACACCCCTTTTATATCACTGGCTGCCTCAGTCGGCTAACCTTTCTTTAAAATACACTTTGGAAATAACTTTTGTAGAAATCTGCAAAGATTCCCAGGAATCCTTGACGTGGAACATCAGGAGTCCTTTCAGCTTAATTGCAAAGTTCATGACTGAACGTGCGAGGCCAGTCTGAAGGGAACTCTGCCTGGCAGCAGTTACCCAAATCCTCGTCGTTCATTTCCATCTTTTGCCAGGCAGCATTTTTCTTTTCTTTTTGGCCTTAAACTCCAGAAGGTGCTTTGGAGTTTTATCATTTCTTTATCACCGGGTAGAAGACTGTCCAGTGTGGTTTAACAGTTTTTTTTTTTTTTTTTAAACAAAGTGCTTCTTTGTCTGAAACCACTCTGTTCACATTCTGACGTCTCTCAAATAGATCTCTACCTTTAAACGTAGTTCTACATGTCATAATGATTTACTTAGGCGCAGGGGACACCCCTCTCAGACTCAATTCACCTGTATAGGGGCTCGTTCAAATTCATTATATTTAAATACAACATTAAGTGCTTTTGTTGGGGTAATACAATCAAAGCTTTGGGAAAAAGGGACAAGGGGGGTGGGAAGATAATATTATAATGCACTTTTTTTTTGGAGGAGCGGGGTAATATCTTGCATACTTCAGGGCTTAAGGTGCATAAATTCATGGGGTCTCTAAGCACAGCTAAGCACTAGGCTATGCTACATGGGTCAAAGTAAGATAGCACGCTAATACCATGGTGGTGCAGAAGTGCTCCTGTGATAGGTAACCAATCAACCAATAAAAAGGGGTCCTTTGCTAGTAAGTATACTAACATTGTGAGTACGGGGGGGGGGGGGGGGGGGGGGGGGGGGCGAGGGTCACTGCACAAAAGAATGGTACATCACTTTGTTAAAATCTTACTCACATATCTCTCTGAATTCATGTAAGACAAACCTCACACGAGACGGCTATGGCGACAAACCGCATCAACACACAACCACCAAACATGGCGACCAGGCTGAGATGCTGTAACCATGGAAACCACATAAAATCTGTCACCGTAACTGCACGATTAACATCTTTGTGCAGAGATTCAAACAATGGGACCATTAAAAACACAAAATAAGACATTTTAACTGTACAGATACCCATACTTAAAAAGGGGGGTGGGGGCTTGCTTAAGTGGTGGGTCGTAATGGGGCGTGGGGGGGCTGAAGCTTATTTTACTCTGAGTGCGGGAGGGAGGCATTTAGGATTTTTGAGGGGTGGGGCGCTTACAGACTCATGGAGAAAACCTCTCTTCGTAAAACAATGTAAAACCACATGAGAAAACTAAAAAGGAAGTAACAGCTAACTGCTTCAGCGCATCACAGGGAGCAGCAGGGAGGACGAGGAGGAGCCTCGCCGCGCCTGCTGCTCCCTGTGATGATGTGCACAGCTGGCAGGCGGGGCTACAAAAACAGGGGAAGGCAGTCAAACACAGAGAACTCTCTCAGAGCAGTGCATCCCGGAGAGGACGCCATCACTCCTCCTTCTGTAGCGCTCCGTCTGACGGGCAGTCGTCAAGGCAACAGGGGGCCTCCACTTCCACCCCATCTGATTGGTTGTCTCTGCTGGCTAAGGCACATGGGATTGGCTGGGCCAGGGGGGCCAGCTCCAAGGGCTGGCCGATGGCGGAGGCTGCTGAGCTGCCGTTCAGCTGCTGAGTTGCAACCTCTGGCGTGGTGGCCGCCTCCTCTAAGGGCTTTGGGGGCCTGCGGGAGGGGGGGGGTGGCGACGTCTGGAGGAGGACAGTTGGACAGAATTTTTTTAACAGAACAGCAGGAGGAAAGATGGCAAGTAGGAACGTGACCAAGAGGGGATTTATAGCCGTGATCACTATTCATGGAGGAAAGTGTGCAACAAGATTAAAAGGGAAAGTTTGGATTGTTTGAAGTGAGGCTGTATGAGGTAATTATCCACACTAGTAGACAGTAGAGGGCGGTCGGCATGCCCCATTGAAAAAGCAGACAGGAGTCTGGGCATGGAAGCTAAAAAAATAAAATAAGTTTAAGTATTTTAATATTTTTCATCACTTTATCTTGCTGTCAGACAGCCCTTCCTGACAGGGAACAGAAGCTGTTATCTATGCTCGCTTCAAAGCCACCAGACTCCATTGACAAAAACAATCATTTTACCTAGCAGAACACAAAAGTTGCTGGTCTCCCGCTGCCTCGATCAGTTTGTTTGTGTTATTGTGTGACTTTGGTGAATCCAAATCAACCTTTTTAAAAACACCAAAGTCACATAACGCAAACTATCTATCCCATCGAGGCTGCGGTAGACCAGCAGCTCCTGTGTTCTGAGAGGTAAAATGACTTTTTAATCAAAAGGAGTTTGGTGACTTTGAAGAGAGAATAGATAACGGCTTCAGTCCTGTCTCAAAAGGGCTGTCTGGTGGCAATATTCTAAATGTAATGTTGTTTTTAGGCAGCTAAAAATATGTTTTGCTGCTTTCCTTGTTTCACAGCAGTACATTGCTTTGCTCCCGTACTTCTGTCTGTTTCTCCAAACTGGGAGTGTGCATCTACTCTACTGCCTATGGATAAGTACCTCATCCAGCCCCACTTAAAAAAATCTGAACTATCCCTTTAAGGTGCTTTGTGTAAAAGTGTACTTGTGTCATACCTGTGTTCTGTTGGTAGGTGCCTTTTTCACCCCCCTTACTTTAGCTGGAATCTCTTTACCCCTCCTGTGATAAAGAAACAGAGTCTCAGCTCAGAAGTGGAGCACGAGTATAAAACGTCTGCTTCAGGGCTCGATCACACAAGCGATTCAGACAGAATTAGTAGCAAAGTAAATCCATACGGTCAGTTCACTTCAATTTCAACCGGGATGAACTTTGACAAGGAAATTGATTCCAACTCACATTGGTAGAATGACAAAGATTCCAGAAAGATTAATAAAAACGAAGTGCAAAAGCCCCCTGATGTGCTTTACAGTTTAAAGTGACACATAAATCGAGTAATTGCAACGATTTGCAAAAAATGTTGCTCTGCCACTCTCTGGTATGAAAGTAAGGAAATATTCTCTTTGGGCTCATTGCCTCTGTCAGTAATTAACAACAGCCTGTTTGTCATTAAAGAAACATGTATTCATATTAATGCAATCACTATAACTAAGCAGTATTGAATTTTTTTGAGTATGGACTTCTAAACCAGGGTCATAATTACAGCATATGTAATGTTTTTACAACACTGGGAAGCTGGTGGCTGCACAGGAAACTACACAGAGAATATCCAACGTCAACAATAACTTAATTCTCAGTTGTTCGCTGTATTGATTGAAATATCAACATCTTACTCACCCTCTCCCTGCTCCCACTGACACCACCTGCATGTTGAACCCCCCTCTACCACGTATTGGTTTGTTCCCAGCCCACTGGCCAACGACCATACCAGCTATCTCCAGTTTCCCTCCTTGAGGGGGGATGGACTGAAGGCCTGAAGAAAGAAGAAAAGAAGTGACTACCGAGACTTTTCTTATTGTAGAGTCTCAAATAAACTATAGCGATGTCCCAATTCCATATTACATACCAACTGTATACAGCACGTACTATATAATTGTTGGTAATATTCTTTATAGTACTATAAATGTTGTTTTTTTGCAGATAGTATATAGGAAATCAGGATATTTTATTGTTTTATACTAACAGGAAATTATACAGTACTTGTGCTGCAGCATTAATATCGGAACCATCTGTACCAAATGTATTCCTCAATTTGAAAAACTGGCCGGGCAATTTTTGGGGATAATCATCAGCAATATTAAAATCTTCCAAACTGGCAAATTCTTCAACATTCTTCTACAGTCGGTGGTATGAAAGTGATGGCAGCAATATAAATAAACTTGATTTTGCCTTCCTGTGCAGAGGCAATCGAAACTGTGACTTTACAGTGACACTGACAATCAAACTTAACATAGAGGCAGCCGAATGTTTTTTCCTAACAGATTTTTGTTTTGTTTTCTGGGCTGTTCCTGGAGCCCTTTTATCACCATCTACAATCAGTTTTAAGTATTTCCAGCTGTCAACAGCTCATCCTTTTCCTTTACGCATTGCGGAACAGCACGCTTGTTTATTTTCTCACTTTTCCGGTGTGTACACAATACGTATTGAAAAGCTGCTTCGAACTGGTGTATAGTATGAAATCAGGACAAAACGAAGAGAATTTCTACACCCATTAAAAGGTCAAAGTATGCTTAAAAAAAAGTCTGTGCGGAGAAACGGCCAGGTAAAAAGAAAGCATCTCTGTACCTGGGAAGGCTCTTGGTCTGTGCTGGGCGGGGTGATGTGGATGATGTGGGTGATGATGATGAGGCATGCCCATGGGGCGAGGTGGGTAGAGGGGAGGCATGGGGTAGAAAGGGGAAACCATGGCGGGGGGGAGGAAGGCAGGAGGTGGAAGAGGAGGGGGAGGAGGAGGAGGGCGGGACAGGTTGATGCCCTCAAGGATTGCCTGACGCATCTTCTCCACCTTGGACACCAGCTCCTCCTGCAGTGAGACAACTGTGACTGAGCCTTTGAGCGACAGAGTTATTGATGTGAATCCACCACACCGCCGAAGAGTAGAAATGTACCGAGTGGTCTTTAACGCTCCCGATGAAACAGCTAGGAGAGTGCTATTTGATTCTGCATATTTGTACGTTTCCTGTAAAAACTTTAAGCTGGCTGATAGTGATTGGCGTTTACAGTAGCCAATAGCACTGAATGTTTCAAGAGTCTCAGTCTCCCAGTTAAACATAAATTCATATCGTATATGATAAAACATTATAGATCTAAAACAGGACCTTCCTTATTTGGACCAAGTAGCTCTTGAAAAATAAGGTGGGCTAAATTTAGAAGGCTACAGCTTCGATGTGTAGGATGCATATTTATTCAACATATAGGTAAATATAAGCATCAGATCAGACTGGGAACCGGCAGATACCCAATATTAAAAAGGTTTCGGATCGGTACATCCCATCTCCCTCAGAAACTATTGTCTAAAACGCCCTTGAACCAAAGCACTTAAATGCTTTATGAACTAAATTTAATTCACTTATAACTTACTTGGGACACACATCCATCATATCCTCTCTTCGTTGCTGCCCCAGGACTACATGAATACGTACCTGCCCCTCACACATGTCCAGCAGGGCGGCCCGGTCGCGAGCGGCCCGGGACAGTTTGCTCTGAAACAGTTTGCCGTCAAAGAATCCCCAGGGGCAGCAGTGTTCCCATGGCAACGGCTGGCCGCACACATCATTGATGAACAGCGCCGTGTCAACGCCGGCCATGAAGAGAGAAGCCAGCTGCACACCACGGGCATCCACCTTCTCCACCTAACAGCAAACACACAAGTGTAATTTTTATTTATCATTTTTAAACTGGGAGGCAGAGAATTTTTTTTTTTTTTTGGGTTGAACGGTCCCTTTACGGACTGGGATCAGGGGAAGTAGAAACTTGATAGGGACCATCTTAAAATACAACAATTTAAAAAGGTCACTTTCTTGACTATTCAGAACCAGAGGATGGATTTTACAGTATCTTATTGGTCAATTTGCTTTCAAGCCAAAAATAAATCCTTTTCACAAGGTCTCGGTCTGGATATTTGGTCCGCACCAGTCGGTTTGGTGTGAAAGCACCCTGAGGATGCAATACTAGATTGTATTCTGTAGAAAAACCCTCATCAATGATTAGGATTGGGGTCTCACCTTGAGCTCCTGTAGCTGGTCGGGTTCGTAGAGCTGGCTGGAAACAGCCTGAGCCAGAAAGGCATCGAGCTCATGTCTCTGGAGGATCCTTCCCCCAGGCCACTGCATCATATACCTGAGAGAAGGACAACAGAGCTCACTTTAGAGCAGGAACAACGAGCTACAGTTTACTGATGTCTACAGTTAACTGACAGGATAATCACTCAAACAACGCTCTCATATACAGGAATGAGAATTGTGCCCAATGACATGTGATTTTCAATATTACAGTCCATATTCACACATATCAATAGGGTGCTATGATCAGTGCAATATTAAATATGTCGACATCACTCATGACAAGAAAGCAGAGTCTTTGGATTAAAATATCTGCAGTGAAGATACACAATGTACTGCAAGAAAACTCATATTGTGATTTTCCGTCAATCCCCTAATAGGCCTTTTTCACAGAAGACATTTTGACATGTCACAGATGTAAACAATAAAACAGATAATGGCTTAATTCAATTCAGCTGCTTATGTTCCAGGGTCCTGGTATTGTGCATGCTTGCTCACTGTGACACTGAATAGAATGGAGCCGTCGTTACTGTTATTAGTAACACCTGTGCCTTACCTAGATTACTATGACAACTCACAAATGTCTTAAGGATTGGAGCAATGTCATACCTGAGCACGCAGCACATGAGCAGCAGATGCTGTGGGACCTGTGCTGGGTTGAGGAGGGCAGGGCAGTCAGAGCGTAGGCAGGCCAGGAAGGCCCTGGTTCTCCTGGAGCGGTCTTCACTGGCACGACCCAACCACAGCCTCCGCAGGTTGGGGCAGGTCCACTCCCGGAAACACAGGGCCGGGACCAGCTCCGGAGTCAGGGCCGACTTGGCTTTACCGCTGCTCCACTCTTTGACAATCACTGGAGGAACTGTAACGCAGAAGGAGAGAGAAGTCTGTTAAAAAAATATTCATGGATCGGATTAAAAGAAGGAGGCAATGATACAGGTGTTTCCGTGCCGAGCTTTGGAGCAGGCTGGTCTATTAAAAAGGCGCAATAAGTAGGATTTGTTGGTTTGTAAACACAACATTCGAAGTTGGCCGCTCGTCCCCGGCCAAACGAGGGTTACGGTGCTCGCCAGCACCCTCGTTTTGGGCTTTGTCCGCTTGGCATTTCACCTCACAATATTTGAGTCTTTTTCGGCACTGTGTTCGCCATTTTCGTAGCTTCCACTTAAATGTACATATTAATGGAGGTTGATGCCTAGAAACGTCCGGAACATAGCAAAATGAAAGAAAAAAATAGAGAAAATACAGGCAGAGGGCTCTGCAGATACAGACACCACCACACAGTTCTAGTACGTCATGATGATTGACAGGGATTATTTTTGTACGAGTCTATACATTGTTTTTTTTAGGAAAATCCTTCTCATTGTGCCTGTAACGTGGTGATATTATTCATGTCGCTAACACACTCCTCCAAAGCTGCCAACTGTGAGGGGGCAGGTAAGGAGGCAGTGTGACTCCATTACATTGAGATACATCAGTAGGCCAGCGTGCACCACAGCAGGGCCCTGCAACTGGTACACCTAAAAGAAAAGCAGCCATCATTAATGATATTATTTATACCCGTGTTGGGCAGGTCCAAATGTCCTCTTTGGGGAAAGACTTCAGAGAAGCGTCAAAGCTTCAAACTTTTTTTTAAACCAGCTGTCAGTCAGCAGATATATAACCACTACAACTCCACTTCTCCATAGCAAAGGGAACAGAGAAATAGAAGATTTAGACAAAAAAGCGATAATCAATAAATATGATTTTAGTGACCCGGATGCGAGTCAAAATGGAAAAATGATGCATGTCCCACATGAAGGCTTCAAATCGATGCATCGACTGTACTTTATATTTGTCATGTGCTTGTAGTTCATGCTATTTCTTAAATTATAGATATTTTGTTTTTATCAACACATAATTAGTGATTTCTTTTTTCAATACAGCTCACCTACAAATATGAGAAATATATGATTCAATAATACGAGATGTAGATTATGAGATAATAATGGATGTAGATAAAATATGAGGCCACAACAGCTAATAAACTAGCTTGCACAAATTAAAATCAGAACATGAAAAAAATAAAATCAGACTCAATTTCCCCTCAATTAGAGGTTCTCAATCGTTTGTAAATGAAGGCCCACTTCAGATTGATAAAACATTTCCACCTTCCCCAAATAAATGAGCACAAAAAAAAAATAACGTTACAAAAGGAGAACAAATAAACTGGGCTGTAAATATGGGTTATGGCACATTCAGCTGTAATGACCAAAATAAATATTCCAAACACAGCCTGGGTGACTCTGTAGCGTCGATGGTTTTAGCGCCTCATTTGACACGATTTCACCAAATTCAACCTAATGGTTTCTGCTCAGCATCACTGCCTGCCATTATGAATCCAAAAGTGATGTATTCAGGTCATATTTTCTCACCACACTCTTTGGAGCTTTTACTGTTTTCTTTTTAATTTCTTTTTATTACTTTTAAATGTTTTCATTTTTGTGAATTCTTGAGCACATTTAGATATAAAAATAACTTGGTAGATTACCAAAAACATTTTTGATGATGTGTGTGGCCATTTTTATTTATTTAATACAACCATTTGGCAGTACCTCCGTGGCCCATTAGACGGTGCTCTGAGGCCCACTGGTTGAGAAAAGTTGCCCTAGATCAACTGGATGACAACTGTGCTTCTCAGTTGATCCAGAGGCAGCGTAGGATGATTCTGCATCGCCTCGTCCGCCAGGCTGATGGTGTTTGAACCTAAATATTTTTGACTGCTTTGGGATTTTTTGTCAGACAATGTATTGTTTTTGGAAGTACGTCCTGCCAACTTCACATGCTACAACTGGGGCAAATAATACGCTGTCTTTGAAAAGATAAACAATCTTTTGTCTTTGCACGGAAACAACAGCACAACATTCAGAAACACAATACTTGAACTACACAAGATTAAGGGACATTATTCCAACCTTAAATGTCAAATTTATTTCTCGATATCTATTTATTTCTCATAAAGAATGAATAAAGGGGATCAATAATTGCTCATGGTAGGGGAAACACTGCGCCTATCTTGAAGTTAACTGCCCCCCCCCTCCCCTCACCAAAGGGAAGAAAAATCTATATAGTTACAGTTATCTCTAGATTATAGATCTGTGAAACGCTTTAACCTTCGTCTGCACTCCAAGAAAGAAATCTAAGAATAAATGTGAGTATACATTATGTACAGACCATATACTCTTAAAAACCAACAATCTGTCCTCCCTATACTCCACTCAGTCCCAGGGCCTACCTTCCAGGGGAGTCCTTTTGCGGAGAGCGAGCCTCTCCAGGCGGCGGTGTGTTTCAGCCAGACTAAAGAGGACGCCGTAGGCATACTGTCTGGCAGCACGGAACAGCAGAGAGGCAGGAGGCAGCTCAGAGTTACACTCATCCTCTATACACACTGGCATCTTCATCTCTCCCTGGGGGGTGCGGTGGGTAGAGAGAGAAGTAAGGATAGAGAGATTACAGGGAGGCGCTGATATATTATTGTTGGAAACACCTGGAAGCTGCTTCACATCGTCCTGGATCCATCTTTTTCATATATGTTCACATTATCTTTTTTTTCATATGGATTATTTATGTTGTTTATACTGTACACACGACATTAATTGGGGTTTTCTTTAGCTGCTGCAAGGGTCTAAGGACAGAGGGTGTCTTAGGCTGTACAGAATGTAAAGTGCCCTGAGGCAAATTTGTAATTTGTGATTTTGGGCTGTATAAATAAAATTTGATTTGACGAGGTTGAAACATTACCCCCATTTTTAAAAAAAATTTTTTTAAACCTGTTAAAATAGACATTGGGGCCTTGCAAAGACAGAATACGGAGACAAATGCAAACACAAATAAAACATGTATGACCTCTAAGGGAAGAAAACGGTTTACCTTGGTCAATATGTGGTAAATCTGGGGGTACATCAGTCCTCTTCGGTGTCTGTGCTCGGCTACACGAAGAACCTCAGCACTGACCTAAAATGAAAAAAAAAAACTGCAACTTTTCAACACAATCCACAACTTTGTTATCTGGTTAAAAAAATATGTTTTTTTATTTTTTTAAATTATTATTTTTTTTATCTCTGCTGGACACACACCTGAGGCAGAGGGGGTGTGGTTATGTCCATGTGACTCCGCGTCGCCATAGACAACAGTGACGGAATGTGACTGCTCCCGTTGCCTTGGGAACCGTCTCCAGAGGCAGGGCCACCCCTTCCGGCAGGATCCTCCCACCGAGAGGGCTTGTCCGTCAAATGGCTGAGAGAAAGGGTTTATGGGAGCGTTTAGTCATCCTGGCCTGCCATTCATCACATCTAAATTGTAACTATAAATGCAATTGTGAATTATAAAGTTTACAGAATTTTTTTTATACAGAAATCAATATATCTTGTTAATTTGTTTATGTTACCAGCAGTACACATTAACTTTGATTGTCTGTTTTGGTCATTATTTAATGCTTAGCTAGCGCCGGTCCGCTTCTCGTCTGGTGTGAGACGCCAGGAGACAACCAACAAACATGACGACGGCGGTGTTTCATTTCAAATATTACACAAG
Organism: Bovichtus variegatus; assembly: GCA_943593645.1. Lineage (NCBI taxonomy): Eukaryota > Metazoa > Chordata > Actinopteri > Perciformes > Bovichtidae > Bovichtus > Bovichtus variegatus. Next base: position 2,796,232 of record CALSCE010000016.1, on the reverse strand, counting down.
TTTTGGTTTACATGAGTGATTGTGTGGATGAAACACCAGGTTATGGTGAAAATCAAACATTTTTCAAGGAGTTTATTCAAATTCAAGCATATTCCTGACCTTGAAAACATAGCGTTTAAAATTAAACATGTTCCAAACTTTATACAAACCCCAACAAGTACAAGATGCACTAATTCAGACTTTTTAATCTTATTTTTACATTTTTAAAATAACATGTGCATTTCTGCTGCTCCATCCTCCTCTGTAGCTGTAATCCCTGAATCTCTAACTTTACACCGTAAACTTGTTGACAAAAAGTCAGACAGTCAACAAGTGTATGTGATATAGAGCTGCAATGGATGCACTGCATTCTGGGAAGAGCTCATCTGATAAGAAGCTGGCTTTGGGGATATCCTGAAATTGTTTTTGCCTCAATCCAAGTCCTTTAATATCGGGTACCGAGTCCAATCCGTTCGGCTCACCCAGCTTCTCACAAATCCACTAGTTTCATAATCTATGAAACATTATCTGAAGTAAGAAGAATCTCTGTTACAACATACATTTTTACTCATTCAGTGTTTCCTGGTTTAAGAAACTGACTTTATTTTCTGGCGTATAATAGATGACAAGGCATACATTTATCATAGTGCTCAATAAGGCAATACTAGGGCTGCAACTAACAATTATTTTCTTTATCGATTTATCTCCTCATCATCTTTTCAAATTATCCATGAATTCTTGGTTGATGAAATGTCAGAAAATGGTGACAAATGTTCCTCTTAAGTGTCCAGGGTGGCTTGTTTGGTCCAAAACCCACAACTATTCAGTTTACAAATGCAGAAGACTAAAGAAACAATATTTACATTTGAGAAGTTGGAACTAGAGAATTTGGGCATGTGTTCTTAAATAGTTCATGTAAACGACTAATGGATTATAAAAATAGTTGCCAATTATTTTTCGGGTGATCGAGTAATTGTTGCAGCTCTAAACAAGACGCATATTTAATTATAGAGGTTAGGAGGTGACTATAAGGTGACTCAGGTGTTTATTCAGACATGAGACAGACATGTTTAATTGCCATCACATTTTGATAACATGCTGCTTGTCTCATATTCCAGCAAGCTTTCTGTTGTGTTTGGTAACAAAGTAGAGCACAGGATTAAATACACAACAACATACTGAGGTATTCTAAAAACATCAGCACTAATGTCACCGTTTCCCAGAATTATACAGTACTTTAAAAAAAGAACTGGACTAAACAGCCACAAATCTTCAATTCTCTACTTTCTCTATTTTCCTTATAGGCATCACTGTTGGGAAATGTAAGCTGCCAACATAATGTGAAATCTAAGCTCTCCTTGTGATTAGTAAACACACGCGTTATGTAAAGTGCTTTGCTCCACCTAAAATGCAAAAATCCCCTTTTCACTTTAATATAATTAGGGATGGTGTAAACGCGACTTTACTGTCTCTGTGTCTTACTTTGCGTTGCTGTCGTTGGGTTCATCTCCGTCTGATGACGATGAGGGAGACGGAGAGGGAACAGACTGAGGGGCGGTGTGATGGTTGGGTAATCGGTTTCCCCCCTGAGTGGAATCATATGGAGCCGACCAATCAGTGAAGCCCATCTTGACCGTCAGTGTATCGTTGCAGTCTTGGGACGGTGGCGGCGGGTTCTGGAACAGAGGGTTGGAGCCAGGTCCATATGGAGCATTTTGATAAGGTGGCTTTAACCCTGGAACCTGGGGAGGAGGGAACTGTGGACAGAGAGGAGAGAAACACAAGAAATGAATATGGATTGAAGAAAAGAAGGAGCAGCGGAGGGGAGGAAGGGGGAGACGTCACTTCGCTTATATAAATATATAATTACGCCAAAAATAAACTATAAATACATTAGACCATGCCCACTTAGGAGACAGGAAGAGTATACAATTTAAATGTCATTGTAACGCTTCATCTTTTGTTAAAGAGCATCTTTGGTAGTGCTTACACTCTACACCCCCATAAACCTTAGTGTCATAATAATAATAATAATAATAATAGTCTAGCCTAACCTTTTTCTTTTATGTGCAGAAATACCGGGTTTAAACAGAATGAATAGACGTGCAAAAAAGAAAAAGAGTTGTCAACGCTACAACTAACACCATCTTATTTTATTTCTAATGAAAGCTGGTGGGAGGATTTGGGATGGGAAGGACTGCGCCCTCCTCCTCCCTTAGCCAGTGTTTTCCCCGAAATGAGCACATGCCACAAAGGGGTTTCAAAGAGCAAGAAACTTAAGCCATTCTGCTACATGTACATTCATGTAGATGGCAAGAGAACTAATGACACACACATACACATCAAAAGAGGAACATGGGATTACCAAAATAAGCAATCTACCTGATTCTTTCCAGGCTGCATCGGTCCCATGTGGCCAGGTGGTCCCCCAAATCCAAACCCAGGTACTGAGCAGAAAACATCAGGGATGTAAATTAACATTTTCTTCTCACAAATACACATTTAGTAAACCAAAAATGATCACATAATGGCTAATTATTAGAAACTATTCATATACACTATTAATATTGTTACTACTCACAGATGAAAGAGGATGGCCCCATGTTGGGCGAGCGAGGTTTGGAGGCAGCTGAGAAATAATCCACAGCTTTCTTGAATCGCTCCACCTTGTCCTCCATACGAGACTGGAAAGACAGGAAACAAAGCATTATGTGGACTGCATATCATGACATGATGAATGTGAAAATGTTGCCAATATTCTTTATATTTCTTAAAGTCAACAAATCCTATGCAAACAAAATCCCTATATTAACAATGTGTTGATGGCTCTCAGCACAAACCTATTTTCTCCCATTGGCAACGAAAATAAAACGGGTCAAATACATACGTACCTTTTTCCTTTTCTTAAATAAATAATTACACTTTAGCATTAATTAACATTACTTAAAACAGGAGTAAATGATGCATTTGTTGGGGACTATTTTCAGCGTCGGAGTAATCCACATTTGGTGCTCTAGTGAGTATTTGGGGCAGCAGGACAATGTGGGATTGACTCAAAATAAACCTGTGTGTGTGTGTGTGTGTGTGTGTGTGTGTGTGATAATGAAGCAACAGTGTGTCTCATTGATGCGTTTAATAGTTTCTGAACAACAATGGAGCTCTATGGCACAGAGGAAGAAGATATATCAGAACTTGGATATACAGAATACTTGTTAGGAGTATCACCAGACTACTCCCTAAGTCTAAGTCCAAGTGTAAGAAATCTGTCTTCTGCAACAAACAATGGAATATAAGGACGTACTGCTTTAACTCTGAGAATCAGTTGTTTACAAGACCCGCCAAACATGGCAGTGCGCCTCAAATAGTTCAAAGTGCAGGCATACTTCACTGAACAAAAAAGAATTATGAAAAATACTTTAGGCATCTTTCTCTCGGGGAGATTTGAGTCCTTTGCTTAAACATGCATCTACCATACATCAAGTCACCATAAGTCACACAGCTTTCTGGTGCTCTGAGGACATGCTGGGGCCAGTACAACAGTCCATGAATATAGCTCTGATATAAAGATGTGGATTTGATAAAAAGCTACTAAACTCCAACCCTATTTACTCAATCACAAAGATACTTAACATGACTCGAGAACAAATGTACACTTTTATCCATTTGCAATTTGTCGTTTATGTCTAATAAACACGGTTAACATTGCAGTAGCTTCTTCTGATATACTGAAACTAAATAATCCTCTTAAGCACATTTATATAGTGTGGCGCAATTCTATGGTTTGACACTGTTGTGTGAGGAAGTGTAGACGCTGACTCAGGGTCTTGTGTCAACAGTCATGACTTATTTGACCATCAGTAACAGTCAGGAATGTACAGTCAAAAGATGGATTATGTAAATCTATTTCAATCAATTCAAATTGAACCCAATAAAAGAGGTTCACCAAACTGCATCACTGACAAAGGGGCACATGACCCACCTGTGACTGTTTGAAGACATCTCTGGCGATGGCGTCGAGGTTTCCCAGGTCTTTGATGGAGGAGACGTACTCTGAGACGGCCTTAATCACCACCTCACAGGGCGGCAGCACCAACTGGTGGGCTCGCACCTGAGACAGCAACAGTACAAAGGTTCTAATCCACATACACCTGGTCGGGTGGGGACTAACAGGAACTGTAAGAGAGCCGCATTGAAGATGTTTGAACTAGGGTCTGGCTAAAAGCTCGATCCTGATTAATTCCTTATGAGAACACCTACTAAAGTAGTTCCAGTAGACTGTAACACACAAGCTGCCAAGAAGTACACTGCCCCTCTGGACTAACTGCTACTTTTAAATCACATCCCATTTGCGATACAACTCGATACTTCAGGCTGCAGTAAGGAGTCTACACATGGTGCATCATTTGATTTTGAAAAGAGTGATATTCATTTGGGGACAATGACATGGCTTGATGTTGATCATACTGTTGAATTATATTTACCGTTTGTCAACCGTACACGTTATCGACTTTAAATCTTACTAGCATAACGCTAACTTTCTGGCTCATAGCTGAGCTAAAGGGGACAAAAAATATATCGTTGCTAAGTCGTGCCTAAGGTTCATCCTATTTACTGGAAAGGTGAACAATGTTTTCCATTGCATAGGAACCTTATGGGATGGTAATTATTGTTCCAGGTATTAGTTAAACAGTCAGGTGTTAGCAGGGAAACAGAGTTCTGGTTTGTGAAAAACTTTAAAGCCAAGCCAGAAACTAAACACACATGTCCTTCGAGGTGTCCATAATCAAGAATTAATGGACTCCGCATTAATTCTTGATAATGGCCACTTTGTGAGGCATTATCCCTTACATATCTTTTTTTTTTCTTTTTTTTTTTTTCAAACAAAAGTAAAGAAAAATGTATCACTACTTATTGTACTTCTGCATTTCTTGATGACCACAGTTCAAAAAGGCAGGACCGGGAAGTTATCAGGTTTTTTTTTTAAAAGGCATGACAAGATGAAAAGTACGGACGGCATGTGTGCTATATATTGACTTATAAGCAAAGATGTTTTAATTTCAACATTAAAATTAGACCTTTAATTAAAACGAAATCATTAAAAATGTTTAGTATATCTTTCAATTCCCAATACTGACATTAGTTTTGGTGATCCAAATATTTTCTCGCAGCCACATTTGAAAAAAATTGGAGAGATCACATTCTGAAGATGTCTTCACTTCCACCTAAATAATCTGCATCCGATTCGGCTCGTTTGGCTCATATAGTTAAAGATTTAATTAATCTCAGCGCTGACTCATTTTGGCTTTTTAGTTTACCGACATGCTGTAGGCTGTGTCATGTTTTACCAAACCACAGAATTCAAGACTAGTGTGATGTCAGTAATGAGCAATAACATACAATTAGGTGTTCAGATAAATGAAAACACAAAGTGGAGGCGAGGGACGCAAAGGGAAGCAGTGAAGTTCCGTTTTCTCTGCACAGCCCATTGTTTTCACATTCAGTATAACACCACATCCAAGTCTGTTATAACACTTACACCATGACCACAAAAGAAGATACGTCATTTGAAAATAGTGCAAAGTTTACACATTTCACATATGCTTCAGGTATGTATGCTTTTATTCTGGTGTGCGATTGTCTTCATTCATCAACATTTCTGTCAATGTAATGATGTAAAAAATAAAAATAAAAAAAATAAAAAATAAATAAAATAATAATAAAAAAAAAATCAACATTTCCTGCACGTTTCACAATAAAAGCCTTTGATTGATGGGAAAGCAGTATTTCCCCCGAAACCACTGAAAGGATTTTTTTGTGAAAGACCAACACAGTAAATGGAAGAAGATCAGAAAACAGGGAGGCCCTTCTTGGATACAATTATATACAATAAATAAACTATGGGAAATTAGAAATAAAGCAAATAAAAGGTCTGGTTCTGTTTATATTTAAGGCAACATCACTATTTGACTAATTACACTCTTACGTGGTTATTAAAGCTAATATTCTCTCTAAGTAAGCTGTGGTGTGCAGAGGACTTCGGACTTAAATAATACGGTACCTTGAGAGAAGCGAGTGGGTGTTCTGGTCCCAGCAGACTCCAGTGGAAGGCAGCCAGGTCCTCATCAGGCAGAATATGATTTCCTGCGAGACAGTAACTCTTTCAAATGTTTGCTGCTTCAATGGGCAAGGACGACGTACAACGAGGGGTGCCAAAAACACAACTCACAAGTGTGCTTCAATGAGAGAAATGCGGGATACATGATTGATAGTGTGCATTTGTGTGTACGCTGAGGTATGTGAGAGCGCATCGCTCCTTACCCAGCAGAGCAGCGAAGCAGGGCAGGTGCTGTGTCTTCAGCCCGAGCTGCCTGGCGGCCTCAGGCAGCAGGTACTGGTGTGTGGTCAGGTTCTTGCCGTTCCAGCTCAGCTTGAGCGCGTGCGACGAGAAGTAGGCGGGTACGTTGCAGAGGGCAAACTCAGAATCCTGAGCAATCAGGCCGGAAAATCCAAAGTCCCTGTAGAGAGACAGCACTTCCTGGTGGTGGTCCTCCAAAGTCTGTACAACCTGTGGATGCAGAGTGGACGAACTCAAGACTACGGTCAGAAAAAGAACACACAAAACTCTGAATGGAGTTTGAAACAGTTTACATCCTGCTTGGAGCGAGGTTATAATAGTTTGTAGTTTATTCGTTTTTAAACTTTTAGATTTTCATTTTAGTTTAGTATTGTTTGCTTTCAGAGTGCGTTTCCTAGTTTTAGTTTAGTTTCAGTTTCTTTAGAAATGTTTAGATTCAGTTTTATATATTTTTATATTTATTGTGCCCCCTAACATTATTTTCGTGTTAGTTTACGATATTAACCCTGATTGGAGTAGCCTCTCCAATGTGAGGAGTTGCAGCTTTTCTCTGAGCTTAACTGAATATTGTTGCATTTTGGATTGTTTGTCGGACAAAACAAGTAATATGAAGAATTCATCTTAGACTATGGCAAATTATGATGGACCTTTTTCACTATTTGTTTTATCGACCTAATAACTTATCAATTAATTTAAAGACCAATCTCTAATGAAACGTATCATTAGTTGGACCTACAGCGCTGCACAATATAGCGCTTTTTCTTAAATTACCATCGTGATGTCAACTTGCGCGATAAAAACATAGCAAAAGACAGCAATATTGCAGGCATCAGTAGAAAACTGCACTTTAAAAATGTAACCATAATTGTTTTTTTATTGATGTCTTTGTGTTCTGTTCAATAAAACTATGTTTTTTATTCAACAAGCAATTTGTTGTATTTTAACAGTGTTAGTATACTGAATGCAGCAGAAAGGCAGAACTGAGTACACTTTAACATCACAAGTAATATTGTTATCGCAATATTCAACAACCTTATCACATACTTTCCCCATATCGTGCAGCCCTACCTACAGTAGTTGTTTCTGTATCATTTAACAAAGACCATGAAACATCGTCCCTATCAGAATAAAGATTTGCAGATGGCATCTGTGAAACTGATCAGCTACAATGCTAGCAGTCACTGCAATATACTCAATTTATGATGAGGCCACAGACGGCCAGTGGTGCCACTTTGTATACTAACAAAATACTAAAGCTCCACAGCCCTTGCAAAAATACATCTGTGGAAAATGTGTGCTGCACCAATCAGTTCTGAATCACTCGCGTTGATGCAGATACATGGACCTAGGGCAATATAATTGTTCAGAACACACTCATGCAGAACCCAATTGGTGGGTGAGGTTCATGGTTATGCCAGAAAGAGCAAGCAGGAGAGCTTCACGATTATGCCAGACTTGTTATGTTAATCTTGTTAAACAACGTCAGTGTTAATCAGTGTGAAAACCAAATAATTAAACTCAGTTACCTCATTAAAAATCAGTTTAATGAGCTGGTAATCAAATCTCTGTCTTCAAATGAATGCAATATGGGGCAGTGATGATGGAAAGGCTGATTATGATGAAACTGTTTCATGACTTGTTCAAATTGCTTAATATTTCTTGGGTCACTCACCAATAATAAAACTGAAACTAATAACCAATGTTAACGACTAGAATAATATATGTGCAATAATTAGAAATAGACAGACTAGATGTGCATGCAGCACATGTAAAGCTGAGGACACCAAAGCAGCATAGAGGGGAACAGTAATGACTTTAGTAAAAGGTGTAATTCAAGCAGAGGAAAGGTATTTGAAGATGCAGAAATAGGACTGTTTCTCAGAATACAGGTCAGAAAAACAAGAAAGTGCACATGTGAACTGTGAGTAATGATGCTGTACACACACACAAGGACCATCAGAATGTGTTGTACTGTAAAGTGGGTGCGATTTTTCTGATCTCTATCCTCTCATGATACACTATGGCATGTGTTTTTAAATACAAGCATGCAAACAGATGAAAAAGGTAAATCACAAGCAAAAATAGACAGCTGGGTAAAGTTGACAGAAGGGAACCATGTGAGGCCCCCAGCGGTTTAGATGCATGTATGGCAGGCCTTGAACATAATGTTGTGTGTCACATTTCCTTTTTCAAACGCATACGTTAATCTTTTAAGGTCGATATAGTATACTCACCTACTATATTTCATACCTGAGCAAATTATCTAGTGCCAATAGGCCAGATGCACAAAACATTTTTTTTGATATACATTCTCAATTACCAGCTAACTAAAATGCACAAAATAAATCATTACAAATGTACCACTGTCAGGACACTGGGCCTATTAATAGTCCATCCACTCAGCAGTTGTTCAACAATGTATGAAAGGTTCAATGAGTTCACGTTATGTAATATATAGGCTGGACTAGGTCATGTTGCACAATACATGTTGCTCTAATGCACAGACTGGTTTCGCCGGTAGATGCTGCTTCACATATGCACCGGATATATTTCTCCTCTCAGTAGACCAAAACAAATACCTCCATGAGAGCAGAGCAGAGCAGTTAAAGACATCACATATATACTCTGCTGGCTAAAAACAGAAAATGCAAAGCCCGTTTAACAGATTAGGTCTGTATTTATGTGTAATATTAAACCATTCCAGATTGACTCGTTTTAGTGGTTAGGGTTTGCAGTTGCACTTGCTCCCCAACTGGAAGGAGTTAAAACGGCGCTGGATGATGTAAGCTGCTAAATGGGCGTGCAGCAAGAAAGGGCAAGTGTTAAATTAACAGCACAGCATATGACCACAATAAAACAATTTAACACAGCCTTGATCACACATTGCTCACCCGCACTCTGAAGCGAAACATGGCGAGGCGGACGCAGTGGCTGAGGCAGGCCGGGGGCAGGAACCATGCCCGGGGAGGCGGGGTGGCCTTGCTGCCGACGTGGTTGACTATCAGCTGCGCCGTCTGTCGCTGGCCCTGAGCTCGCCGCGCCCACTCGGGCCAGCGCTCCTTCCCCAGAGTGCCGTTGAAAACCACGACCAGCTCCAGGCCACCCTGGTACAGGCAGGCCTGTGACAGGGCAGCCAGGTAGCCCAGCATGGCGTTCCACTCGCCCCCGCAGACCCAGTCCGTCTGGTAGCCGCCGTAGAGGCGCTGCAGGCCGGAGTCAGCGTCGATTAGGATCCTGGCAGGCGGGGGCGGGGGAGGCATGGGCCCGGGGTGATGTGGGTGGTGGTGTGGGTGATGGTGGTGAGGGGGCTGGCGGGCCGCGGTACGGGCAAGCTTCAGGAGGTCCACCGGGACTGCGGCCCCGGGACACCGCTTCTCTAAATACTCTTGAAAACCCTGCACTCCCATGACGGTGTTGTTTAGCCTGTGCGTCTGGCCGGGAGCGGGCTCTGAATACGTTCTGTACGCCGTGTTTGTAATGTGATGTGGGGCGAGACCGTAGCTAGCTGTGCACTTTAGGCAAGCTAACTGGTCTCCGATGTAGTGACTAACTGTAGTTTAGTTAACCCTGCAAACAACTTATCTGTCACCCAGACCAGTGAAATGAGTTACCATGCACTGATGTACACGTGTGTCAGCTATCGTTACTTATTCCGAGATATCGAAATGACTGAGTTTCTCAGTTTTGGTAGTGGGTGCTCAGTTTAGTGTCCATCCCTGTGGATTTTTGGTGAGATGCCAGCAAGGCCAGTGTAGCTACCTACCACCAGAAAAAGTTGAACACATTTCCTGCTCCCATAATTTGGCTTTAACATAACCAGCTTCAAAAATGTAGTTGGCAGCAAATAACGGAAATGCAGCAAAGTGGTTGATGGTATTGAAAAATGCCAATTAAATAATTATCCTGCTAGTTTGTGCACATGAAACAGATGCAATACTGCGCATTAGTTAGCAACCCACAGGCTGGATGGCCAGTTCGCGGACATGATGTTAAACCGAGCAGCTTGCAAAATCGTTATTTTATACCTGACAGCTAAAATATTTGACATTTATTCTGCACTACCTCATGCAAATATCAGCACACTTGTACCGGTATCTTGTTGGCTCGCAGGTGTCAGAATATCAATTAAAACAAACTAGCAAGCGGTGTGCCTGGCTGGCTGGCTAGCTGTACTAACATTAGCTAACTGTGTGGCTAGCCGTTAGCTGCTGGCAGGGTCCCCGGCGTGATTTGACGCGTCAACTCCCGAAGACAAGTCCGGGGCCGACACGACGCGGAATGAGATGGATGTTTGACGAAATAAAAGAAAAGTAACTAAAATAAAATAAAAATAAAAGCCCGATGGTGCCTCCCTCGCTTTCTTCCACACTCACGGCTTCATGTTGCAGAGGGGAACATTACTTCCAAGCGACATCAGCCATCTTGCGACTTCCTCGCGGCCCAGTGGAGTGGGAGGGAAGGCGGAGGGAGTGGAGGGAGGAGGCGCGGCCGCGGGGGGGAGTTTGGGAAGTGTAGTCAAATTGTGTATCACGTCCACATAGGACAGATGTGGTAGGAAACAGAAAGAAACTACAATTACCAGCATGGGTATACCGACGGTTTGGACGAAGATAAAAAAGCTTCAGAGGAGAATTTATCCAAGTGGCCCACAAGTGATTCAAGTACAAACGCCGTTACTTGTCAGTTAACCGCCCAGTCCTGATAATATCTCCTCTTTCATATCAATACGTAAATATTCATGATAACGTCAACGCTAGCTAGCTGCTGTTATGGTAAACCAACACTGATGCTATTGAAGTACTTAACACATACTTCGGCACTGAAAATATAACGAATGGAAACCAGTTCATTTAAAAATCAAACACGAATCTGCCGTTACTGAACGTTGGTACATGAGAAGAAGCAGAGCGGTGTAACAGGTAAAATGGCACTGTCCCCTTCATGGTACATCGCGTGTGTCTGTCGCCTCCCGGTGGTCCAGCTCTGTGCTCACCGAGGATTTTTTTTGTTTGTTTAATTATTTATTTATTTAGCTCAAGAAAAACATACAAAAGAAGACAGGGAATGAATATGCAAAGATGCAGGATAGTATTCAAATCAACAATGGTGGAAATTATGCAACAGCACAATTGGACACAAACAATCAACAAGAGGTTCCTATTTATTCTGAAAATCAAGACGGAAACAATATAGAAAATAAAATAAAAACAATCAACAAAAAAGACAGTCAGGTAAACTACAATGTGTTTAACCCATGTATTTATTTTACCCTGTATTTCAGTTTGAACAAATATACATGAACACAGCGAAGGAGAGTGTAATGCCTTTCCACTTACAAGTATGAATGTGATATTTACCCAAAGTAATCACAAGATTAACAATATCTCAAATGTTTTAATCCAAGTTATCCATTAAATGCATTTTATCATAGTAAGCAAATGACAGAATGTTATCAGACCATTTTAATGAAAAAGAAATTGTGAATATTAGAACAAAACCCAATTACGGAAGCACTGAGAGGCAAGTGTGTGTGTGTGGGGGGGTAATTCTGGTGATTTATTTAATAAATCTGATCTGAAAAGGACAACAATTATCAGTGAAGCAGGTAGAGAAAAAAAAGATTGTTTTTCTAAGTTACTTTTTTTTCATCTGTGAAAACAGGTGAAAGTTTTGTTGTCGTGATACTCATTTTATATTTTGTTTTTTAGTAGGTTATGTAACAACTGTCTCTCTTTTGGCTAGAAGTGAATTTAAATCATACAACATATATATATATGTATTGAGTGTATGTGTTTAGAGTGCATGGAGAAATGAAAACTCACCTGGAAGAAACAAATGTTTTTAGTCCTATTTAGGACATGGGGTAGTGGTGCACTTCAGCCTCTTGTGGCCGAAATAAGTATTACAACAACACACTCTGACAAACAATTTGATTTATTTATTCACAGGTGGAAAAAGAATTTTACTCAGAAAAATTATCCTGGCAAAACTTTTCCCCCCACCAGTTTCACAGATGCAAAAAAATCAAATAATTAACCTGTTCTTAAGTCGTAAACACAGGAAAGAAAACAGATTTTGAAAATGGATGACCAGAATTTATTTTCTCACTTGCCTCTCAGGGCTTCCGTACGAATTAGTTTATGGACAATTAAAAAAAAGAGAAAAATTGGTCAAAGATTTCAGCTTCTGAAGAACAAAACATGCAAGGATCCACTTCAAATGTACATATTTTGTATAGAAAATCCCTAACAGGGTGTTCTTGGAGAAAAGAAAGTGCCATGGGAAACAAACTAAGTATGTAGGCCACCATCGAGGCTGTCTGTTTGAGTTACCATGGTGACACGAAGCTAGCTTGAAGGACTTCACTGTGCTCGGATCTTTGTCTCCGCATCCTCTGATAAAAAAAAGTCGAATAAGAGTCTCTTTCTTTGTGGATGAGTGAAATTGTAGAGCCCAAGGGAGGAACGTGCTTGTACACACTGCCACCGTGACATTGAAACTGAAATACAATTCTTATGTACATGTCCCAAATATAATGACATGAGGATAAAATATTTTAAAAATCCTAGAAAACTCTATACTAGGCACTGCCTACAGTGAGGACAAAAAGCTCCCTTATCTGCCATAATATGAGGCAAATTAAGTATAAAAAAATGTATGTATTATTGTGTATGTCATTTATTATCTAATATGTAAAATGCAACACAGATGTATTGATTTGTCATGCCAATAAAGAAAATTGAAATTGTGTGACAGAGAGAAACTCGCCATTGAAACTGTTTGTCATATTAGAGGACGGGCTAGAAAGAAGAGAAAATGTGTATCCATTGTGGAACTGGTTCAAAATGTGTTTATACAAACGGTATGTTCGAAATGTATAAGTAAAGATGTTTGTTGTAATTATAATATCCGTACAATGCTTTGGCAATGCTGACAGAGACAGAGAGAGAGAGAGAGAGACAGAGAGAGACAGAGAGGGAGACAGAGAGAGAGAGAGACAGAGAGAGAGACAGAGAGAGAGACAGAGAGGGAGACAGAGAGAGAGA
>CALSCE010000016.1:2770055-2782842 GCA_943593645.1 Bovichtus variegatus | reverse complement strand
AGAGAGACAGAGAGGGAGACAGAGAGAGAGAGAGACAGAGAGAGAGAGAGACAGAGAGAGAGAGACTGTGACAGAGAGCGAGAGAGACTGTGACAGAGACAGAGAGAGAGACAGACAGAGAGAGAGACAGACAGAGAGAGAGATGGACAGAGACAGAGAGAGAGAGAGATGGACAGAGACAGAGAGAGACAGAGAGGGTGAGACAGAGAGAGTGAGTAAGAGACAGAGAGACAGACAGAGAGAGACAGAGAGGGTGAGACAGAGAGAGTGAGACAGACAGAGTGAGTAAGAGACAGAGACAGGCAGACAGTGAGAGTGAGTAAGTGAGAGAGAGAGACAGACAGACAGACAGACAGACAATCAGACAGACAGAGTGAGTAAGAGACAGAGACAGGCAGACAGTGAGAGTGAGTAAGTGAGAGAGAGAGACAGACAGACAGACAGACAGATAATCAGACAGACAGAGTGAGTAAGAGACAGAGACAGGCAGACAGTGAGAGTGAGTAAGTGAGAGAGAGAGAGACAGACAGACAGACAGACAATCAGACAGACAGAGAGCCTGAGTGAGAGAGAGATTACCGGTGAACGCGCAGCACGCCCCCGCCTGCCCCAGTGTCGTCCATCCATCCCCGGGTAGAGAGCAACATGACAGCCCGGTCAGTGCGGTCCCTCTCCGGAGCCCTGAAGCTCGTGTTCAGCAGCTGTTCAGCCCGGGTAGGAGCGGCCTCTGGTTCACCAGCAGATACTTAACTGTTGAAAAGTGAAATACTACTAGTTAGTTTGGTAAAACGGAAGTCAGTGAAGCTAAACGGATTAACGGTCGGTTAACCTCGTTAGCTAACTGAGCTAGCTCGGTTAATGTCGCTGTCCTCTCAGCACCACTGTGTTTGTTTTAATGGTAAATTGTAATTTCTGCAGAAACATTTGACTTCTACTGATGCAGCATTCCGCTTTTTCTCCCAAGCGAGATGAGGCTGTAAATGCATACTCTAACTGCTCCCTGCAGGTCGTAAATTATTCAAACACTTATACAACAAGTAGCTTACTGTGTCCAGCAATGGAGGACGTACTTTACTTAATTAAAAGTAGCAATAACACAGCGTAGAAATACTCTGACACAAGTAAAAGTCCTGCATTCAAAATCTTACTTACATAAAAGTACATGAGTAAAAATTACTGATTATGCTGAAGGACCCATTTCATAATAATATACAGTATAGTACTGGATTATAATTATGTATACATTAATATGTTCATAACTAATGTTGCAGCTTGTAAATGTGGGGCTTAAATGAATTGTATATACTTCCGGGGAGCTTAATTCATAATAATAATACATCATAGTTCATTGGTTGATTTATATTTAATAATCTGAATATGCAAAGTAACTAAAGCTATCATAAAAATGTAGTTGAGTGAAAAAGTACAATATTTCCCTCTGAAATATAGTGGAGTAAAAGTATAAAGAAGCATAAAATGTACCTCATAATTGCATTGAAGTAGAGTACTTGAGTAAATTAACTTCTCCACCGATGGCTAACGGCTAACAACTTCTCATCCCCACCGAAAAGGACTGAAGAGAAAACTGTGACTCAAATTATACAACAAAACTTTGAAATACATGCTATGGATTTACTGTAGGTAGAACATTTAATTTAGTCTTTTACAGGAACAGATAAACAGCAAATTCACAGGATAGACTCATGCCATACAGCAGTCTTTCTCAAAGAGTGACCTCTAGTGGTCCGTGAGTATATTGGTAAAATGTCACATTTTAAATGAATATATTATAAGTTTAAAAGTGTTTCTCAAACTGTTTAAAAATGACTAGTATAGATGTAGCATAGATGTAGCTACGTGGGTTTGTTTTACGATCTTATGTCATAAATGATCTGCGCGGTCAACTGACAAGATGGTTCGATGGCTCAAGACCGGGTCAGGTAAAAGAAAATTAAATGAAAAATCTGACACGACAGTCAAGGTGCGTCATCCTTATGCAGGTGGTTCAGCGCCTACAAGTGGTTCAGCTGCTACAAGTGGTTCAGCGGCTACAAGTGGTTCAGCTGCTACAAGTGGTTCAGCTGCTACAAGTGGTTCAGAAGCTACAAGTGGTTCAGAAGCTACAAGTGGTTCAGCGGCTACAAGTGGTTCAGCCGCAGCGACAACAAGTGATTTTGTGTGCGTTTGAGAACCTCTGATGTAAAAAGCTTGGGTGTAAAAAAAAAACGGAATTTTCCTGAAAAAGCTTGAATGTGAAAAAAAACTTAATTTTCTTCAAAAAAGCTTGGATGTGAAAAAACATAATTTTCATGGAAAAAAAATGTGTTGCAAAAATGTAAATAATTGTTAAATGGTGTCCTGAACTCGCTTTTACAGAAAAAAAACCTATTGTACATCCCTGACTCGTGATTATATAATCTCATCACACTCTGAAATAATGACAATAGTCACAAATTAATTTCAGAATGTGTTGTGCCTTGTTATTTATCATTCGATTTTAATTTATAAATCTTCTCTGCAAATAACCACCTTTTCTCTGTATTCACAGGTTTATGGTGCAGCTACATGTAATCAGAGACACAAGTCCACTTACACTGTGAGTTGTTCAGGATTCAAAATCACATTAAAAAAAGGAGCTCAGCCACACACACACACACACACACACACACACACACACACACACACACCTTGTTTACCTTATGACCTTCCTAACCGGATAACCCCACTGTTGGACACCTTAAAGGGACAATTCACCCCAAAATCAAAAATAAATATTTTCCCTCTTACCTGTAGTGCTGTTTATCAAACTAGATTGTTTTGGTGTGTGTTGCCGAGCGTGCATCTACTCATGGATTATAGGCTTGTACTCACTCGTTGGAGGGGTGTAATTCGGTAGAAAGGAAATAGTTTCTATGTGAAACTGCTCATGACAAGATCTGTGGATTATCTTGAGAAACTGGATCATGATTTCCTTGAAGAGACATTGCTGTTGAGTTTTTCAAAAGGCTTTTTTTTTTTTGCCGCTTTGAGCACCACAAGCCGAGTGCCATCTAGCGCCATTATATTTGAGAGGAGGCAGACGTCTCTACGGCCGATATCTCCAACACCCTGCAACTCACACCAGAACAATCTAGATTGATAAATAGCACTACAGGTGAGAGGAAAAAAGCGCGTCCACAGGAGTACCATTATTGTTTTGTCTCATCAATGTGCTTGTGATGCCACCAGGAAGCTGCTGGTCAGCGTGCGTCTCCCCCTCCTTTGTCCTACTAACCTTCCTGTTTTCTCTCCTCCGTTCTGAATCCCTACTTTCTCCATCCACCCACACCAGACCATAGTGAGTATGGCGGTTTATGACACACAGAGACACATCTAGTCTTATTAGAACTTTTTAAAATAGCCAAAATATTACCTGTACAGTTGTCTTTCTAATAGCTTAGAGTCTTCTCAGTAGTTTTATAGGGGACGTATCTACTGGGTTGTGTGGGGAGGAGTTTGACTTCCTGTTTGTGCATTACAGCCTCCTCCGGCACGGTACGGAGGCAGGCACACCGTGACTCTGATTCCCGGAGATGGCATCGGACCAGAGCTGGGCAACCACGTGTGTGAACTATTCCGGTGAGAATTAACACACACACACACGCCGATCAAAATGAAATACTCATGCTATACAGTCAGTAAATGATTCACCTCCGTCATATTTACACCGAGGATCCAACTGAGATTAAGAATCACTTTTTCAAGGTAGACCTGGCCGAGACAGGCAGCAGCATAAATAAAAATATTACAGAAAGAAAACACAAAAGGAGACAAAAAAAACAAAACAAAAGGAACTAAAAAAACAAGCATAAGGAGCTCACATTTTCAAAGAAAATTTTAATTTAGAAACGTTTAACACGATTAATTCATTGAGTTTGAAGTCTTTCTGCGACATATTCCATGCCGAGGGTGCAGAATACACAGATGCCCCGTGAGACAACCCTGCTCTCACCCAGATAAAACGACGGAAGGAGAAGGATGCTCGGTAAATAAAAGCAGCGTAATGGTGTGTCACGGTAGCCTTTTTCGGGCGAAACAAAAACACCGTTCTCTCACACCCGAACACTCTCTCTGCCGGCTCTGGCTCCTTGTCAGTCGTATGGACCCAGCCTACTGCCGGAGACCAGAACCAGCTTATCGCCTCGCTTATATTCTGTGACTGATTACCTGTCCAGCTGCCTGATCTCCAGCTGAGACACTCGGCGCCGTAACCACACCCCACCGCCAACTGCCCCTTCTCTATTTTTGACAGGCATTTGGGACAGAAAGCATAAAGATTTCCGGAGCGCGCAAAGAATTGCTCGGTACTTTTCCGTGTGACATTAAGTATGGGAGCAGACCAGGAATTGCCTCATATACACAAGTGTACTTCTCTGACTCTCTATTCTCTATTATCAGATTCTGCTGTGTGCCGGTGGACTTTGAGGTTGTCAATGTGGACTCATCCATGTCCTCAGAAGATGACATCAATAATGCCATCATGGCTATCAGACGCAATGGAGTTGCACTAAAAGGTAAGTGTAGTATATGTGCGTGTGCTTTAAAACATGTGCCTGGAAAATCTGTAAATGTTCTTGTATGTCATGAACTGATAATCTGTTGTTGGCACTAGAGGAAAGCGCAGAGTATCACTGAAGTCCTGAGGTGTCATCCTCTGGGGAACATGAAGGGTGGAGGGCCGACAATGCCGTAACGACACCGACGCTGCAAGCGTGGCGAAAGATTTAGCATTTTTTTATTAAAAAACGTCACTTTGACAGTGATGTTTATTCGTGGCGCTCGAGTTGCAGATGACATGAAAAACAGCTCGAGTGAATGATCATTTATTCACAACCGGTCAAGAATAAAATATGTCAATTGTGCTACGTCACGTTCTGTCATGTCTCGATTTAAGTTGTTATTCTGTAGGTGTAACTTTGTTTGTTCATCCAGGTAACATCGAGACCAACCACAACCTGCCACCATCCTACAAGTCCAGAAACAACCTGCTCCGGTGAGTCCACCTAATTTAAAAATGCTGCAGCTTTTATGCGGATGTCCATTGATGCAATACATTCCTCAGTGTGTGCTACATTGACCGAGAAGGCTGATTCCTCAAGTGCCTACATGTACCAGGATGCATTGCACGCGAGCTTCACTCTACTCAGCAGAATGCAGAATGTATTTGTGCACGAACTGCAAACTGTACTGTCCATTCACTTGATATCTTCACGGCTAAACTCACTCGCTATGTGTATATACATATACCTTCGCTTTGGCACTTATCACTTTTATAACTTGCCTTTTATTTGTCTTTGTTTGAATGTTCTGTCTGTCTGTAACTTTGTGACGTATTGCCGTTGTGTCTTGACCGGGTCTCTCTTGATAATTAGACCCTGTGTCTCAATGAGAAAATAAGACCACCACTGGCTTTGCTCTTCTCCAAATGAGCTACACTACTCTGACAACAACCTCTGTGTTTGCTGTCGGCAGCTCAGGTCTCTGCCAGACATGTAATCCCTGCTGCATCCGGGGCGAGCGGCCTCTCTCCTCTGCATCGCTCTGGCCGTATACTCTGGCTCGAATAAATACGGCTGAATATCCAAGTCAGCCAAAACACTGTGAAATGTTTCCTCGTCCATAGCGTCCTCTGCACTTGTATTTCGTGATGCTATTTTCACTTTTGTAAACGTAAATACTTTGCAATGCAAGCGAAGAGAACAAGGGAAGTTCTGTCCTCGAGCGGCATCTAGAGCATGCACGCCCCCTCGTTACCCAGAGAAATACAAACTGAAGTAGTCTGAGAAAGCGGAGTTCGCAGCTGCAAAATCTGTTCTTCCTTGCCTCCAACTACGTTACTATCAGGACAAATGACGGCGCTGGATGTAGGGAGAACAACAGATTTTGCAGCTGTGAACTCAGGGTTCTCAGTCAGTATAGCATGCAGTGAGGAATGTATTGCTTCTATCGACTACATTTACCATCAACACAAATTAGACATCCTTTTTTAGGGTCTCCAGTGTTAAACACAACTGTAGCATTCATTTACAGCAGTGGGGTTACAGTTCCGAGCGCTTGGCTCTTTGCGTTTATTCTCATATTCCATCTTTCTGCCTCTCTGTCCGTCTTATCTATCCTCCTCTTCGCCTCACCCTGCCTCTGCAGCACCACTCTGGATCTGTATGCCAATGTGATGCACTGCCAGTCTCTACCAGGAGTGAGGACACGCCACACAAACATCGACATCATGATCATCAGGGAGAACACAGAGGGAGAGTACAGCAGCCTGGAGCACGAGGCGCGTCTTCATAAATCGCTTTGATGGAGAAATACTCAAAATCCTAACAAATCCGTCCTCCTTACATCTCTTTCTCTCTCTCCATCTCTGCAGAACGTACCGGGCGTTGTTGAATGTCTGAAGATCATCACCAGGACCAAATCGCTACGCATCGCTGACTACGCATTCAAAACTGCTCGGGCCAAAGGACGCAGACGAGTCACCGCTGTGCACAAAGCAAATATTATGTCAGTTTCTGACGGCTCAAAGACTTTCTATTCATCTTTCTCTATAAAAAAACAAAAAAAAAACACAGGATGCATCTTAATGTGTGTGTTTGTGCTGGAGCAGGAAGTTGGCGGACGGCCTCTTCCTGGAGTGCTGTAAGGAGGTTGCAAGCGGTTACCCCGAAATCACCTTCGACAGCATGATTGTGGACAACACCACCATGCAGGTAACTGCAGCGTGTCTGCACACTGTCACGCTGCTCATCTCATTATGTATCATCACCATCATCATGTTCAGTGCCTCACGTGTCTGTTGATATATTAACTCTGACGGCGTATGGCTGGTGGCTAACATGGGTCATGTTAGAAAGACAAAGAGTTTCTGCAGTCACATGACACATTAACGCTGGCCCCCTCATTGTTCGTGGAAGAAGCAATGTGCCTCATTCACCAATATGTTCCGAAGTTTGTTCCTGAATTAGATTTTGAGAGAAGTTCTTAAACCGCAGAATTGTACGCAACTGTGTTCTTATAATCATGAATCCCATTTGTCCAGTTGATCCTAATAGACATAGGTAAATAGGTAAAGCCCACTAACGCACATGAAAGGACATGAGACTGCAGGGCCGTGTGCACACACAGAAAAGTTTAGAGAAGTAAGTCAAGAAGGCCCAAAGTAAAGTCTAAAAAGGGTGGAGCGCTGAACTCACAAAGTAAAAGAACGGAGTTACTTCTGCAGGAAGTGAACGTCAAACGAGCTTCATACATAGAGTAGCAGCATCAGTAGTTCATATAAAACAACACAAAATATGATACACGGGATGCTATTACTTAGCTTAGTGTATAGTGTTTATATATTTTTAAGGTCATAAAGCTTTGTAAAATAATTAAAGAATATTATAAATGACAAAAAAAATATTATTGTAATTTAAATCCTATATTATACAACTGTAGAATGAAAAAGAAAAACTATGAGAAATTATTTTGCACAAACATGTCGCCTCTGTGTCCCAAAGAAGAAAACATCGGTGAATGTCACAACCTGCGTGGAAACTACAAAGTGTTCTGAGATGTTTTATCTTTGTGTGTCAGCTGGTTTCCAGGCCCCAGCAGTTCGATGTGATGGTCATGCCCAACCTGTACGGCAACGTCGTGAGCAACGTGTGTGCCGGGCTGGTTGGTGGACCGGGCCTGGTGCCCGGAGCCAACTATGGAAAGGACTACGCCGTGTTTGAGACGGTGACAGGATTCACATTAACAAGCGGGAAAGGGACACGTTTGGTTTTGTCTCGACTGTTTTCAACATGGGGGTCGGGTCACAAACTTTCTCGTTTTTACAGCGGTACACTAAAATATGTTTGTGAAAACATTTGAGGCGAGGAAATAGACAATGCAGTAAGAGAATCCTGATTCACATTAAATCAGCGCTGCCTCGTTTGACAGCAGTGATTGAAACTCCTCTGCTCCGATTGGTTGTCTTCCTTTGCCATTTGTATTTCATTTTTTCACTAGGATTTAGTGACAGTTTTAGCAAATATGATTAAAAAAGTTACAGATAATAATAATAAAGAAAATCCGCACTGCAGTAAATTTGTATATAGTCAGATATTACAGCTCCTACATCCCATTTACAGTATGTGTCCGAAACGCTTTCCCCCTGTGCAGGGCACCAGGAACACGGGGAAGAGCATTGCGAACAGCAACACAGCAAACCCCACGGCCATGCTGCTGGCCTCCTGCCTGCTGCTGGATCACCTGAAGCTGCACGCCTACGCCAGCATGATCCGCAGGGCCATCCTCTGCACGGTCACCGAGACTCGGGTACGATCTCGTCGCACGACTGACGGCAGGTTACCGTTTAAAAACAATCAAAAATGAATGAAGAATATTCTGCTCACATGTCTCCTTTGTCCTCCAGCTGCACACCGCTGACCTGGGAGGCCGGGGCTCCACCTCCGAAGTGGTGCAGTCCGTCATGAATGCTGTTCAGAGCACCGGGCCGCGGACGCTGAGCATCTAGAACAACAACAACGCAGAGATGGGAATTAGTGCCTCTCTCCAGTAGGTCCTCTATGCAATTTCATAATAACAATAGTGAGTTGTTTGATAGTGATACTGAAAGTAGACAAACAGTCTATGCAATAGAATGTTTCCTGACCTCCCGGCTGTTTTTTCCGAGCACTTTGTTTGGATGTGTAGTTTACCTGCAACACAATACTACAACTGTTTGTTTGCAATCTTTTCCTTGTTTACGAGTTTGGTTCGTTTTATTTATCTATTTTTAAGTTAAACCCGTTATTCTTCACGACTTATTTTAAACCAAACACAGCTGTTGTTTGTCTACTGAAACACAGCTGTCCTACTGCTGAATGTATTGAGCTCTAATAAAGTTAATTGAGGTCATAAAGTCCCTGTAGTTCGTCGTTTTTGACTTCAGAATTGTCTGTGCTGAAACAAACTGGCAGCTCTGGCTTGTCTGCACCAGTTGGAGGCCACGTTGTCTGTTGTTTTAGGAGGAGGATTTATGCTCGTTGTGTTTTTATCAGTAGCAGAAATGAGAATAATTTTTATTTGTATTGCACCTTTCACGCAGAGAAGCAGCACAAAGGGCTTCGGGGTTAAAAACAATAATTAAAAATGAAAATAAACAACAGGTAAAATGTTTGATAACAATACTGTTAAACATTTAAACAATAACGGTACTGGTACCACACTTGAGGTTTCCAGTTTATGCTACTTTATATTCCTGCTCCACTACATTTATTTGATCATTTTAGTTACTTTGAAGGTAAAGATTATTAATACTAACATTTTGTAAATTACTAAGTGTATTTGTTGGGATATGTCAGCCAGCGACTTGCAATAGTTTTGATCAAGAAATTTAAATATAACCACTGTTGTCCGTCAATGTAAACGGTTAACAGATCTTGAAATATTATGACAAATTAAACTACGATTATATTCACGTAATACTTTCTTTCTCAAATAATCACGACTTCTCAGACTTCTCTTCTCTTCTTTTAAATGTGCAGAAAGTTTTGAACATGAGCAGAAATCTTGTTGAAACACATATGAGCTATTAATATCCAGGGCTTTATGAATGAATAATGAATTCATTTATCATGGACGTGAAAGGGTGCCACATGCACATTTAAAGAGGTTACTTCCCCCGAACAAGAGACGGAAAAAGAGGAGAGAAGAGTAAATAATGCCTACATGTGTTTGGACTCAGCAGGGAAAACGTTAAATGAGAAAAGTTGATCTACAGGAGAATAAATATTTGAAAGCAACACAGCATGCATGAGAGCCCTAATGCATTACAATCCATAGTATTTTTAATTGTCACCTCAATGTTGTGCTTTCCTTTACATAAATAAAGGAATTTATTTTTACTGTAGAATGCAGGAAATTAATAAATTTTCTGAGTAATACCTTAATATGCGTGTGACCCCCCCGCCCCATGTTGAAACGAATCCTACGCAACTGGAAATCAGTTTCATAATAACGTCAAAACATGAACAGCTTGAGCAGCCTCGTGTGTCTGCATGATTCTGCGTGTATGTTTACTGTTGCTCCGCGGGCCCCTCGATAATTAGAGGCTTCTCCCAATAAGGGAGCAAATGAGGAAAAAGCAAAGTGATTACTGCAGAAAGAGAGGAGGAATGCAGGAGACGGAGGGAGGGGTCGGGGGGGGGGGAGAGAAAAGGGCAACTCTCCTCTTTGTTGCTGCCTTCTCATTTCTCTCCACAAACATCCCATCTGTAACAACATCTCTCTCCTCCCTCTCCAGCGAAATAACACGTACACATATCAGTTTAACGTGTGTGTGTGTGTGAAAGGTCTTTGATCATTCTGGGAGACTAACAACAGAAATCTCATTTGATCCGCTGGCGCACGGCCTCGGTGCGGTCGTCTGTCCTGCACCGAACGCGGATCAAAGTAGGGCCAACAGCAACGTGGTTAGTATGCAAACAATCAGAAGGAAATTACATTAATTCACCGCTGCAGCCCGGCCATCACAGCCTTTGATCAACCCACCGGCTTTCCACTGGAGTACCCCCTATTTCTTCTACTCCTGCTTTTCTAAAAAAAAAATAAAAAAAAAATAGAGGAGAAGAGAGGGAGGGGTGTGTTAAAAGAGGAGGGGGGGGGATACAGGAGTCAGCAGCGGGAGTTGGCAGAGGTCACCCTGGAGGGAAACGCAGCATGGATGCGGTCAGTGTGTGCAACAGCAGATCAGGTTGTCCTGGATCCTACAGATGCTTCATGGGACGCTGAGGGCGAGGACGAGGTGAGCGAGTCGTCCCTGTTTGCCTGTGCTTCCTCTTTTCTCTGCTGAAATGGGGAAATTAAAATCGGCACTCGCGGCTGGTACTTTTAATGAGGCTGAAGAGGCTACAGGTGGGTGTTTAGTTGTGTGTTTGGAGTTGACAGACGAGCATTTCTGACGGGAACAATCGAGACGAGAACGATAAAGCGATGATGCTCCGAGAGGTATGAGGAGGATTGATTTTAGCTTTTTGTTTTCGTGAAAAGAAAATAAGTATTGAACAGCAGGTGTCCGGCCTTCTAATTGGATTAACAAAGCCGAAAGATGTCAACAAAGTTAGACTCAGGTGACCATCAGCGAAACGGGCCGAAGTAGAGTCTGTATTTAGTCTGTATTTAGTACTGACGTGTACCTTTTATTCCAACAGACTCTGTAACTTTTTTTCAAATGATATATAAAAAAAAGGGAAAAAAAAGACGAAAACAAACTGACTGTATCGCATTTCTAGTGTTGTGTTGAGCGGAAAAAAATGAACTTCTCCTTTACATATTTATGTTCAAGTTTTTGACTATTTAATCTTTGCTTTCGTTTTGGAAAATACTGGTTAGTTTGACCTCTGTTATTCAAATAATAATAATAATATTAATAATAATATTAATACAATAATTATATACTTTTCAAAAAAGATAAACAATGTTAAAAAAGTGCTTTACATAGAATAAAACCCAAAAGCAGCAACAATCATTTTTTTTAAAATAAAATTAATAAATGGTGATATATGAGGTAAACGGATACAACTAAACAAACCAACAAACAGATACAACTAAGAGGAGATCAAAAGAAGGGATTTATGAATGAAAATAAGAAGTTTAGATCGGAAATATCCCATTGGTGGACCTGCACAATTATTTTATTTATTCTACATGAATATATTTAACTTATTCCTGTATTTTATTATTGCACCATTATGTTCTTGCACTATTTTATTTCTTTTTATGTCTGCTGTTGTGTATCTGACAATAAAGCTTTTGAATCTTGAATCTTTAACTACAGCTGTCAGATAAAAGCAGTGGAATAACAAATACACATTTACACGTACATACACAGTCTTTTTTTGTTGTTGCATCAAATATAAACATATTAAGTAAAGCAAACTGCACTTAAGTAGAGCACTTCTAACTAAATATACTCACATTTTTTTAATATATTTTTTTAGAAGCCTCTAACTGCCAGTTTGTGTGTAATGCTGATTGCTGGAGATTGGTCAAACATATGTGGCCTTATTAGAGCCTGGACATTTGCACTCTGTAAATAGTCCCGCATGAGGGGCCCTCTCTGCATGCCGCTGCAATTGTGTGCGTCTGTGTGTGTGTTGAAGTGTAAAGGCGTGTGAAGGCGCTGCTGTCAACATGCTCAAACGTCTCTTTGTTTTACAATTAATGTGAAGCTTGAGCCCTGTACACACACACACACACACACACACACACACACACACACCACAGAAAGTGCAAAACCAGGTAACTGCAGCTGTGTGTGTTTGTTTACAGGCGGAGGGATACAATAGACACGGCACCAACTTTGACACCAAAACATGCAGCGATAACATACATTAGATTCACATCCGTCATTATAAACAAACTGAATAACGTGTCGCGTTTCATCATCATCACAACACATCCTGTGGGGATTTCTGGCAATATGTTCGGGGACGGCGGAAAAAAGACGGGAATTGTTCATTTGCGTTCACTAATTGGGTGAAGTATGACACAATAAGTTACCGGGCAGTGGTGGAAAGTACATTCAATCTAGTACTGTACTTAAGTATTCACATTTAATGCTACTTTGTACTTCTTCTCCACTACACTCCACTATATATATGTATACACACATACATATATATACACACATATATATATATATATATATACACACATACATACATATATATATATATATATACACACATACATACATATATACACATACATATATATA
>CALSCE010000016.1:2747281-2760524 GCA_943593645.1 Bovichtus variegatus | reverse complement strand
CACACACACACACACACACACACACACACACACACACACACACACACCACAGAAAGTGCAAAATCTTACGTCTGCATCTTGTACTCTCTGTAGTATGCGACAAAACTAGAGCGCTTCATTTTCCACATTGTTGAAAGAATAGTTTGACATTTATGGATATACTTTAGTTTTTTTTGGAAGGGATTAATATGAGGTGATATGTGAGATATAACGTGTTGATTACTGAATTAAAAAAAGAAAAAGAAAAAAAGGTGCTGGGCTGGTAGGCAGATCTTGTTTGTTTCATTTGTTTAATTTCTAACAAAATATGTAGTTTTCCTCTGGGAAGTCACTGCTGCCTGTCAAGAAATCATTTCGGCACAAATCCACATATACAACCACAATGTCATTTTAAAACTAATTTTAAAAACAAATTAAACAAACACGATATAACGTGTCAATTAGTGTGCTTTAC
Organism: Bovichtus variegatus; assembly: GCA_943593645.1. Taxonomy (NCBI): domain Eukaryota; kingdom Metazoa; phylum Chordata; class Actinopteri; order Perciformes; family Bovichtidae; genus Bovichtus; species Bovichtus variegatus. Next base: position 2,760,070 of record CALSCE010000016.1, on the reverse strand, counting down.
ACACTTTTTAGTTTGCCAAAGTAGCTTTTTCCAGTACTCGTATTGATCCCTGGGCAAACCATCCCTGCAAGTACAACGGATGGTTTAGAAACAAACTGCTGTAATACATTTTATAAAAGTGTAATTATTGTAAATACAAGTGTTTGGGTGTTTTTTCAGCACCGAACTGCTGATTTTAAAAATCAATTTCCTTCTTAGAACAGAACAAATGTGACTTGTTTTAAAAACTATTTATTCATTCCCTCAAAAATTGTAAAAACACTTCATACATACGCACATAAAAACAACTGTCACGAACAAACGCATTTTCCAAAAACTTAATACAATTTGTTCTTTAATTTTTTTATTTAAAACACTGTGCCTATGCGGTACCTTTTTTAAAACCCCTGCACTAGAAAACACTAACATTCACGTTTCAATGAAATGGTTTAGTCGCAGTGTTTCAAAGCGTCTCCTTTCCATTTCAAATACTTGTGTCAAAAGGTAAAATAACTGAAGGTTTTAAACAATTTTGCATCAGATTAAATCAAACTCGCCTTTTGAATAAAAACAGTAAAATATATACTCATTATCGAGTGGTGCAGGGATGATGACGTGTTTTGTAGGACGAACATGGCGTCACACTGGTTCCCTCGACAAAAAGTAAAAAAAGGCATTTTTCCATTAGATTTTGGATTATTGCAGAAAACAAGCTCTGTGGCAAACAAACACTTTTGATACACATTTTGTTCAGCAGGATAATCTCCACATATTAACACCACTTTTATTAGCAACCACTTTTTACATTTTTAAAGACACATCGAAGATCCAGAAATTCACATGTTGGGTATTTACTGACATATTTTGTGTTTTAGAACAAAACGTTAAAATATCATAAGCTTGTGTTAACCACCGACTTTATTTCAGGCATCTAACCAAAAACCCATAAAAAAAACAAAAAAAAAAACGACTTTGAGACGAGGGAAACGAAAGTGCTAAACCGCTAACTCACTTCTGGGTTTTAGGACTCATTTCCTGAGCGGCAGTCCGCTGTAACTAAAGGAAAAAGGGTTTATATCATGTGGACAGAGCGAGGCAGCAGATCACTCCTCTCCTCCCCCTCACATATGAACCTGTCCACTTAAATAAATTTGCCTTAAATTCATGTTCTCCCGTTGGTAGCAACAGATTTCTGTTAGTCAAATAACTTTTAGACAACAGTTTACACTGAAGACTAATACTTACATTTGGTCAGTACAATTACCAAGAAAAAAAAAAAGAAAAAAAAAAAAAAAACCTTCAACATTCCTACTTAAATGTCAAAAGAGGGAAAAAGTAGTGCTCCGATACAGAAACATAACAGCTGTGTCCTTCATATGTTTGATATTGTCAACAAATCCCATGAAAAAGACCAAAACCAACAACAGTCAAGTTTCATCCAAAAGAATCACAGATTTTAACCTCATTTCGAGAAAATCATCAAAAGAAAATGCGGATGAATGATTGTTTCCATGTTCCACCATTATGAGATTTTTTCGGAATGGTTCATCGAGATAAACAGTAGGTGGCGCCAATTCTCCAGTTGGGAAAACCATTAAAACCAGTGCAGAAGAAGATGCAACACAATGACGTAATTAAGAGTGCCGGTTGAAACTAAAACGGTGAAAAACGATGTAGAAATCTCGACAAATATGACATTTGTGTTTGTTTCATGTATTAATGTGAGGAATCAGATTTGTGTGGATTTTTTTTCAGTGGACGTTGAAATCACATGCTTCATATTAATCATCATTTGTTCTCTAAATCTGTTTTCCATTGCACATTTTTCTTTAAATAAAAACGCTAAGATATTTCAAGATTTTTCCTGAATTTCTAGCGTTTTTTTATGTGCAAATTGAAATTGTAACATACATCAGGCTTTGGCTACACAAACAATACTTGATAGTAGGATCAAGTTATTGTAGGTTTTGGTCTTTTTATGCAATTTGTTGACAAAAAGAAAAATCTAAAATATCACAATAATTAAAAATTTCTATAAAGCTCAGGGTAGACATTGATCACGGTCTAAATCTTTAAAAAAATTCAAATTTGAACCATCCTTAAAAGTTATTATTTACCATCATTGTTGCACATAAAACATTTAGTGAATTGTGTAAAACCTCCATTTATTTTCCCTGCAGAGAAGATAAGGAAAGCTTATTCAGGCTGAAGAGGTCCCACGTCTTCTGTTGCCTTTAAATCTGGACACACAAACTTCTGACAAATGTTGGCAGTATGATCAATGCATAATTAATCATTAACTGTGATCAGTGATCGATTTCAAACTACAACACTAAATCAGATATGACACATTCTGCACAGTTCAGAGACAAACTGTGAGACCTGTTTGATAGTGCAGCAACGGAATTTAACAAAAGCAGATGAAATGATGAAACCTGGAGAGACACACACACACACACACACACACACACACACACACACACACACACAGTCAGATTGTCATTAAACTACGACGCCGTATTAGGACCATCGTAAGTCAAAAAAATAAAAATATTACAAAGTTAAAAAATACAGAATTTCCGAGATAGAAAGTGGTTAATTTACAAGAAAATAAACACATTTACTAGAAAAGAAACGTTGGAGAATGTAAGATGGTTTCTTGTAAATTTAACACTTAATTTACGACTCATCTCGGAAATTCAGAGTTTTTTCTCGTCCCGTCGTTTCAAACAAACAGTGAGCGAAAAGGTTATTATTATTATTTTTTTAAATCACAAAGGTCTGTTGATATAACTGTAAACTATAATGTGTTATTAAAAAAGCATAACTATCGGTTACGGCAACTCTTATAAGCCACAATGATAAAAAATTAGGATTGTGTGTAGTTTCAGAGATTTACTTAATATTTTGGCACCACAGCCGGGCAGGTGAACGCACCATCTACACACTCCGTACACCCATTGATCTGGTACAATCACAGCCTCTTATCCACCCCAAAAAAACAGCGTGCTGTGTCATTTTATACTGCGAGTGCTGGTTACTCAGCAGGTAAAGCAGTGGGGCGTAAGCGTGTGAGCGCTATTGTTTGTGTGTCTTTATCAATACGCATGATGAGCTGCTACGGTTGCAGGGTGTATGACACAAAATTACACACACAAAGTGCAAACATGTTTATGTACAAGCACACCATAACAGTGCCCCCTACACTGCTAGAATTGAGACCCTTCTACATTAATTTCCAACTTCCTTTTTTCCCCCTATATCTTTGTATTTTTAAGCAATTGTGCTTTATGTCCTCTACTAAGAGTTAAAAATGTTACTACTCCCTGTGGTGGTGAACTTCCAGATTTCTTGTTCCCAAATTGTTCTTTTGTTGCGCATAAATCAACAGAAAAACACCACACTGAACTAACATGTGAACAGATTTGACAGATCTACAGTAATATGAATGTGTCCTTTAAATTCATGTCCAGCCCTTCAGGAGTGATGCAATGCAAGTAGGTAGTGTCTAGGTACTTTTCTAAGTACTGTACCAAAAACAGAAAGTATTGTTGGACTCTGAGCTCAGTTTGGATCGAGGTCAAGTGTGTGTGTGTTTCTGTGTGTGTGTGAGGTTCTGAACCTTTATGGTAGCTCAAGACCCTGAGAGTAAAGTCCTCATTAGTTTACTGGATTTTCATCTTAGTCAGTCTGTTGTGCGTCTACCTGGTGTATACATAATATATAGGTGGTGTGTGTGCTCTGGGAGGACTTGAGGTCACCAAAGGCACATCAAATACCAAAAATCAGAGGTCTCAATGCGGCAAAAAGCTCCTTGACGTGCTTTACGAGCGGCTAAGCTTGACGTCACAGCAGCAGATCTCCGTTTTAACGATAAAAGTACGTTTCTATGGCTTCAGGGTTTTATCTTTCTATAAAGACGGCGTGTGGTGGCTGAAACTCTCGTGTGTTTCTGTGAAGTGTGTGCGTCCTTCTTGAGTCTTTAAAAAGAAAGAATTCTACACAGTGTCCTCGTCCATCTTGGCGATGTCGTCCAGAGCGACGGCTTCCGGTACGTTACTCTCCGGCTCTTTGTCTGATTTTGATGGAGAGGGAGGCGCCAACATGGCGGTGCGCTCCTCCTTCGGCTCTTCCCTCTCTTTTCTCTCCTCCTCCTTCCTCTCTCGCGCCAGCAGACGGTAGTTGATGCTCATTCCCACGAAGAGCATCACACTCGCGACGATGAGGATGATGCCGGAGGAGACGTAGGTGTAGTCATAGTGGTTGTAGTAGTTATAGAAACTACCTGCAGGCGGACAAAAGAGAGAGAGAGATGACTATTTGATTCTAAATTGATTTTGACTATTTTTATAATCGATTTTGCCGTTATATGCAACATACATACACAGACTTAAACTGAGGATGCACCTCCACTTTTCTCTCCTGATACCGAAAATCTAAATTCCTGTGATAGAGTACTCTTGTCCCCAAATTTGAAAACTGTATAACTCTTCTTTGCTGCACAAAACTCACCATTCTTTTATAAGTTAACATGAGGGTGCAACTAACAAATCTTTTCATTATAGATTAATCTGCTGATTCTTTCTCAATTAAATATCAAAATGTATTAAAAACAAATTCCCAGAGCCCAAGTTTGTCTGAGCATCCAAAATAAAACCAAATTCTTTATGTAATTCCAATTATGTATTATCAGTTATGGCAAAACAAATCCCCAGAAAATTCTCCCATTTGAAAGGCTGAAAAAACAGAATGTCTGTCATTTTATACAAATAATCATAATAGTAATAATCAATTATCCAAATAGTTGAAGATTCATTTTTACTTAATAGATTAATAATTAAAATCGACTAATCATTGCAGCTCTAACTGTTGAGATTGCATTGTTTTAACGCACCAACCTCAGTTAAATATTTATTATATAATGAGCTGAGTGCAGACACACCAGCACGTTCCACTAGTCTACTACATGTAACACAGTTTGCTGTAGAATGACTGGTGTGTGTAACATCAACAGTGAGCAACACTGATGCTGCAGCTAAAGTTCAGCTCTTTTTTCCTCCTAAACCAAAATCACATAGCTCCTCTGCAGCATTTGTTTCTACTTCAGTTGCTTAAAGTTTATTGTTAACTAGATGTAATGTCAGCCCTCATTTTCTGATCCGCTCTACTTTACCAAGTTGTATTAATCTATCTTTGTCCATGCAATGTTTGAAAATAATGTCCCTGCATAAAGTGCAGAAAATATATTCTTAGAAAACTTATGTCAACTAAATATTCTAATATTTAAAATCAGACTAAAAGCGAAATCATGGCCAGTAATAAGGTTAGTATTGAGCAGATCGTGAAAGAATAAGGGTTTATACCGTCTAAATAAAAACAACCTTCCATCCCTCACTTCTCCTGTGATGCATGTTGGATGTCTTACCGGTTAGCGGTGGTCCCAACAGCACCGGCCCACACTCCACTATCGTGACCAGACCCACGGCAGAGGAGAACCTCTGAGCTCCCACCAGGTCCATCAGCGTCTCAAACAACACCGAACTCAGCCAGCCAAAAGCAAAACCAAAGAAGATGGCGTACACCACAAATCCAGTGTAGTCTATTGACAGCGGCGCCAGAACGTGACACACGCCGTTGTAGAGGACGGCAGCGGCGAAGAAGTACTGTATCCTCGGCCGGACCCACTTGGTGTTGGCCAGCATGCCCATGGAGGGCCGGGCAAACATATCCACGAAAGCCAGCACCGACAGCAGGAAGGCTGCTTTTTCTTTGCTGATATCCTTACTCTTGGCATAATTAGAGAGGAAGACGAGCGGAGCAAAGAGGCCGAAGAACATGACAACGTTTCCCATCAGGTAGAGCAGGAAGCCGCGGTGTTTGAACAGAGTCAGGTCGATGAAGGAGTTGATGGTCTGCAGGACAGTCTTCTTCGGCTGTGGCTGCACTGATTCCACCTCCTTGACCTCGCATGCTTCCAAGTTGGGCTTTGCTGGCTGAGGTGTGGGTTTGAGGGGCCGCATGAGGGAGCCGGCCACGCAGCAGTTGAGCAGAAGTCCCCCCAGGATGAGGAAGCTACCTCTCCACCCAAACTCATCGTACAGCCAGGAGTTGAGAGGAGCCAGGGTGGACAGGAACACGGGGCTGCCTGCCATAGCGATGCCGTTGGCGATGGGACGGCGCTTGTAGAAGTATTTACCAATCATAGTGAGGGCTGGATTCAAATTGAATGCCAGTCCCAGACCTGGAGAAAAAGAGGGTTACAGGAGGAGAAGATGACAAAATGATGAGAAACAAAACTGTTTTTTCTTTTTTTCCTCAGCCTTCCACATACATGTAAACAAATAAAAGTGAGAAGTATGATTTCTATTTATTTTACCACAAAGGGCGTCATTTTTTGACAGCTGGAGGATTTACCTCATAACAAAATCAAGTTCTTCTTAGAAAACAAACAAGCTAGTAAAATATATTTATCATCTAGACAGTCATGTGTTGTATCCAAGGGAATCTTTATGAGTATTTCCTTTACACTGTCATCAATTGGATCATAAATAAATAAAATAATAATAATAATCTTTGTAATAATTGTCTTCGGGGTCTGATAAAATAAAAGTTACTGACCTCCCACTACTCCTATGCAGAAGTAGAGCTGCCCCACAGTGTTGCAGAAGGACGCTGCGACCAGTCCCGTCCCGGCCAGACAGCCACCGACTAAGATGATTGGTCGACTGCCATATTTGTTCACAAGGATGCTGCTGATTGGACCTGGAGGGAAAGAAAAGAGAACTGATGTCATATAAAGCATAGATACATTATGGTGAATAGGACCGTTGTTGTAGAGTTGAATCTTAATGATTACTCAATTGGACGATCAACAGAAAATTTATCAGCAACTTTTTTTGTTTTTCTTTAAAAAATGACTCAAACATTTGCTGTTTGTAGCTTTTCAAATGTGAGGTTTTAATGCTTTTCTTTTTCATATATCATCATTATGTGTATTTTAGGATTTTTTTTCACAATTCCATGACATGACTAAACAAATATTTTAATTAATCGAAAAACAATAAACAGATTGATCGATAATGAAATAAAAAGGATTTGCTGCTTTTGTGTTTTATGTGATAAATATATTGAATATCTTTTAGGTTGGACTAAAAAATACATTTTAAGACATCACCTTAAGGCTTAAGGAGACTGTAACTTTATTGACCAAACACTTAATCAATTAATTGGCAGCCCTATGCACATGTACATATGTAGGTAGTGACAATGACATAGCTTGCCTGTACAATGCAATTACATCAGCTCAACATTTCAACTTTTCACCAACAGGTGGTGCTATGATGGCAAAATATAAAAAAGGATTGAGAATGGCTGATTGTGTAACAGCATTGGTTGCAAGGATGTTACATGGAGGAAGAACATGGTGAAAGGGTGAGGAGCAGGGAGCCAGGCAGTGCAAGGTATGGCATGGCACACGGCAGAGTTAATTTAGGAGAGGAGATAAAGTGTAAGGAAGGGAGGATAGGAGGAGGAGGAGGAGACTTTTGACCTCCTTTATTTTAACATGTCTACCAAGTACTAGTAACAGCACTGTACAACACACTAAAATGTGAGTTTTGATGATAATTAAAATGTTACCATGGTTTACAGTAAAAAAACGGTAACCGTAACATCCCAACTCTGAAACATATCAAGGTTGTTTACAAAACCATAGTATTCATACTCAGTCCTAAGACACGCAGAGACCAGCCCCTAAAACAATAGCTCAGAGTCCACCAGTCCTGCACTGTTACGCCTTGTGTCCCACGCCGCCAACTTAGCCTGACCAAAAAACTCTTTGTCCAGCCAGAATAACTGGGCCTCAGAGGCCCTCAGAAAACCCAACTCCCATCTTCCCACAGACAGCAGAGAGTAAAGGGAAATAAGATTACACACAAAGACATTAAATAAAACACATGATGTAGAGACTCAGGCATGTTGCAGAATACACAGGCCTCCCCCACATTAGGATCCACTTAAGGCAGAAACATATTTGTTTGCAGGGCTCCATGTAGCACCCTCCACTGAAGATCCCCTGACCTCTAAAGAGGCAGCTTGTGCAGCACCCTCCACTAAACCCTGCCATAGTCTGCCCCCCCCCTGATGCTCCCTGACCTCCCTTAGTACTGTGATGTTCTCAGCCTCCCCTAATGCTGCATAAAAGACCCTCCTCTTCACACCCTCAAAAATCCCCAGGCTCGGAGAGGCAAAAGGACAGCAGAGAACAGAAGGGAAGAAACAAAAGGAGAAAAGGAGAGAAGAAGAAAAGAGAAGAAAAGGGGAGGAGAGGAGAGAAGAGTAAAGAAGAAGAGAAGAGAGAAGGGTGGAGGCGTTCCACGTGCCTCAGCTTGCGTGCCAGCTTCACTATGAATGGGCCTCACATGGATTCAGACTGGCACTCTGCTGGGTGTGAATACAAAGTAAAGGCTGCTGAATCTACACTTTGTGCAACTATACTGCAGGACAGGACAGAAAGTGGAAGAAGTTCATTCCTCAATCCTGACTACTATGGGATGAATATAATCTCATATTTCAAAACTGAAAATAAAAAAAGCTTTTAAAAAGGTTTTTCACTTATGTCTCAGAAGTTGTTGCAGTGTGTGTTGATACTATTAGTAACACAGATTTGGTGACGAATTTAAACATTTTTGACCACTTGAGAATTGATAATAATGATCATTAAATCTCTTCAGAATACCACTTAAAGACACTAAGACCTTGAGGAACACCACAGAAAAAGTGTGTTCAGATTTGGTATCAAACACTTTTGACATTTGGAGATTTATGTAAGAATGGCTATTGCCATATTTCAACATGTTTATGACCTAAGTATTACTTGGCCTACCAAGAGTACTGCAAACTTTTAAAGAAGACTGCAGTGTATGAAACCAAAATGTACTGGTTGGATGTGAACGTGGAAGTGAATGTACTAAGTGTGACGATACCACTTTACTAATGTCTCAAAACAGTGGACAACATGACTAATGAGCGTCGAAAAGACCAGTAAGAAACAGGAGGGATGTGTACTGGGGGGAAAAATCTACAAGGAGGTCCTCCCTGGAACTTTTTAGGTGCAAAGCCAAAGAGTAAATCACTTCCATGGGAGTTGGAAGGTAGAGTCCAGCGCAACCGGTTTGTGATGCAACCGGCCTGCATTATTATCATCCAGACAGAGCGCCTCTTCAACCCCTGTACATAGTAGGACACAGCTGTGGACAGCTGAGGAAGGGAGAACTAGCAACCATCCTCCCAAACATCCAAGTGTGCATCTGCAGAGACGAGATAAGCACTCATCTTCACACAGCAGAGTAAGGACTGAAAGTAACTCTGAAAGTAGGGAGAGCCAACGGCCTCAAACTTTGCTGTAAAAGATGTAAAAAGCATGTGCAGTCAAAACAACACCAAAATACTCAGATTTCCCAAGGATATGCTGACTACAGTGTCCGGGGTCAGCCTTCATGCACCAGCATTCACTCACTCACACACTAAATACCTCTCTCGTTTCTGTGTTGTGTCTGTCCCTGAGGGTCTGACTAGCTGGCACAAAGCCTGTCTTGGTGGGTCGCCGTGTTCGGGGGTGGGAAGTTTCCATGCAGCAGTCAGGCAGGAGATAAAAGAGGCGAGCACAGAGGCTCTACCAAAACACACATCGTACACACCGGACTCCAGCATGAATCTGAGCGCGTTTGGAGTGTCGCTGGGAACAAAAGTGAACCTGTATAAGGACGGGAATGAATCTGCATCCACTCAACACTCACGCACACATAAATAAAATCAGTAGTGACAGTCTTTGTTGCTGTCTGGCAAAATACAAAGAGGGCAGTGAGTGGTGTTCTCAGGGACATTATATAAACGATTCGTCCTTCCCCCTCCCTCCGTCATTGGCTCTCTTTGCCTCTGTGAAAGAAAGGAACAGAGTGGAGGAAGGAGAAGAGTTGCCCTCAGCTTCCCTCTGACACAGCATCCTGAACCGAGTAAAAAAAAAAAAACATGTTGAGAAACAGCTGTGACGAGGTATTCCTCTGTCTAATTTTAGGTTTTCCTTATACTGTGTAAAGCGCAGTAGATTTTAATCTACATAACAATCTACCCGTCTTTGTTTATTTAATTCAGCCATTCATTACAGAGCAAATGTTCTGATTTAGCAGCCAACTGAAGAGTAAGAGTGAGAGCATCAGCTGGTGATGAGTCAGTCCGACCTGAAGAGGGACAGGAGGAACAGCGGATATGAATCACATTACTCACAGTGCACATCCTTCCATCAGGACTGAACCATTGTACCAGGTGTTCAGTTTTTCGTGACATCGTCTTAAATGTGTAAATTCAATTCTATATTTATTATTTAGGTCTAATTAGTGGTGTTGTTGTACTGGACTGCATTATATTGAGAGATGTTTCTAATGCGTTGTCTTCCCTTTTACATGCATGAGGGGACAGAATATTAGAAACACCTCTCAGTGTAATGTATTCCAGTACAAAAAACACTGCTAACTATGACCTCAATAATAAACGTATAATTGAATTAACACAAATATGACACATTTTTGGCATTGTATTGCATCAGATTGTATACGTGTACCTAATAAAGTGGAGAGCTTTGTATGCGTTTATTGTACTCTGAGAAGCCAACTTTGACAATAATTTCATGCCATAGTGTTTTTCATTCCTTTCCTAAATCGGCTTAAATCTTAACTCTCCCTCTCATACTTAATCATATCAATATCCTGTAAGCCCTGAGCACTTATTGCATTAAAACAAGCTGGTGTGCACTCATGCGCACACACATGCACATACACACATGCACATACACACTTACTTTAGGCACTGGCTCTTTTTCCTCCAACATAAGAACAGAGAAATCCCACAGATCATAAGATAAGTCAGATATGGAATCTGGAATCCCTCTGCTAGGGAAGAGTAATTTGAAGGGACAAAAGGCCCTACCTGCTTTGAATTGTTTCCATTTCTCCTTTGTGTGCCAGGGTTAAAAAATGGCATTCAAAGAAAAGCACAGTCACAGTCAGAAGGACCTTTTATGGGACCAAAGAGCCAAAATTGGAACCAGGTTCCTCATGGAAAGGAGGATAAAGATCTACTGCCTTGAGAGAGACGATATTGATAGTAAGTAAATGATAGTAAGTGATGCGTTTTTTGAAGTATTTAGAAAGAGTATAAATACTGACAACTAAAATATTTGGAAAGGGCATTTAGATAATTAAATTGCTCACCCTTTGGTCAGATGTTGAAATACCTTTCAAAAAGAGTAAAAACTCATTTGGACTGAGCTAGTTTATTGTGCACTGGGTGATCATAGTCTTAATTAGCAAAATAAAATATTGAGTAAACGTACTTTGTTATATTCCACCACTGAAAAAGAAAACCTTGTGGCTTACGTTTCTCCTGTTTACAGTGTGGTTTGTTAGTGTTAACTTTACTGTCAGCTGACAATGATGCAACTCCTTCATTTTGTTGCGGTTTGTTTCGTGCCTTAAAACTATTAAACAGATGCTTCAAATAGCTTCATCTTCCTTTGTGCATTCAAACTGGTTCACACTATTAGCCAGCGTTCACCGATTACTGAATACGTGCGTGTTCTCTGTGGCAGTCGGTATGTGTACGTGCGCTGCGTCATGTGTAACCAGTGACTCATACAGTTATTGTCATTTACGTCCTACAACTTGCCTCATGCAGCACAAGCCGGCATTGAGACGTCATTAACTGGTGATCAGGCTGAATTTTGAAACAGGGAAAGAAAGACTACTTCAACATATGGCTCCTGTTACGTAATTTCCCTCCTCCCCTTTGTTTCCCCCTCAGCAGTTTCCTCTCATAAAGGCCTGAACCTACTGCAGGCTGGCACGCAGCTCTGAAGAGGATGAAGTCAAAGGAACGGATACCATTTTTAGATATGAATAAACAGAGAGAGAAAACGAGATGATGGTGTCGTACACGTAGGGTGTGCTGGTTATTAAATACACTGGTGGAGAAGGAGAGAGAGTGTGTTTGAGTAGGGAGGGAACTTTGTGTCTTGAGCCAGAAAAACTGAAACCTGATCTGAAAGAAAAAAAAAAAAAAAAAAGTATTTTTCTTTCTTAAATCCTGCCTTAAAATGTAAATGGCAGCCTGTTTGTGGCAGCAGTGCAACAAACTGAAATTAGTTTATGTTGCCCTCAGGGTCAACTGTAATATCTATAATAAATTATAATGTGTTCACTACTTCTGTCCTGCTCCAGGGGAACCTCCCCTGGCACTTCTGATCCTATTATTAGGCACTCTGGCACCTTTTTTGCATTAAAAAAAAAATGTGATCCCAGTGTCAATCTCTTTATTTTTATTTAATTAGACCGGGTACAGATTGTTTATCTCCAGCAAATATGTGCTTGTTTTAATATCTTCCGAAGTATCAATGTCTCCAGCTCTCCCTTCAGCAGTAAGGTAAGTGAGAGAGAGAGAGAGAGAGAGAGAGAGAGAGAAAGAAAGAGAGAGAAAGAGAGAAAAAGAGAGAAAGAAAGAGAAAGAGAGAGAGAAAAAAAGAGAGAGAGAAAAAGAGAGAGAGAGAAAAGGAGGGAGAGAAAGAGAGAAAAAGAGAGAGAGAAAGAGAAAGAGAAAAAGAGAGAGAGAAAAGGAGGGAGAGAAAGAGAGAAAAAGAGAGAGAGAAAGAGAGAGAGAAAAAGAGAGAGAGAAAGAGAGAGAAAAAGAGAAAAAGAGAGAGAGAAAAGGAGGGAGAGAAAGAGAAAGAGAGAGAAAAAGAGAGAGAGAAAGAGAGAGAGG
>CALSCE010000016.1:2679443-2744945 GCA_943593645.1 Bovichtus variegatus | reverse complement strand
TTTAGGGAGTTTTTCCTTGTGCGATGTGAGGGTCTAAGGACAGAGGGTGTCGTACTTTGTACAGGCTGTAAAGCCCACTGAGACAAATGTATAATTTGTGATATTGGGCTATATAAATAAACTTGATTTGAAACTTGATTTGATAAATAAATATGATGATGCATTTAAAAATAACAAACAAGATTATTAACATATCTAGTAAATGAGCCTGAGGACTGACACCAAACTGTTGTATGTCTAATGCTGAACTAACTGCAGCAGTTGATTAAACATTTTAGTGACATACATTCACAGCTGCCAAAACAAATGGAAATCTATGGGCATCCTCACTGAATGCATCCATTTAGGGCCCAGTCAGAATGTACACAGGCATTTTTGTAAACAGGGTTTTGCTCCTTCATTCTCAACATGTTTTATTCATTAGTGACATCTCACTAAAAGGTGATAACAACACACAGAAGCCAAAAGCTTTGTTTTCCCCATCTACACTGAAAACAAAGTTTCGGAAATTAACCCTGGCCAAAACGCAAAGAAAAATCTACGTTTACAAAAATACCCATGTACGTTTGGACTAGGCCTCAACGTCCTCTTTTCCCATTTAGAACGCACATAACAGAGCTATTTATGGTCGGCTCTCACGTCAACTCTAGTAGTGTTTGGGCCATTTACCTTAAATGGACTCTAGGATAGAAACTGTAAACCTCACGGGGACTAAAGCTGTCATTGTAAGTGAAGATAGAGAGAAAAATAAAAAAAGGCCTGGCATTGATGACAACCATGTCCTAAAATACGGAGAAAGGGTTCACTAAGCTTGTAATAGCTAGCCTAATGAACTGCCAGGCGTCATGCTCTCCTACATGGCATTAGCCTGGGTCATGCTGTTAACAACCATGCTCCGCCACTCATTACACCGTCAGCCTGTTACATTACAGTAACTGGTTAACTCAGCTCTCAGACAGCTAATGCTCATCACATGAGTTTGAAGTTTTATTTTTCACTTCTTTCTGCTCTGGGTTTTACATCCCATCTCCTCACCACAAAGAACAAAGTTTGCAACCAATTACAAGGACTGACAATTGTGTAAAAAATATGAATGTATGCATGAATAAATATATAACTATTTACGCATTGTAGCCCCTCCTCCTCTAACAACATCAAAGAAACCGATTATATCAGAAACCAAATTCAGCACATCCGGTAACATGGGGGAACACACAAGCAGTTTCACTTCCTCTATATTTTGTCTCTTCTGTCAGTGTCAGTTGACACACATTTGCGTAAACACCCGAACAAGTATTTATATCAACACTAAATACTACTAATGGCCAGTAAGGAATGACATTTTAAATCACTCAATTCTTTTAAAATGTTAAGAAAAATCAAATTTTTCGAGGTATTGTATTGAAGTTAGAAATTCCAGTACACTGACAGCACTAGAGTCAGACATTGTTTTTAGGAAAATCCTACTCTTTCTGCCTTTAATGTGCTACTGATCTAAACTCTGTTCAGAGCACATCTACAGACGAAAACAAGTCCCAAAGTAGTCGTGATGTACACACCAGTGCGAACCGAACCAGCAGTTTGCCAAACATTGGTTCCTGACCTCTGATCTCTGCTGCAGCATTGCCTTCCTGGAATCAGGAGGAATGTGGTGACTGCAGGAGTAACATTTCAGCCAGTCCTCCTTATGTTCTGACATGAAACACTCAGGACCAGGCTGCTTTAACTTCAATACAAAATATTCTTTTGGAAGTGGTACCGTTTCAGATTTCATGGTTCAACTACTAGTAAAGTACTGGCTGAAACGATTAGCTGATTAATCGAATAATCGATGGAGAGAAAAATAAATCCACATCTATTTTCTAATATTACTTAATTAATCATTCTTCAAGCAGAAATACCAGGCATTCCCTAGTTACAGCTTCTAAATAGTGAGGATGTGCTACTTTTCTTTCTCCTATTAGATACCAAAGTAAAACTCTTTGGATTTTGGAGTATTGGACGGACAAAACAAGACATTTCTTACATTTTATAGACCCAATGATTAATCTAGAAAATAATCTGCAGATAAATCGATCATGAAAATAATCTTTTGTCGCATCTCTACTGACAACACAACACAACCTGAGCCAGAGAGAAACGGGAATGTAAACATAAAACCCAAGAGGTTTTGTCTTAGTGAACTGAAAAGAGCATTCCTTTATCATGTTTTTGCCTTTGTTTCAAATAAAATATTGCATAAATGACTTTAAATCTCGTGTGGTCTCCCCCTTTGTCCTGCTCACTGAGCCTGAGCTAGGACAGCCTAAAGAAACGTCACTGCTGGGCTCAGTGGCCTGATCACGCACATTCATGCAACCTCTTTTTAGGTCACACAAGTAGGGCGAACACACAAACAGCCGTTTATTTAAATATTCATGTAAACATATTTTACAAACGTTTGTTGCATTTAAATGTGCTGCTGTACCAGAATGTGTGCCAGAACAGATCAGGAAGACAACTACTGTCACTCTGTCATAAGTCCTGGTATTATGATGCTGAAATAAAGCCATTAAATGATTCTCGAAGAGAGACTTGGGACCAAAAACATGGACTGCACTGAATGGATCATAATGCGTCCCTTTATTATTCAAGACAAACGGAAATCTTAGGTCTTACAAAAGCTCACAAAAGCATTCATGTTTCATGTCAATTGAATTGGTGTCAATCACAATGTAAAATTGTATTTCTCATATAACCACTTCCACTGTTTACACTTATAATGCAATAAAATAACCCACTTATTATTAGGACATATCTACAATAAGTCCAATTTAAAGATCAACTTACCCATAATACCATGACTATTGGCACTCACAGCTCAGGTCGTTGCTCCAGTCTCCCGCTATATTTCCCCCTGGCTTTATGCACCTGTTTATGTAGTTTTAATACCTACACGCATTCCAGATATCTTGCAGGCGATATATCTGGACCTGACTGCGAGTCTTTCAAGGAGCTACAACCAAAGAAGGTGCAAGAAAAGGGTTAAGGGGAAACATAGGGGAGGGTTCACCTTTAACTGTGTGTGGAACAAAGTTCTTGTTGCATCAAGGGGAAAATAGATAAATAGTTAAGACGTGTGGAAACGGGCTATTTCGTGAACACGTGTGCCAATGAAAACATCAGCAAGCATGACGACTCGCATGGTATTATGTCATTTTGTCATTTTGTGTCACTTGAAATTCTCGCATGTGTTTTTGTGACGAAATGTTGTTTGGGGACCAGACAAACTCATTGGGGATTCTTCCTGGTGAAAGATCTTGTAGCGTGTGGACCCCTGTCGCCAGTCATTCATGTAGTGTAAAAAACTCACAACGAATTCTCAAGATTACGAGACAGCAAGTCGTGTAGTTTGAATTTACCAACAACAAGAAACTTTCTACATCGGCTGCGCCAGCTGTTAAAATGGAGAAAAAAAGACGGAGGAATGTGATATTCAGTTTTCAGGCTGGACTTAATGGGAAGCAGGCTTCAGCATGGACTTGTGTTTCCATCTACCCTGAGATCTCAGTGCTCTGTGCTGGAGCTTAGTTAGGTGTGTGTGTCTGTGTCTGTGTCTCTGTGTGTGTGTGTGTGTGTGTGTGTGTGTGTGCGTGTGTGCGTGCGTGCGTGCGTAAAACAGAAAAGCAGGAAAACTCCTGAAGTTATCAAGGAGGCAATTCATTCTGCAGTAACACACACTCCCTTTACTAAAGTATGTTGAGGGACCGAAGTTACCGGAAATCACTTAAAAACAACAAATAATAGTTTCAGCAGATATAAATAATATAAATGTGCCAAAGCCTTATTCTTTCGAGGGGTTTTATGTTTCTGGATAACTAGTTGGACCCACGTACAAAGTAGGTTGGACCCACGAACGGTTCAACTCCAGGACAAATACTGTCATGACAATGATTAAAGATGCAGTCTGGCCTGCTGGATTTCCCAAGTTCTCTCCGTATTGCACACAAAAAGACGGGATACTAAAGCCACTCTTAGAAAACTTGAGATGAGTGTGAAGGGAAGGAAGGAAATAGGGAGGGCAGAAAGGGTACTTTTTATTCCTTTCCCGTATGAGTTAGTGAAATTTTACAGAGTCATCATGAGTCTGTGAAATCTCTCTATTCATTTTACTAAACTCTAAACGCACAAATAAATAAATGAAATACATGACGGATGATTAGAGAACATAACAGAAAGCCTGTTTTACACACTGAGCGTCAAAGAAGACCACTGATACGATTAATGTCCCATTACAAAGCATTATACATTTGTTCTCTACAGCTAAATGGTAATGACCATTTAAAGATCACAGGCATGAACTAATGTCAATGTCACCCCATATTTCCTTCTTTCAAATACTTCGGCAATCCTGAGTGCACTCTAAATGTGTGCACATACAGTCATACATCCTCGCTGAGCCTAGTCAAATATGTGTTGTTGTGCCTGTTCTGGACATGGACACACATGAAGAAACCGCTCAAGGACACTTTTGCACAAATTTAAATGTTTTTCTCTGTGGCTATGTGAGGATCAGGTGGACCCAAAAGCTTAATTAAGTGTGCATTTACATAGCCATAAGGTTGAAATTGTCAGGGCAAACTTCTACAATGGAAATGTGCCTGAACAGAAAGGTTACTTATATTCAGGTACTTCTGACGCAGTATTACACTTTATTTTTCAAGATTTTGACAGGCATGTAAACTGGCCCCTCCCCACAACAGATGTTTTAAGTTTATTACGCAACCATTCTGAAAAGTAAAAACTATGGTTTGAGGGCTCTTTCCTTTACCCCAAAACCAATTGAAAAGTAGTGTAAAATGGTGAAATGTGGCTGGTTATTAAAGCTGCAACAATCAGTCGACTAATCGATTAGTCAATAAAGAGAAAAATAATCTCCAACTATTTTGATAATTGATTAAATCGCTTAAAAATGCTGTTTTGTATCATATTTAAAGATAATGAATATCTGTTGGTTTTGGACTGGCAAATAACAATTAAAGATATCACCTTGGACTTCGAGAAACTGGGATGGACATTTTTCACAATTTTCTGACATTTTAAAGACAAAGCGATTAATCAATTAACCGGGAAAATAAATGACAGATTAATCGATAAATGAAAATAAACATTAAAGTTGCAGTTTACTGGTTAACTTTGGGATTTAAAGGCCTACAAATAGGTTAACAACTTCAAGCATTAGCTCGCCCCACATCTGGTTCTACTAGATGCTTTCCTTCTTGACCACGCTTCCTTTCTCACATACACTGTAAGAAAGAACAGCAACTCACCACTGACATGTCTCCCCTTATTAAGCCTCAGGCTCAACCAACATTCCTCATTCATTAGCTTGAGTTTAGCTCAACCGATTCTTTTACATTTACTCAAAAATCTACAAACCACCTCTCTCGTCTTATTCACTGATGCACCTCCAATGTGGATACGTGCCAACAATCACCCACAACAGTAATAAGGTATGAAAGCAACAACTCTGCATGGGTAACGGTATGCTTATGTGTCAAGAAGCAGGTCATAGCAATAAAGATTATGCATGACAATTAAGATTGCACAATGAAGGTAAATTGTCTGCCTTAATAGGAGAGTGCAAGGAAAATCAACAACTGGATAGGTTAGATTTGGAGCAGCAGCAGCAGTAACCTGAAGCGCCGATTCCTGAGAGCAGAGACTTTTAAAACCACTATTACACAATACACTTAGATCTGACAAATATAAAACAAAAGGGTCTAAAAACTGACTTAACACACAGATTTAACTACTCTGTCATCTACCGGTGATGATTTACGAACCCCCAGAGGGAAATATTCAAATGTAAGTCGTCCAGAGAAGCCAGAGTTCAGCGGACAACACCCCTGGAGCTGCTAGTCACCACAGGAAACTTTAGAAAGCAGTGTGGACGTTTACATGAATCCAGCTCCAGTGCTTGTACTTTCTACAGTTAACCAAATGGAAAAGGACATCGCAATCACTCACTTTCAGAGAAAGTCCCCTGGTTACACACTTACAAATAACCAGCGAGCAGTGGAATTAGTTCTCAGATCTTTTACTTAAGTAAAAGTAGCCATACCATTGTAGAAATACTACAAGTAAGTCCTGCATTCAAAATCTTACTTGAGTAGAAAGTACGAGCATCAACATGATATACTTAAGAGTACCAAAAGTAAGAATAATGTATATTATATTATTGGATTATATGATGTCCGGTATCTAATATTATGTACACATTTAAATGTTAGCATATGTTGTATGACTAATCTGAATCTGCAAAGAAGCTTAGTATTTGATAGCTTCAAAGTAAAAGCAGCAGAGTAAAAAGTACAATATTTGCCACTGAATTGTAGTGGAGTAGAAGTAGCATAAAATGGAAATGCTTAAGTACAATTCTGAGGTATTTGTAAAGTACTTAAGTACAGTACTTGAGTAAATGTACTTTCCACCACTGTAACAGACGACGAGCTGCTCTGGCAGTTTTCTTTCGGTAGGGGTGAGGCAATGAGGACTGCATGGCAGACATGGTAGGCAGCGCGTGGAGCTGTCGTGTGATCTTTTCATTGAGCTCTGACCCTCGAAAGAGCCAGCATGTGAAGCCCATTCAGCTCTGTGCAGGACATAGATAACACATTAGGGCCGAGGTCAAATGCGCTGCAAGTGGGAATCAAAGCTGAAGCACAAGTCTTCTCTGCGGGGGTCTGTAAGCTGGCGGGTCTGGCTCTGTGCCGACCCCACTGAGTCCCGGAGCGCCGGGTCGTCAGATGGGGGCAGTTCAGCCTCATTGACTTCACTTCTGAATGTAAAAATAGCGCCAGCATCACGGCATCGGTGAATGAACGACGTCGGTAAAAAAAAATGTAAAAAAAAACTGCCCTCGTGAAGCACGTTATTTTGAATCACGTGTGGTAAAGAGAGGAAACAACGACAACAGAGGAAGCAGCGGTTGATGAAAAACTGGTTAAGCTAATGGAGGAGCGGAGCTAGCTAATTCACAATTATTCATTCAGAACAAGTTGAGACGGGAACAGAAACAAAAAAAGAGCCGTTTATTCAGCAGCAGCCTCTTTGTCTCGACGGTTAGTCCGTCACCTACTCGTTCACTCACCGGGCTTGTCTTCGGGGGTTCGGCTGGGTCCGGTGGAGGCTCGGTTCGGGTGAGAGTGAGAGACTCCCGGGGTGTCCGTCCTCTTGACAATGGCAGCACGTTGATCCTCCAGCAGCAGCTCGGGGTACCACACAGACTGCACAACTTCTGGGATGGTGATGACACTACAACCAGCGCGCATGCGTACGAGAGCGTGAGTGGCAGCAGAGGAATCTGAAAAAAAAAAAAAAGAACGCACATACATATATATATATATATATATATGAGGGAGAGGCACGCGCGGTGTACTCAGCACTCAGATCTTTTAGGAAAAGTAGTAGGCCTATAATACTACACTACAGAAATACAAAAGTATTATCAGGAAAATGTACTTTAAGTACCAAAAGTAAAAGTACTCATTATGCTGACAAGCCTATTTCAGAATTGTAGGCTTATTATAGTAATGTGCATATCACTTTAGTGGGACTCATTTTATCAAATGTATGTGCTGCTGGATGGCTTTATCTATAACAATACATCATTTACTAGATTCAAGATTCAAAGGCTTTATTGTCGTATGCACAACAGCTACAGACTCCTACAACAATGCAACACACAAATAGTAGTTGCTTTATATTAATAATCTAAATCTGCAAAGTAGCTTTAGTTATCAAATAAATGGAGTGGACTAAAAAGTACAATAGTTGCCTCCAAAATGTAGTGAAGAAGAAGTATAAAGTAGCATAAGTAAGCATTTAAAAGTCACAAAAAGTGAGGAGCACATGACAATTTGTTGTCTTTGAATTAAATGCGGTTTAGTACAATGACTGAATTTAACTTGCAGCTGTATCAATACCTCTCTGGCATGGACATTGTGTTGGGAAACTTTATACGCTTCAGAAAGCAGTATTTCTTTGCAGGGCTATTTTATCTAATTGCATTCTAACCTTACATGCAAGGTCAAAAACATTTAGTTGAAATCTGACCTTTTCATCTGTGCACAAATCGAGAAGATGAGAAATGACTTGAGGCGGCAGAAAGACATCTTACTCGCTACTTCATTACAGCGGTAGGAAGATAAGTAAGTGACAATCCATTTGCATCCTGCTCTCTTGCCTTTTTTATCACTAATATCTGTTACTGTAATCACCGGGAGCACTAAATATATGTGTACTGTATTAACTGAGTAGGTATATTTCACAACTTACAGCCCAAGAAGTGTGGTCTTCCTCATTTTCACAAGAATATACAAGTAAAAGATGTTTTTCTGCTGAAATGTAGTTCTAATGTGTTTTGCCACAGCATACAATAAGCCACTCTCAAGCTGAACGACAGCTCATTGAATTAAAATTCCTCATCCTCCACTAAAAAAAAGAAACCACATGCTATTGACCTCGCAACAGTAAATGCAATTGGACCTGCCCCTGCAAGACCTCCGATAATCTCAGAAAAGAAGATGAACTCTTTGCTCTGCATTTGGGAAGTCTGCCACCTCTTTGATGTGCTTTTGTTTGATTGCTGCCACCATCACCAATCTACTGTCAAATGTTTCCAGCTGACAGCGTGTGAGGGTGCTTTTGGCACAGTAATGTGACAGTCCCTAATTGGAATATTTATATTGTTTCTGCTAATGAGGAGGAGGAAGTAGAAAGAGGCCAACAGTGGCAGATTTCGGATGAGTGAAATTAAAGAGAAAAGACACTTGTCTGTCTGTGAGGAGTTTGAACTGTCCTTAATTCCCATATCACGACCAAATAGGACTCCACAGTATGAAAGAGATATGCAATATGTAGTAACGTTGAATATTGCAATTAGGATATTACTTGCGATAAATGAACATATATTAAAGTGTACTCAGTTATGCTGCTTCAGTAGGCCTATACTGCTAAAATACATCAAATTGCTTGTTGAATTAAACAAATGTAAGCAAATTGTCTGAGCCGTTTCAATGGAAACAGATTGGCATCTCTGATTTAACGTTTTTGTCTTTTTGACAATTTCTGGTGAGTTTAAAGTGCTTTTTTTCTACTGATACTCTTTCGACTAACTCAAACAAATCCCTGCAATATCAAAGCCTTTTGTGAAGTGTTTATTGTGTAAGTTGACATCGGGATAATAATAAAAAAGCGGCCCAAGACCAAACTACTGAGATATCCATGATTTAGCTCCAATGGTGGAGGAAGTATTCAGATCCTTTACTTAAAAGTATTAATACCACACTGTGAAAATACTCTTTGACAAGTAAAAGCCCTGCATTGAAAATTGTCAAGCAAAAGTATGTATAATAAGGAAAAAGTACTTAAAAGTAAAAGTACTCAATGCAGAATAATGTCACCTGTGACTGTTGTACTATTATACAGTATATTGTATCACTATATTATTATTATTATTGTTCATGCATTAAGATAAAAGCAGGATTTTACTGCTGTAGCTGGTTAAGGAGAAGCTCATTCTTTACCTATTTTGTATAAAACTGCCATTAATGATTATTTTCATTATGGATTAATCTGCAGATTATTTTACTCCATTAATCGATCTATTGTTGGGTTTTTAAAAATTCTGAAAATAGTGAGAAATGCTGTCACAATTACTCACAGCCCAAAGGGACACCTTCACAATGTTTTATGGTTTATTTCTTTCCAACTACACTATAAACTTAAACATTATTAAATCCATTTAAAATCATAAAAAGGAAAAGAAAATCCTCACATTTGTGAAGCTAGAACCATGAAAGGTTTTTGCATGAAACATCCAAATAGTTGCCAATTAATGTCAGTCGACTGATTTTTTATTTCTTCGTATGTTTTGTAAGCAAAAATCTTAACTTGTGAATTAAACTAAAAAACTGTAGTGAAGTAAAAGTAATCTCCCTCTAAATCGTAGTGGAGTAGAAGTAGAAGGAGGCACAAAAAGAAAAGACTGAATTAAAATATAGTAAAGTACTTGAGTAAATGTACTTAGTTACACTCCACCACCGTTTAGCTCTTCGCTCTGTTGGTCTCCCATCAGGCATCCAATTTCTCCACAATATTTATCTGGCCTCGTATCCTTCAACAAGCAGGAAGTCCAAGACTGTTTGCCTAATGGGTGTCCCTGTCTGTTCATAGGACTCACTAAGGCAATAAACAGCTCAAGGCAGTTGGAGACACACTCCTGTTTTTGTTGCTTCATCCAAAGGGGGGGAGAGAAAAACAAAGACATGCGGGGGAGGGCTTAGAGAGAAGAAAAAGTAAGTGTTAAGGGCCTGGGAGCAGTTAAAGGAAAAACTGAGAATGAGAAACAGATTGTTTTGGGGGGTTCAGCTGGAGATTTTCGGGGTGTGAGGTATGCGTGCTGTGAGCGAAAACAGTGCTTGTGTGTCCGTTCCTGCTTCTCTTCAGGAGAGGAGGAGTCATTTTAGCACCCTGAGAACATCAACTACATAGTCAGCAATTTTATCATAGCCAGACAAACTTTGAGACTATAAAAACTTGCCTTTGTGCAGAGTCCACTCCGTCACACAGCAGACATGATCCTACTAAAGTAATAGACTTCTCTTATTGTTCATGCAGGTATTTACTGTCTTTATCCTTTTGCTGATTTTCTTTCTTTGAATATAGGACTTTTACTACTTTTTTTTTTTCATATATGAGCACTTCTTCCACCCCTGAATGAAGTTTAACCTTCCCACAGTAAACTACTAAACTACTTAAAAAGTATACACGCGGTAGGGATGGATTTACAATCCTGAACTTTTCAATTAAAGTTGGACAAAACCAAGCCTCACCTACAAATAAGTTCACAAATATCAACTCAAAACTAACAGTAATGTTTGTTTGTGTCTGTAATGTTTGTTTGTGTCTGTACAAATTGAGTCCTCTTGCCTTGCCTCAATGGATCCAAAACGTTTGGGCCGTACACAGTGAGAAAGATGAGGGAACTTTGAATTTTTCTGGTCAGGGCTGGAAACTAGCTAAACTCTCATTATTGATCCGTTTGTCTCTGTTGAACTCTTTGGCTTCATTCCCTGTTGCAGATAGTCCTCTTACCTTTGTCCCCATTTTAGTCAGTCTGTTATTGTCCACCTCCTACCCTCAACCTTACTGTATGAATCTCTCTCCATTTAAAGGGATAGTTCCCATTGTTTGAAGTGGGAGTTGTATGAGGTACTTATCCATAGGCAGTGTATCTATAGTTGATGGCAATCGGCACGGCCCCAGTTCAGAGAAGCAGAGTACCAGCACACTATATTTAGAATATTTTCCCTGCTTTATCTTGCTGTGAGACAGCCCTTTACAATGGAGAACTGAAGCCATTATCTACGCTCTCTTCAACCACCAGACTCCTTTGACAGAACACGAAGTTGCTGGTCTACCGCTGCCTCCATATTTTAGTTTGTTAGTGTTATTGTGTGACTTTGGTGTATCCGAACTTACCCTTTAATAACACCAGTCACACAATCACATGGACAGAAGAGCAACTCTTGTGTTCTGCAATGTAAAATCACTGCTTTTGTCAAAGGAGTCAATGGAGTTCAAATGACTTTGAAGAGAGAACGGCTTCAGTTCCCTGTTGGGAAGGGCTGCCGTACTCTTGTCTGTTTCACCAAACTGGGGGCACACCGACCGCCATCTACTGTAGGTAATACACTGACAATAACTGCCTTATACAACCCCACTTCAAAAACATCAGAACTGCCCCTTTAATACCTCTCCTTCAGTCTCTCAAGATATGAAATAGCTTTTCAGAATATAGACTAGAGCTTTATCTGTCTGGGGGCCAACCTTAAGGTTGTGCTAATAAATTCAACTTTATAAACTGTTGGGTAGTTTAATCTAAAGCAATGCATCATATTCTGTAAAATCATCACGTTTGAACCACGTAACTCTAAAAAGTAAACTGTACTCTTGTGACGATGCACTTTCCAGCTGATCCGAGAGGTTTTTTTTAAGCTTAATAAGTAGGAGAAATTTGGCAACTCAAAGGAACACTTTGTCCTTCAGATTATCATAAACATTCAAAATAAACACATCTGGAAAAATGTATCTGGAAGTAAAATATTTCCCTCTAAATTGTAGAATCGAAAGTATAAAGTTACATAAAATAGAAATACTCAAGTACAAGTACCCTTAATGTGTACTTAAATACAGTACTTGAATAAACATACTTACTTACATTCAACCACTACTTAAAATAAACACGTTTGACATATTAAGACTGGGAAAAAGGGAGAGTAGGTCAGAGAGATTTGGTCTAAAAAATCCCCGAGCTCTTTCTGGACTCTGTCCATTCAGGCATAAAACCACACTGTCATCATCACTGGACCAAACAAAGCCGTAAACTAAACAAAACAACACAATTACCACTGCATTCCTGTTTCTTTTTTTTTTTGTTTCATGGGTTTTTGAATCTTCCTACTCATGAGGAGTACAAAAACAAAACTGGAAATGCAGCCTTCTTATTGCACTGTCACTTCAAATACCTACACTTCAAGTAGGACAGTTAATATCTTGTAATTATTCCGTCCACATATTGATTGAATTGAAGTCAAGAAATGTGACTTTTATTTAACCAGTAAAGACATGTAGTGGAATTTGAGAGCTAGGCACACATGTGCGTGAAAAGGGAAGAGTGGGAAAAAAACGCTGAATGTTCAAAAAGGGGGGAGATGAAGAGAGTCTCTGGTGTCTGCTGGGCCTCAACTCTGCGCTGCTGTTTGACAAATGGTATTTATCTGGTATAGTATAGATTGAGTCCTGAGTGACCACATGTTTTCCTGCCAAAGGTCACCATCAGATGGTCCAGAGCTTCTGTGCTTAAGTACAAATTTGAGGCAAAGTGCTTTACTTGAGTATGTCCATTATATGCTACTTTATAATTCTACTCCACTGCACCTAAATATTGTACATTTTACTCCACTAAATTTGTCTGACTGCTTTAGTTTATTTCTCAAATTATAGTTTTTCAACCCCCTTCTGTTCAGTGAAAAAAAAAAAAAACACATTTCTCCAGGTGTGTTGATTTTGAATGTTAAAAGGTTCAATATGTAAGATATGCCAGCATTTAAACTTAAAAGATTAAAACAATTAACTAACATTGTCAACTGAATTTGAAGAGCTAACAGACGTTATGTCCAAGACGTCCATGTATTGAATTGCAATTAGCTCAGGAAAAGTTGACTATTTAGAGATACGTGGTCCTCACAGGACAGACATGTGATGATATTAAAGAATATGATGCAGAGCTGTTAACTAAACTACTGAACAGTATGAAGAAGGAGTTAAAATGAGCACAACCATAAACCTCTACAGCAGTTAAAATGCAACATACACAAATAAAGCAGCTGTAATATTAATCAAAAAACATCATAGATTATAGTAAAACACTGACGGAACATTTTACACATTTAAAACTTTGATACTTCAAGTACATTTTGTTGATAATACTTACATACTTAAGTAAGGTTTTAAAATGCAGGACTTATACTTATAGAGGAGTATTTTCACAGTGTGGTATCAGTACTTTTGCTTCAGTAAAAAGAGTATTTTTTTTAAAACTTAACCCACATCCACATGAGAACAGGTTTTGCCAAGGACACTTTGTGCGCATCTGGTCACAAGTATTCAGAAAATGGTACAAGTAATCAACTCAACTCAAATCAAGCCATGGGACAAACTATCTCCACATTTGTTTTACTCTCAACTTCACTGACATTTTACTGAGCATGTTTCCTGTACCCTGAAAAGAGAAAGATCCCCATACTCCAAATTAAAGCCATGTGCAAATTCCCTAAATCACAGGAGAGGTGGATATGTAACGTCTGACCTCCCCAAACTAGACTGTCCGTGTGAAAAAGACTCTGCATGCTGGAACATGTGTGTTTGCATGTGAGTTGGTCTTCATGTCTATCAGTGCACACAACTTGTTGCTTTTTAATGTCAAGGTCATCTGTATGTGCACTGTAAAATGCACGCACACACACACAATAAAGTATTCTCACGTACATTCATACTGCACCACGTAATGTATAACAGTCACATATGACGGACTAAAGCTGCATAGGTATTTTGACACACGCACACACACACACGCGCACACACACACAGCGGGTAAAATAAGTATTGAACAAGTCACCATTTTTCTCAGTAAATATATTTCTAAAGGTGCTATTGACACGGAATTTTCACCAGATGTCGGTAACAACCCGTGTAATCCACACATGCAAATAAATCAAACCATAGATGTCCATAAATGAAGTTATGTGTAATAAAATGGAATGACACTCCAATACTTATTTTACCCGCTGTATTATATATGTCGATATTAGCTCTTTTTAAGGATCACTTGAGTTTGGTTATTACAGAATGGTGCTCAAGATTTGTACAGAGTGGGACATTTTAAAACTGAAAAATAAACTTAAAAAAAATATATATATAATAAAGACGGTTTCTAAAATGACTGCAAGATACATATCTTTACTACAACTTCTCACACAGATGTCTGTGATAATTTAATAACTGGCTGATAATATTTGTCAGGCTGATTTATCGGTCAGAGTATAATTGTTCCTATAGGATTTATACCTCTGTAGAGTTTGTACTGGTCTTATGTAAGGGTTGCGTTCCCCTCCACATATGCGTGAACATCCTGTTCTGCAGAATAAACATCAGAGACTTGTTAAACACTCGTCCCACAAAAAAAAAGTCTGACCTACTTTACAGTATGTTAACCTCCAACAGCCCCTTTACTCTTCTTTTCTCTCTGCCTATAATCAGAATCAGAAAATCTTTATTCGTCCCACAGCGGGGAAATTTACAGCGCTACAGCAGCAAAGGGACAGTGCAGATAAAAGGTTAAGTACAAATGTATAGTACAAGATATAAGTACAAAAAACACAACAACAAGTAAGGGGCAGGTTGACGTAATACAGTAAGTGAACAGTGAGAGTAATACTCTAGCAGCCAGTGGTAACAATAATACATAGTAAAAAGAGATATATTGCACATAAAATATAAATGTCCTTCTCTGCAGTGAGACAAAAACAACATGAAGACTTTAGATTCTCTGTGTTACCAATTCTATGCTTCCAACTTTGTGGAAACAGTTTGGGGAAGGCCCTTTTCTGTTCCAGCATCACTGTGCTCCTGTGCACAAAGCAAAGTCCATAAAGGCCTGGTTGGATGAGTTTGGTGTGGAAGAACTTGACTGGCCCGGACCTCAACCCCATTGAACACCTTTGGGATAAACTAGAACGGAGATTGCGAGCCAGGCCCTCTCGTCCAACATCAGTGTCTGACCTCACAAATGCTCTTCTGGATGAATGGACAAAAATTCCCACAGACACGCTCCAAAATCTTGTAGAAATTCTTCCCAGAAGAGTGGAAGCTGTTATAGATGCAAAGGGGGGACCAACTTCATATTAATGCCTTTACATTTGGAATGGGATGTTATAAAAGCTCCTGTAGGTGTAATGTGTAGGTGGCCCAATACTTTTGTCCATATAGTGTAGATACACATGCGCAACACGCCTAATAAAAGTAAGTCTTATAGTTGGGATTTGTCTGCTATCTAGTGGCACAATAGGAACATTACACAATTAGCTGCCTATAAACTTGTATTTTATTGCCACAACGCCACTTACTGGACCAAAGTATACTTTTGTATAAACCATGCTTGTGCAAAGAATTACAGTCAACAGGTAACTAAATATGCAAATGAAGTTATGTTTGATGTAGTACTAAATTATGAACATTTCAGTAAAATCACAAATTGGTAAGGTGGAGAGTATTATTTTGAAAGGTACTATACAAACTACACTACAAGCAGTGGTGGAAAGTAACTAACTTAATTGACTCAAGTACTGTACAAGTACAATTTTGAGGTACTTTTGCTTTACTTGAGTATTTTAATTTTATTTTTCTTTATACTTCTACTACACTACATTTCAAAGGAAAATATTGTAGCCTACTTTTCACTCAACTATATATATATTTTTTTTAATAGTCATATGTCTAAAAAAACAAAACAAATACCTAATAAATTCTTATATACTTTAATGAATTAAGCTACCTTACATAAAGTAGCACCATATTTACCAGCTGCAACATTAAAGTGATGAAGACATTAATGTATCAATAATTAGAATCAAATACTTTAATTACATTTATTCTGAAATCGGCCATTAAGCAAAATGAGTACTTTTGCTTTTGGTACCTCTACTTCACTACATTTCAGAGGGAAATATTTAACTTTCTACTCCAACACTATTTATTGGAGGGATGTACTTTTAAGATTTCATATTAAATAAATATAATACAAAATAGAAATGATATGCTTATACAATGCATTGTTAAAAATGAAACCAGTGGTTTATCCTTGTCATGTATTATATGTCTATGAGCTGTTGGCAATTTATGTATACAACTTAAAATATATATAATAGTAAAATGCTGCTTATTGATGCATCAGTATGAACATTAAACAATATATAATACAATATATGTTTGGCCAGTTTTCTGTAGAACGAGTACTTTGATACTTTAAGTACACTTAGCTGATAATACTTCTGTACTTTTACTTAGGCTAAGTAGGATTTTGAATGCAGGCTTTGTTTTACTTTGTAATAGATTAAGCATAAGTACTAGTACAACAATGTGACAGCACTCAAAGTACTTCTTCAACCAATAATGTATACACTTTATTATTTATGTACGTAGCTAAATTAAACTAAATTAGCAGTTAAGCTAAATTAGCAGTTAAGCTAGGTTAGCAATTAACGTTAGCCATTTATCCCAGAGAACCACTCGTACAATGTGAATATGAGGGGGGGTTTATAACAATATCTCGCGGCTGGTAAGCACCAAGGTGTCTTATATCAAGTTTTTTTAATTTTTTTAAAAGACTGACTTTTAAATGTGTGCTGTAGAAGAAAATCCACATATTTAATGGTGAAATCAGGTAACTTCTTTAAAAGAGATAATAACGGTTACCAGCCAATGAGGATGGCGGTACTTGGCAAACAGCCAATCAGATTGCAGCCATCAAAACTGCTTTGGGCATGCGTGGTGTAGTTTTCCCTCACTCGGGGCACTTGACCAGAGATTGCTTATCTTCCAAAGAATTCAGTAGCTGGTCATTATCAGATTTCTAATTGAAACAATAAGTATTGACAACAATTAAAAATAATGTCATTAACCTTAATAACCAAACAAACGAAGTGACAATGAATGTCACAGTCGAACGCGACCTTAATATTGTCCCTCTGCCATAATGAACGCAGAATCTGTATAAAGAAATTAGTTTAGATGAATTTCTTCCAACAAAAAAATTAGCAAATTAATGACATGTTCTTTGCTGCAGAAACCAGGAATGTTGAATAGTAATAACAAATCGTGTTCTTTAAGCAAAATTTACTTTCAAAATATGTTTTAAGATCCAACTGAAAATCATTCCAGCAGTTTTGTTTAGGTATTATTGCGCTAAGCGACTACTACCTGTAGTCGGTAAGCGCTGATACAGTTAAAAAAAAAAACTACCAGACTACAAACAAACTACCTGTTGCAGCACAGGTGAGTATGAGCCATGATGACATAAGAAATGAAGTAACTATGTGAAGGGGAAACATGTGTTAACAAGATTCAGCGCTTTCATGTCAAGACAAGAGGGTGAGTCAGTGTTCCCCTGAGCTTCACCTGTCTCACAGTCTGGAGGACAACCTGTCTGCTGTTTACTCACTCTAAAAATCAACTAGCCTGTAAAGTACATTTACTCAAGTACTGAACTTAAGTACACTTTTAAAGTACTTTACTTGAGTATTTTATACTACTTTATACTTCTACGCTACAGCAAGAGTAACAACTTTAGTTACTTTGCCGATTCAGATTATTAATGCAAAATATAAATCAATTTATAAATTATGATGTGGATACAGATTAAGATACCCAACAGTATATAAAGTAGTTGAAATTAGCCCCACCATTACCAGATGCAACATTAAAGTGATGAACCCATTAATGCATCCATAATTATCCACATTTAAGAGCAGGCCAAAGACTTTCCTCTTTGATAAAGCTTATAGTTATCCCCTAGTTATGCTGCTATAGGATTTACACCTCTCTCCTCTTCTCCCTCTTTAGCTGAATGCATTCTTGTCCCTTAAATGCATGTTACTGACTCAGCATCCGGAGTTTCTGTGTTTCTCGTCGGCAGGCTGCCACTATTAAAGGTTAAGTCTGGATCATGAATCGTGGCTGCGCCTGTTGCCCTGGTACTGCCTGACACCCACATTTATACATTTTTTTGGAGGCGCCGGGAAGCTTACTATGACATCCTCCTGGATCCATCTTTTTTCATATACGATCACATGGACTGTCTATGTTGTATTTTTACTATGTTGTTTATTCTCAACACACTACATCTATTGCACGTTTGTCCGTCCACTATTTCGCCAAGTTTTTTTACTCATTATTGTTTTATTTTAATCTCAGAGAATTTGTTAGTTTTTTTCTCTTAAATTTGTTATTTCTTTCTTGTAAATTGACCAAGTCAAACTCATAGAATATCCAAGTTTCTTTCTCAAAAATGAACAACTTTAATCTCGGAAATTTACATTTTTTTCAAGGAATATTACCACCCTCCGTATAAGTATTATTTTTTTTTTTTTTAAATAAAATGGCCCTAATACACAGACATACCCTTGAGATGTATAACAAAGACAATTATTCTTACAGTATACACTCTCTGGTCAAATTAATAAAATTTTGGACCAGAGCTTTTATCAATCTAACAGTTTGGTTTTCTTGGCAGTGAGCAGCAGCCTCACAGAGCTGCAGACATGGCTATATGTGGCACTCCAGTGATTTAGTGGTATAAAAGTCAGTGAACTTGTAAGAGATAATAATAGTCAAAATCAAAGCAGCAGAGGCTGAGACACATTTACTGTTCCCCTATGAGTAATACCCAAACTGTGGATGGACCAGCTATTACAAAAGTCGTGATTGTCTTGTGACTCTCTTTTTGTTGAATTTTAACCAAGAATGCAGCGAATTAAACAATTACTGAGGACAAACAACAAGGAGGAGCAGGATTGGACAGAAACAGTTCCTGATCTATGCTGATGAGTTCATTTCTGATGAGTGTGTCTAATGGCGTTTGTTTTATTTGTTTAGCTCATTGTATTACATGTAACTGGATCATATTATAGGACAGTGGAGGTTATGGGCTTGATGTATTGTTTGTCATGGAGTACAGACATACACCCACATACGGGAAGTACATTTACTAAAGTACTGTACTTGACAACAATTTTGACGTACTTGTACTTGAGTATTTCCATTCAATGTTACTTTATATATCTACTCCTCTACATTTGGAGGCAAACTTTGTACTTTTTACTTCACTACATTGTATTTGACATTCAGTACAAACTTTTGTTGAAATTATTTCCACCTTTACCAGCTGCAACATGAAAGGGATGTACATGTTAATGCATCACTAATTATAATCCAATAATATAGTTTATATTATTCTGAAATGTGCCATTCTGCATAATGAGTACTTTTACTTTTTGTATCTTAAGTATATTTTGATGCAAACTTTTTTAAGTAAAGTTTTGAATGCAGGACTTTTACTTGTAACTGAGGAAAATTTTGTACATTTTAATAGTCAAATTATTTTGGGGGAAAATACACATAAAAAAGCAATACTAGGTCTTATGCCGTGTTTTGTTTAAAATGTGCCACTTTAATTCAATTGTAACCATGCACTGCATTCAGCAGCACCCTCTTACATCACATGTACAGATAATTTAAATTAAATTAAATAGGAATTCAGGAAAAATTACAACCCTCTACATACACAGTGCAGCCCACACTACTGCACTGTCTGAGCCAGCGGACTACATGCTTTTAGGTAAGTTTTCATTATATTACTGTAGTGAATATATTTGATATATGTTTCTGATATTTCAGTTAAATAGCAGATAGTAGCCTGAAGCAAAACATACTGCAGTTTACAATTTAACACCTTCTGCTAGTTTTTGTTAGCTAACGTTAGCTGTTACCATGTGGGATGTAGCTTGGTTGTGCAAGCTAACTGAGGAGTTTTAATTAATCGATTTCCATTTATTCTTTATTGTAAAATATTTTCATATATAAATTAACTGTTCACTTTGAACTTTAAGTTTGCACACAGGCCAACATTTTCAAAGTAGGCCTACCTTTACCCATTTGTTAACTTGCTAGCTAGCTAACTCACCACATGGCACATTTCACACTGTATGTAGCCTATTTGACAAATCAATTGAATGCATTATGTTTGTTTATGATATGGTCAAAGATTAGTTTCCATCTGCATAGCACATAGTAAATATAGCCTGAGCTGATAATCCCTATAGTTCCATTTTATTCCTGTTATTTCCCATTATTTCGTATAAATTCCCCATGAATTCCTGTTAATTCCCATGGAATGTTTGCTCCTTGAATATTTCCTTGCAACAGATTATTTCAACACTGGTATTTATACTTTTACTTAAACGATCTGGGTACTTCTTCCACCACTGTCTGTAATAAAGATAGTAGGGTTGCAACTGATGATTATTTCCAATTGTTGATAATCAGCAGAATATTTTATGTAAGAATATAGTGGAAAATATCCGCCACAGTTTCCCAAAGCCCAAGATGTTGCCTTCAAATGTCTTCTTTTGTCTAACAGTCCAAAATTCAAAGTTTCACTGTGTAATAACATTCATAAGAAAAAAGCATCAGTTGGCCTATTTCTCACATGAAAGGTACTTTATGCTACAATTTACATTTTAGTGGCTTTGTTTTGCCAATGTATAAAAGGATTGTCATGTAACTTAAACACTGAGACCTTCCCTGACGGTTTCCTTTAACAGCCTGTGGACTGATTTCTATGTAAAGGGAAATCCATAAGGAGGTGTTGTTTATACCATAGAGTCTACTATGTCCATATTTTATACAGTCTATACCATAGACTGTATAAAATATGGACGTAGTCTCCGTGACGTCCCCCATAGGTTTCTGAAGAGCCACTGTGAAGGTCAAAGTGGGCGCCTGCAGCCGGCTCCGTGCCTCCGTCTTGGCAGTGACCCCACTAAATCCTGGCTAATCCAAAAATGGGCATTGTCTGTGGAGTTGAAGCTCGGGTGATGCTGGAGAGCAGACAGCTAGCAATTAGCGACATTAGACGGCACCCACCTGTCACTAAAAGCAGACATGCTCATAATAATGCGTAACTTTAAACCTTAATATAATTAAAACTGCAGAGTTAAAAATTCACCCCACACTCAGCGAAATTGGCTTTCGAGACCAAAACTTTTTTTGTTGTACCAGGCTGTAACCATGATTATTTCTGCTGTAAAGTTGGGCCTTTTAACACGTGGGTCTATGGAGATACAGCGCCAACAGTGTCTAGCTAACGTAGCAAAATACTGTCTTGAGTTGATAACGTCAGCTACTTCATAAAGACTCCCGGGACTGATCTGAATGGTAAATTTGCTAGCTTGTCGTTTGCAAATTACTTTATCAGCTAACGATACAATGAACTATTACCAGATCCATGCAACGTGGCTAAGTTACAGCAAGCTGCCTAACTTTAGCTTGCTTGCTCCCGAACATTATTGCTAGAAAAATTCGATCTTTGTGAATGTTAGCTGGCTAGCTTGCCAAATTACTTTACAAGCTAACACGATCCATGATATTAACCTGTGTAGAAACAGTGGTGATTATCGCCGACAATAAATGATAAAACGGTACAAAGCAAATTGTAGAACTAACAATTGCTTTCTAGTTACTAGTCAGGAGTGATGAAAGGAAGGGGCGGAAAAATAGCTAACTGTAACCTGAGCTAAGCTAATGTTAGCCAGCTAGCCGGTACTTAGCTATGGTGCATTGATCTGGCGTTGGTTGATTCGTAAAGTTAACTAATAAAGTAATTTGCAAATGGCAGGCTAGTTAGTATCATGGCGCCAACAGTCCAAATAAAATATAGGAACATTACAGAGAGTAATAATATTCTAAATATGATATGATTGTAATGTAATGTCACATCCCTGTTAACTATGTTTTCTATGTGTATAATCACCTGAAAATAAGATTTGTGTTTTTTTGTTACCTTAGGATGAGCCCTTCATATCTACGTAAGGAGCAGAGTCTGCTATGTTGCACCGCCATGTTTCAGTAGCTCAGAACGGACAAACCAAACTTTGGCTGTAGAAAGGGCCATCTGCGTTTTAACGTTACCTGAGTCTTGTTCTCTGGCGGACCAAGGCGCAGAACATAGACATAAACTGACATGGCGTTTAAAAGATTCATTGCAAAGTACTTCAGTGGAGATGAGGGGATTGGAGCTGGTTGGAGACGTTATAACAGTGGAGATGGGAAGGTGGCGTGGTTGTAGGAAGTTGCAAGGGAGTGTTGACAGGCTGAGATCCTGACACAGGAGACAAACAGGCATTAAAGAGAGTGTTAAACATGAGGGAACTAACAATACAGCTCCCCCTGTATTGTTCTCACCTCTTCCCTGTTACCATCTCTAAAAGCCCTCTTCTTTGCATTCAAGATGGCCTTGATGTCTTTTGTTACCAATGGTTTGTTAATTGAATAACAATGAACAGTCTTTGCTGGGACAGTGCAGTCCACACAGAGGTTTATGTAGTCTGTGATGCACTCTGTAAAGGCTTGTACATACTTTCCACATTGCATGTACATTCATACTACAATTGAGGGTCCACGTGGGCTGGCGTTCCATATATGCGCATTTCCCGATCCAAACTCTGTTCCAGTTCGTGACGGTGTCATTCAGTCTGTCTTCTTCTTCTTCTTGACAAATCAGCTAGAGGTGTACAGTCTGCGTGGTCACATATTGTTGGGCTGCACGCGGCTATCTGTGCTGACCATCGCAGATATGGCGGATGACGGAATTTACGTCATGAGGACGATAGCTAACCCTCACGGACACGCAGAAAGTATGAATTGGCCTTAAGCCTATCATTATCCACTCCATGGGGCTCACAGACTGCATGCCTCAACTATCACCTCAAAACTTCTCCAGAGTTCAGGGATATCCGTTGTTCTGATCGCCATGTAGCTCGGCTTAAGTGTGATCAGCTGGTCACTGGAATAAACTAGGTGGCCATGGATGCCGCCATATCCCTCCTATTGTCCCTTTAACGGAGACCAGACACTGAGAGTTGTTTACTTAAAAAGTTCTCAAACAATGAATTGATTAACAAAATAGTTGCAGAGCAATTTACTGCTCTAAAGTTCTCAATACTGTAAACTATCTTCACCCCATACTTTCAGTGCTAGTATGAGAAAGAAAGAGAAAGAAAACTTGAGTCCACGCTGCTTCACCCATCTACACCTTCCAGCCATAAATTACCATAGGTGAAAATGAAACTAACTTTTACTTTTACATGGAAAGTTTCAGGAATCCTGAGTGCAGTTGTTGGGATTTTCTAAGGTGAGATGGGGCCAGTCCCTCTCCACAGCCATCATGTGTTTGGGATTAGACTGACTCACTGTTAACATGACACTGATGGAGCAGAAAGTCTTTCGGGCCACCACAGAGCTGAAGAGAGGGCCTCAATGTAACCACCTCAAACGCGTTGGTAAAAGAGAGAATAGAAGAAGAATTTGTTTTAAGATGATGACTGACAACTTGAACTTCAACAATTTCCCTCTGGATAAATAAAGTTCTATCTTATTTTATCTGTGTATAGAACTATTAGTTGATTATTAGTTTACAGAAAATAATCTGAAACTATTTGATAATTGATTTAAGTAATTTTTCAAGCAAAAATACCACTTATTTGATAGTTTTGGCTTCCCATATGTGAGACTTTGCTGCATCCGTTGCCATAAATTATAGTACATTGAATATTTTGGGGTTTTAGACTGATTGACAGACAAAATAAGACGTATGAAGACGTCACTTTGGACTCTAGGAAGTTGATAATGGGCATTTTTCACTGTTTTCTCATGATTTACTGATCAAAATCAATTAATTCAAAAAAATGTATCAAGAAAATATTCAGCGGATTACGCAATAATGAAAACACGGTGTACAAGCAGTCTTAATACAGATATTTCATGTAAAACAATACTATGATTACTGCCACTTTATTGGTTGTAAAGGATTCTTGGGGTGTAATTTAAACAATCCGAGTGGCGGCTGTGAGATCAACTCATCCTCCGCACTCCACCACAAAAATTGTTTTTGCTTTTTTCTTATGTAGCAGAATTATTTAACCCTGTGTTGTACAATGACAATAAATTATTCTTGTATATCTTTTAAATACATTTTTAACGCAGGTTAGATGGTTATTCTTTAAAACAATAACACAATATGTCCTTTTCTGCCACTCAGCGTCTCTCAATCAAATCAATAATACAAGACGAGTTTGCAGTCAACTTCTCCTGGTAAAAATCCTTCATTATTCATCACTCAGGAATATTTAACCGGGAGCCGAATTATCCGCAGATTTCTCCTCAGACGGACCAGGTGATTAAAAACAGTAAAAACACTGAGGGGTAAAAGGTCAATTTATAACAGCTTCTGGCAGACAACCACAACGCACAAAAGGGGATATGAAACGTAGTTACCTTGATTAAAAACGACAGATTTCAATAGGTTTGAAAATGGTTGGAAACACTTGGGATAATGTAAGTACACAACTCAACAAGTACATTTTAATGCGGTCATTTTATACCTTCAAGCAGTATCTAATTTTCTTTCTCTAATTCCCCCCCTTTTTTTCAGTGTAGTCATCCAGGACTGTGAATGAGTCACATCCTCTTGACGTCCTGACCTTGTGAGAAAGTAGGCAGTCATTCTGTAGTTTACTCAACTTCCAGGAATCCAGTGTGGGATCCCCCTCCCCCTCTCAGTCCTCCCCCTCTCAGTCCTCCCCCCCTCAGTCCTCCCCCTCCTCCCTGCTGCTTGTCTGCCATGTTGTCTGCTGCTCTCACATGCCTCCAGCTGCTCTGTGCTCACACTGCTGATTGGACGAGCTCGTACCTGCCAGGTGGAGGTGAATGCTGCTTCCTTTGTTGACTGGCGGTAGTTAAATGAGAGTTTTGGGAACTCCTCCTACTTCCCTGTCTGCTCAAAAGCACTGGGGGCAGCAGCTGAGAAGGGAAAAAGAGAAGGAAATATCCAAGTGGGAAACACATCAGGGAGTAAAGACAGCTGTGATAGTCACAGGTAGGCGGTTTTAAAATGCTGCATTCTCCTTGTTTCACTTGATGAAGCTGAACATTTTCAGGTTGAGCTGTTTTGTTTTTTTTTGTCCTTTTTTATTTCTTTTGTTGTATTTTACCATGTGTTACTTTGAAGTTTGAAATCAAAAATCCATGATTTCTTTTTGTCTTTTTGAAATCAGAAAGCCTTGTTGTCTTTTGACCTCAGGGTTGATTGTTGGTGATACTTTTGTTGCCTTTGACACATGACTTTAAAACTTTGCATGAGCAGTTTTACATGCTGCTTTGTTTGTAATGTAAACCTTGTGACAGGAGACCTGAATTGTACTCTTGGACAGAGTGACTGTCATCCTTCGTTTGTATTTAGGAGACCATTTGTGATCCTGAGTGTGGGGATGATGTGAGTTTGAGATGACTGTAGTGCACGAGTATTTAGCTAGAGCAAAAATAATTGGTTGATTTGACAGGAAATTTAAAGTAGAAAAAAAGTTTTAATTGCTTTTAATGTTTTAAGTCATTTATGAATTTGCCTAACAATCTCCATTTCAATCTCCAGCCTCTCAAATGTAAGTATTTTCTGCTTTTCTGTCATTTTAAACTGAAAATCTTTGGGTTTTGGTCGGTCAAAACAATTAATTTGACGAACTCAAATTGGGCTCTGCGCATTTACTCTATCCTCCTTCTTAATTAAAAAAAATAAATAAAAATTATCTACAGATTAATTGACTATGAAAGTTTGTTTTCAAAAAAGAAATGGAGAGAACCTGTTGCCAAATTGTTGTGGTTGTAGAATTGATCAATCAAGTCCTAATTAAGTGACATCCCACAAAAGTGCCAACATTTGCTTTTTTTTTATTTTGTAAAACATTTTCTTAATTTTTTAGACTTAAAAGATGAATCTGTTATTCAAGAAAATAATTAAGCAGATTAATTTGCACTGAAAAACTTTTTGTAATGTGAATAGTTAGGTTTTAGGGAAAAAAAAAAAAGAAAAGTGGAGCAGTGGAGGAATACTTATCACAAAGGAAACGCTGTTATAGAAATTAACGAGCCACAAAATCTGACAATGGTCCACCTGCTGGGTGACGTTGAGACCCTGGAGGCTGTGCCGTCACCGACCCGCTCATCGACCTCATTGTTTAATTCATCCGGAGCGTGTTTAACTCACAGATGACAGTTATTTGTTGTAAGCCGCGTGTGCCTGCTCGTCTTTGGCCCCGAGGCTGTGAAGTTGCAGAAACTGGTAGAGATGAGGGTGTGAAAGTTTGTGTATACAACAGGTGTTTGTTTTTTTTTTTTTTTGGTTTTTTTTTGGTTTTTTTTAAAAAGGCAAGGTATCCGTTGTCTTTTCTTATTGGTAGTCGCCCTCCAGGCTCAGTTGGAGCAGAGCCACACAGGGAACAGATGGTCAATGGATGTGTGACGCGCTCTATTGACTTTCTGACTCGGGCACTGGTCTATGCTGCAGTGACACACAGTCAAATGTGGCAAAATATATTGACTTCTGGGTGAGGTTTTGTACTGACTTTGCCGAACTGGCATGTCTGATCCAAAGCCTGTGTTAACTACGCACATGTGTGGAAAAACGAGGTAAGTATGACATTTATTTAGCAGTGTGATCACACTTTAAATGTACAGTATTAAATGTGTATTTCTTTCAGCTTTAAACTCTCCAGTTTTGGAGCTGCAGAAGGAGGTAAAATCAACCTTTTTTTTTGTTTTTGACTCTACATGCTCTTTCTTTTTGTGTCCTCTCAGAGATACGACGTGTGTTCCTGGCAAGCTGACAAGACAGACTGATCACTCAGACGTGCAGCAAATATGGCCTCCGCCGCGCCGTTCAGCCGCAGACAGTGGGCGTCCCAGTCACTGAGGGTCACTGCCAAGGAGCTGTCCATCATCTCTGCACGGGGTAAAAACAACGCCATCGCAGAGCGCTTCTCCATGTAAGTCTAACCTTAGCTCACACTGGCTTTGAGTGTAATTAATCATTCACCGGCAGCCAGTCAGCAGATAAGTCTTCAGAAAGGAGGTCATGGGTGTTTCTCACGACTTTTTCTTGCCACTCTATTTATTTATTTATTTTATTTATTTTTTTTCAGCTTCTCTTTTCTGTAAAATATTCTCTGCATCATCCCCAACCAGTTGGGTCCTTTTCTGGTCACAGACTTTACGGAAGCTAAACTCTTATGTTAAATAATTTTATCATTTTATCCAGGGCTTTCCCTCTTTTTTACCTGTTAACATGAGTTACTCCTTTTGTGAATTGAGAGTTTCATGGAAGGATGTTTCCTCTCTGCACTTGCTCTGTCTGACCACTAGGAGTTAGTACTGCTCTGTTTGAGGGCAGTAAATGTACCGTTTATGGTTTTAATCATTACATTTTTCCCTTTTTATGTGTATAAGAAGTGGTCCAGTTAGTTTTCAGATGTATATTATAACCTTTCATATGGAATAACTTTCAGAATTAACATGTTTTGTAGTCTCACCTAATTCAGTGTGATGATCCTGCGGTCACACGATTACTGACTGGATGGGAAAGAGGGGGAAAAAAAGAAGCATCTTAAGACATTTTAAATGTCACAATTTTCTTGTGAAATACTAAATCGTAATTCCTCTTCAGGTCTCTTGAAACCTCAAATTTAAACAATTTGAGGACATTTGACATTGAAAGAGTGTAGATAGAGGTGAAACAAAACATTGACTCACTTCCTGTTTGTCCTGATGTGGGCTGAGGATTTTCATTTGTAACATGAAATCATCTAATGTTTTTGGAGCGGCGTGGGGATATTATTATATATTACAGCAGTTTGTGACTATGGTTTGAAACGTTCTCCCATTAACTCTTCTTCCTCCTCCGCAGGTACCAGCTGGCGGCAGCGGAGGGCAATGCAGAGAAGAAAGTGGTAGGTACAATTATTAAATATGAAATATGTCTGGATTCACTCCCTCAGTGGTTGAAGTATTTAATTTTTTTTTTAAGCTAAAAGTTTCAATACTACAACTGAAAGTCCTGCATCCAAAATGCAGTTGAGTAAATGAGTACAGTAAAAGTATTATGCAGAATGGATTTTTGTTTTTATTTTTTTATAAAGGTTGCAAGATTACAGAGCTCTCAAAGTCTTAAAATATATATATATATTTTTTACATTAAAGTTGCCTGAGTTTTAGGACTCCTTAATAAATATATATATTTTTTTATTTTTTATTTATTGATTCTTTAAATTGTAAGAAGTTATGCAGCTGTTTGAGGTCACTAAATCTGGAGTCTTTGCAGGTTCAGTGGGGAAATGAGGGTTAATTACCACAAGTATATTTTGTCAAAACTATTGCAAAAAGGGTTTGCTCTCTTGAAATGTTGTCGGGGAGCGCAAAAAAGTCTCATCTCGAATAAAAATGCCTGTACACTGACAAAAAAACAAAAGTAAAACCGCCTCTTCAGATGAAAGAAAATCTCTAACTCCATGTGGGAAAATGTCTCATACTTTTTCTGGCAGTGTGCGGTCATTTAAAAAAAATTAAATGTTGTACCAAGTTCTTTTCCCAAATGCTTTTTCAAATTTTTTTTTATTTTTTTATTTTAAAATGTGTAAATCTGACAGTAGCAGTGACTCTCATGCTGGAAAGAAAGCAGTTTATGAGGACTTAATTTGAGCAAAAAAAGTTTACTTGTGTAGTTCGTATTTTATGTTTTATTTTTAGAATAGCCACATTCATATCCTTTATTGGAACATATTTAATTAAAGTAAATAATTTAAGGATATTTAAACTTTTTTTTTTTTTTTTTTTTTTTTTTTGTACCTCCTAGTTCTTAATGCCGTCTGTTTATGTAGATATTTTATTTTACGAAGATTTTATTTTTCTGAGTAGCAATGTCTGCCTTTCAGTCTACTACTTTGGGCCAAACTGAAATATCTCAACAACTATTTGATATACTGTTGAAATTTGACATTCATGTTCCCCCCAGGCTAAATTGTAATTACTTTGGTGATTCCTTAACTTTTCCTCTAGCGCCACCTTTAGGGCAAAATCTCAATTTATCCATTACTTTGCTTTATAATCTGCATAACTAATGACATTCCCATCAGCCTCAGCGGTACTTGGCCTCACAGAGCTGTTGGCCTGACCGAACAATCTTTAGTCTTGTGTTGCTGGTTATTTTTAAAGCTGGAGTTTGGCGCTTTTGAATAAAAATAAACCTCCATTACCTTGAAACCCTTAAACGAGTCCACACAATGCTGATTAATCCTTTTGCCACCAGGGAAAGCTCTCTGCGTTTTGCAGAATACTGGAGTTGTGGTTGTGGTACTATCCTAAAAATCCAAAGCCCAGCTGCCACAATTTAAGAAAACTGTTTAAATAACGCAACAAAAACAAGGACGGCTAAAATAACACATCACAAATTTCACTCAGACGACTAAGCGACAGCACTGCAGCGAGTAGTCGGGCAGAAAGTATGCTGACACTAAAAAAAAAAAATAAAAAAATGTCCAAGAATAGTTTCTGGAGTGGATGCTCCAGATAAAAAAACTTGGTTTAAAAAGAGCATGCATGGGGTGCTTCTGGGGGAGCTGTGGCGAGCTCACCTGCAGGCATGCGTCAACAGTTTTTGTGTAATTACTCTCACTGTCAGAGGGGGGAGACAAAAATTACGCACTGCAGGTTTAATGCAGCATATCGTGCAGAAATGTCATTTTTGAACTGTGCTTTTTCTTTGTCACTCCTGTAAATTAATGCTTGTTCTGCAGACATTACACGGTGCATGTATTACTTTTAGTAAAGGGAGACTGGGGCAGGAAAGGCAGTCAAAGGGGTTTTCTATCAAATTCAGTTCCAAAGGGGAAAAAAAAAAACTTCTGCTAGAGATGGGAGGCTTATCATAAGATTATTATTTATCCAGGTTTAGTCTCTCTGTAGGTTTTTCTCCAGCACTCTCCCCTTTTACACTTTTTTTTTTTTTTTTTTTTTTTTTTCCCCCCACTCATTTCCTGAACTTATTTTCTCTTTCTCTCACCGACTGTCTCTGTTTCTGATTTTCTCTCCCTCCCCGCCCCTCGCCCCCTTCACTCCCTCTCTGTTTCCTTTCCTCCTTCCTCCCCCTGTGTTCTAGGAGGGGGAGGGGGGGGGGCTAGTTAGTTCATGCTGCTCTGATCACTTCTCAAGGCGCTCACATCTGGGACAGCTTGTAGCCAGCCAGCCAGCAGACACACACACACACACGCTGATTTTTTAAAACGGACAACACCAACCGGACAGCCGCTCTTCAGCGTCTCTCAGGTTTTTACTTTCTTCTTTGGTGGTTTTTCTCATGTTTTTTTCCAGCTTTGTTCCCTCTTCAGCAGATTGAGGTTTACAGACTTGCATGCTGAGCAGCTCTTTGTCTTGTTTCTCCTTCCTCCTCTCTCTCATGGCTGAAAGTGTTTGCTTGCATGAATGCTAACGTAGTTTAACGTGTGTGGACGGAACGTGTTTTATTTAGTGTTTTCAGCTTCATTTAGAAGTGGGAGGATCAGGTTGAGTCAGTCCAACATTGATGGAATTCATTGAACAAACTAAACGATTTCAGAGAGCAGCTAACATCCCTCAGTGTGTCGGTCTTCTCCGCCAAAGCTTTAATAGAAATAGTGAGTCATCCTTCATCAGTTTAAAAGAAGAAGAAAAAAAAAAAAAAATACTGGTTCATGCAAACTTCTTACATGCTCCTATACTGTACATCTGCATGAGAGGACAGAGTTCTGCTGTTAAGTGATTTAACTATTTTAATATAACTTGTGTCAAAGTTAACTGAATGTCTTAGGTTTGGGATTGTTGGTTGGACAAAATGAGACATTTGAAGACCTCCCCTTGAGTTTCAGGGATATTGAAATGGACATTTTTCACTTTTTCTTAAAAGTATTACAGACTAATGGTTTTCTGTCGCTTCATTAATTAATTGGTAACTACTTTGATTATCAATTTAAGTCATTTTTCAAAC
Source organism: Bovichtus variegatus (assembly GCA_943593645.1). Classification (NCBI taxonomy): domain Eukaryota; kingdom Metazoa; phylum Chordata; class Actinopteri; order Perciformes; family Bovichtidae; genus Bovichtus; species Bovichtus variegatus. The sequence continues at coordinate 2,713,660 of CALSCE010000016.1, read as the reverse complement.
GAATGCCAAACATTTCATGGCTCCAGCTAATCAAATGTGAACTTTCTTTTCTTTGTCTTTTGTGATGCTTAACTAAATATCTTTGGACTGTTTGCTTGTGTTTCTGGGATATTGTGATGGATGTTCACTGTTTTCTGACATGTCATTGTTCACAATCGTGTGTGTCTTTCTCTCTCTCTGTGTCTCTGTCTCTGTCACGGTCTTAAAAACTAGCAAAGTTTGAAACTATTTGAGCCATTTTTAAAGATTTGTCTCCAGTAGGACCCAGTGAGCTCTGAGTCACAGACTGGATGTAATACTGGGATGGCCTAACTCATGAGATTTGGTGACAATGCCAGCCTTATCTTTAAAAGGGACCCAGGATCAGGATTAAAATACATTTAGGGTTTCAGACTGAGTAGGATCTCAGTGTAAATAACAGCTGAGTGCTTGTTTTTTCTCTCTGCAGGTTGCAGAACCTCTTCCCTCCACACTGCGCAGCGGGAATCTGAGTGTTTTAAAGAAACGCTGGGAACAACAGCAGCCGTCCAGCCACAGAGCGCAACCTCAGGCCTGCTTCCCTCAGATCCCCAAACCTACACCCGCATCACAGATTAAGAACCAGAAGACCGCCACACTCTCACAAGACCAGGATACTGAGCCGGAGATGCAGGTTCACTCTGAGACCATCTCCAACCAGCTGCCGTCGGCTCAACGCGAGGATCTGACGAACATGGAGAAGCCCAGCAGACATTCAGAGGGGCAGGAGGGAGTGGCAGCAGCTGAAGTACCGGACTCAGAGAAGCCCAGCGTTCCCCTCAACAGCCTCAAGATGATGTTTGAGAAGGGAGAGAACATGACCGACAAGGTGAGTCCGTTTGTCTTTTACTATCATGGTGACCAGCAGGTTGTAATCTTACCGTCATGTGTAACCAAGATCCACTGGTGACTTTTTGGTTTCTCTTTTTCACACGTATGATTTCTGCTGGTCAACGTTTCACAACATGGAGTCAAAAATTAATTGGGTGTAAGTTAAGAGTCTGATACATTCTTTAGTTTCATCTGGAAGGATCACTTTTTTTTTTTTTTTCGTTTTAAAGTAAAAGTCTGCTAGTCCTGCCTCAAAGAAGTCAGATCTCTCCAGCGCTGTCATGCTGCTAGTCACATGGTGCAGCCTCGCTTCACCATCCCTCATCTCCACACACACACACACACACACACACACACACACACACACACACACACTCTCACTCAGCTGACTTTTACGTCTCTGCAAGCATCAGTGGCCAGAGCTTCATGCACCGCGGGGCAGCTAACTGTTATTTGTGGAGCATAAAAGTCCAGTATTTAACGCCCAGTCATGCATTTGCTCGAAGCGTGTTAAATGTAAAGTGCTCGAGGTGTGACATGTTAACAACGGCCATGCTGTGTTTCCTCAACACAGAGCGCTCATTTACAACAGGAAGAGAACATAACAAGCCCTTATGAGGCGTTAAGAAGCATACTGATGTGTCTGTATTCAGTGTGGTTGTTTTTTTTTTTTTTTCTTTTTTTTTTTTTTTTAAATGAACAACTCTCAAAGCACTAACTACTTTGTATTTCGTCCTCTGCACTCTACTGTACATGATTGATCAGGAGAAATGGCACTACAGTAGTTAAAGCTGCTATGGTCAAGATTTTCATGTTAACAATGGATCACCATGACTTGATCACATGTAGTGACGAACCCACAAAATTATCATTCAACTTTGCGGTTCCTCGCAGCTCTACAGAGCGTCTATCGGCTCGTTTGTCTTTCACTTTATGGTTTTGGTTCACTTTTACCGCTCTTATAATGTTTTTAATTGGTAGCAGGACGCTGTCTTTTAGCGACCACGCTGTGATAAACACACTGTACGCTTACCTGCTCAGAAAGAAACCGCGGTGAAACACTAACTGGTAAATAGTGGAGCATTTAGCAGATGGATATTTCCCTCAGGCGTTGGTAGAGACTAAAAACGGAGCTAAAAGAGTGAATATTGGATTTACATTCATTAGATGGACACATGCGACTGATGCACATGGTAAAGTTGCTCTTTGACTGTGTGAATAAGCTTAATTGATTAATGCAATAACAAAATGTATAATTTAATTTTTTAAATGGTTCCAATCTTAAATCATCTAGACACTGTAGATAAACTTTACTTGTACAAACTGTTCGCTAACACTTTCACCATATCAACAGTGTGATGGTACATCAGTAGTTATGAGCAGCAGAAACTAGCTTTAAAGTGGCCAAAATTCTGATTTTGCAGGTTTAAATCTACTCTCAGTGAAGTTTGGAGGATGTCAAAGACAAATGAAATGTGAAAAGCAAACGTACTTGACTCCCTCTGACTTTCCTTTTTTCTGCCTGACTGGACACTTCATTAGAGAAGTTCAGTGAGAAGACGGCACCTCCTGTAACTCTGATCCAACTCCCCGGGCAAACAACCACTCCTAAAGAATTTCTGCTTGTCCATTCCTGTAAAAAGAATTTCTTAAGAGGAACATGGTTTTGTTTTTTGTTTTTTTTCTTCCAGTGAAGTCTGCCAGACAAATGGGCCCAAACATCACCCGTCACCAATTATGTGTGGATCCTTTTGTTTTTGTTTTTTAACCAACATTGTTTAGTCCGTCTGTCAGTGCTTACCGTCTGTGGCTCTCAGCCCCAAAGCCCATTGGTTCAAACTGAAAATGCACATCTTTTAAAAACATGTCTTTTTTTTTTTTTTTTTTTACAAAGGATCAAAAATTTCCTAAAACAAAGCTTTATTACATTGACTTTCTTGCTAAGTGTGGGGGGATGAGCGGGGGGGGGGGGGGGGGTGGGGACAGCTAGCCTCGCTCAGTCTGACAATACCACTTTTTTGGGTTTGGGCCACTGTAGGTTAAAAGAGTAATTACTTAGCTGGGGGAGGGAGATAATATTCTGAACTAGGGAAAACTTATTTTCTTTTTTTTCTTTCTTTCTTTCTCTAAAGAAGACCAGGCTAGCAGTTTCCTCTGTTTCCAGTCTTTATGCTGCAACAGGACGGTGTATGTGGGATTGAGAATAACAACAATACAGACAATCACCAGACTTCAAACCTGAGGAGATTTTGTTGAAGTTTTGTGGGATCCAGTACCAACAAAGGACTGGTTCTTGGCAAAAGAGACATGTAGTCAGAATAAAAAAAGAAGTGCTGTTCTAACAAAGACTTTCTTTTTCCACTGCTTTCACTTCAACGCTGACCTCTTACAGTATGTGGAGATTTAAAAGAAAGTGAGATCAAGGGGCGCTCCGGGGAGTTGGAGTCTTTTACTGCATAGTTGTCTTACCAAAGGAGGGATTGTTTAGGGAAATCCTCAAGCAGTAATGCGAGATCTGTGCAGTTCTTTTACAATAGTGTCCACTGTCTAGCTGCGGCCGGGCCTTCTGCTTTGTTGAGCTCTTCTTCTGAGGGCAGATGATGTAATGGTGCGGGCTCATGACTGCAGACAGCTGATCTGCACTCTTCAGATCGTCTCCCCCTCCGGCTATCAAAGCTGCTCTCCTCCTCCCCGCCCCACCTCATCAATCATCCTGGTTGTCCTCTTCTCTGCTCCTTGGCCCTGCGTCCATCTCCTCCCTGTTTTCTCTCTCATCCCTCCCTCCTCCTCCCACACCTCGACCTCTACCTTTTTTTTTTTTTTTTTTAATAATAAAACAACATGGCTCTAGGGGTAGCAATGTCGTTCCACAAATTTGGTCCAGACTGAAATATTTAACTATGAAATTTGGTAAATATTTACGATCCCCTCGGGATGAATTGTAATGCCTTTTGAGGCATCATCAAATTTTGCTCTGTCCAATACTTTGGATTATGACCACATACCTGCTAAACTAATGACATTCCCACTAGGGGCGTTTAAACTTAGACTAGGAGAAAAATGAGACTAATAACGATGGGACAGATGACTCGGTTATCTTTTCAGACCGAGCGGGATCACAACGTCTTCGGGTCAGGGCGGTAAACGATGTCATGGCTTTGTCTAGCGCCGGCTCTCCTTGCAGCTTAACGTCCACATGCCTTTGCTGAATTTAGTAACTCATTGCTCCGGTCGAGTGATTTAATTTATATGGCAATTTATTCTGACTGCCTACATGCAACCTTATTTTCATTATTCTAGCAAATCAAAAAACTACTACGCGCTGGCTTTACAAGATGTCATCTTTAACCTACTTTCCATCTTGCTACTTGCAGGCCAATGAGTTTTTATTTTGTCCCTTTTTTTTTTTTTTCTCTTTCATTTAATCTCGCTTTGTTGTTAACATTAGTAGCCAACAGATGCACATTTTTTATAAGTAACCTTGTATAGGAAGATAACATTTCTATGCAGATATGTAAGTTTAACCGACTACTTGTCAACTAATCACGCACATTCCTAATTCCCATCAGCCTCAGCTGTACTTTGCATTTAGTGCTAATTAGAAAATGTTAGTATGCTAACACGCTAAATTAAAACGGTGAACGCGATGCACATTAAACCTGAAAACATTAGTATATTGGCGCGTTTTTTCTTTTTTTTTTTTTTTTTTTTTTTCTCTTCCTTATCTGCAGTAAGGGTGTACAAGCGGAGGGTGTCGTACTGTACAGATTGTAAAGCCCCCTACGGCGAATTTGTGATATTGGGATATAAAAATGTGGTTAGCCATGCTAGCAGCTCTGTGAGGCTGCAGCTGTCAACTCTTATTATTAATTATATCCTACCCCCCCCCCCCCAAACCATGAAGCCATGAGGCGCTCTGAAATGAATTGACCCTCACCCTGCTAGCCTAGCACACCCCTCCCTCCGACACACAGCTTGGCCCCACCCCTCCTTTCCTCCCACTGTCGCCCCCTGCACCAGCTGCTCCTCCACCACCCTCCTGTCCCGAATGACTCTACCCAGAACACCCGTTGCTTTATTGTGCTTGGGGACTGACTGTTTAAAAAAAAAAAAAAACTGCGCGCACACCCATCCTCTGAACCACATGTAACACCATGGCACACTTTGCCTCCCCTCCAGTCATCGTCCCCCACCTTCATCCGGCCACACCCCCGTTTGAGCAGCCGCCCACCCCCCTCCTGGAACACCTGCTCCCTGTCGCCTTTCCTATTCTCACCCAGTCTGTCCCCTCCTCCCCTAAACATCTCCATCTCTGCTCAGTCGATGTCTTTTCTTGCTGGTGTATAAAAGTCTGCAGCCTTCAGTCATACGATCCCTCCGAACTGGCTTCACCTCCCGTCTCTCTGCCGACTCTTTTATCCCTTGTGTGGCTTTTCTCCGGTCGCCTTCACGAGAGGTAGCTATGGTGTTTCCATTCAGACTGCTTTAATATGGGGTTTCTTTTTTTTCTTTGTCTGGCTTCTGAACAGGCGCCCTGCTTCATTACCCCTGAGACGCACTGTCTACTTTTTACTTTTTCTGTCTGTTTTTGTTGACTTCTCTGTGAGATTAGTATGTTTTCTCTGCAGCTGAAAGAAGCCTTTTAGTCGACACGGCTGCAGAAGTGCCTGCAATGAAAACCGCCTCTCAAAAGCCTCTTCATGGGCCAACTTAATCAATGGCTCCTTTTGAACTGTGTGTGTGCTCACTTTGAACAATATTATAATATCATTATTGTTTAAAGGCTATTAACTCATGACGTGGGTACCGCTACTCTTGTGTCTTTGTGTGTGTGTGTGTGTGTGTCGGGGACAGGGTGGGGTTATTACTGCAAGGCAGTCTGTAAGAGAGCTTTAATAGTATCGGGATTAGCTGCAGAGTCTTTGTCTAGCCCGCTGATCCAACCTCCTGGGACCCAGCCTGGCCTCGCATGGCCTGGCTGCTTGTTTACACCCCCCCCCCCCCCACACACACACACACACACACACACACAAACATGTTTACACCCCCTCCTCATGTACACGCATGCAAACCAGCACCCCCTCTCCTAAAAAGCCGCACCTCTGGTCTCTGGAAGATAATCTACCCTGGGGGATTGATCCATTATGATGATGACGGTTTCTTTTGTTAGGATTTGACTCCGTTCGCTGGTGCCAGACACACACGGAGTGTGTAATCATACTAACGTATTATTTATGATCGCATGCTTGTATGTTTACCTCACTCCTGACTCTCAGATTACATCATCTGTGATAGTCTGGCTCCACATACTCTCCTGATGAAAGGATAAAAGTTTAGTGTCGGCCTTAAGATTTAAAAATCATAGAGCTGCTATAATAATGCATTTATTTTAACACTGGATCAAATTATTCATGTTTGAAAGTTGTCGCTCAGAGTAGTAGCACAAGACACTGCAGTTCCCCTTGGCTCTACGAAGTGTTTTAGCATCTTTCAGCTTTTTATTTTATTTTAAGGCTTCACCTTCACTTCATTCACAAACTCGCAATAAGTTGTTTTCGGCCACAGCAGGCAGCTGTTTTCAGCGAAAAGGCTCTAAAAATTGCACTGTACACTCCCTGCTCAGCAGCAAACATGACTGACACCGTTGCATCTACACAGTCTTGATGTATTTAGCATTTGTTGGGACTTTTTTTCAGTTTTTTTTCCTCCCAATATTAACTGAGCATTAACTTGTCTGAGCCATACTTGCTGTTTTTCACTGTTCCTACCTCTGCTTTCTTTTCTCTTGCGAAATCTTTCCCAACTTTTACTTGCTCCAGCCTGTCAGGAGGGTAGCTCAGGCGTATGATCCAGAGAACAACCTGGCACTGAACGGTGGTGGAAAATAACTCTGTACTTTTACTGTAAGAAGTATTTTGAGGTAGCTTACTTAAGTATTTCCATTTTGTGCTACTTCATACTTCTACTACATTTCAGAGGCACATTTTACTTTTTCACTTCCCTACATTTGAGCTATAGCTACTTTTCAAATTCAAGATTTTGCATAAATCAGGATTCTATCAAATAAAATAACAATTTGGTAAAGATTAAACCAGGGGATGGGCTAGTTTGCGTTTACTTTTCCTCTATAAACTGTTCAGATGGTTTTATTTAAATGTTCAAATCCCAAGGAGATCAAATCATCCAATATTTCACAAAAAATCCCATAATAAAAAAAAAAGTTGGTGTTAGTAACACAAGAACAGCCATTCCCCCTTAATAACACTTAATAAATGAGGTCTATTGTCGCAAAACTACAAGTGTTAATCGTGTCCACTTTAAGTCGTCCTAACTCTGAATAACTTCCCCGATCTGAAGTGAGGTCTGGGATGGTAAACGGTTATTTACTGACGAGACTGAAAGTGTATATAATCGTGCCAAACACTAAATAAAATGACAAACATACTTAAATACAACTTTTCAAAAATATAACTGCATAAAAAAGAAACCAACACTGGTCAATATGAAACTATTTAGTTTGGAGCAAGACCTCACTTCTGAATGAAGAGAAAATTATTTTGTTATTTGGACACTTAACACTTGTATTGTTGCACAAAAATAGACTATATTTATTAAGGGAGTATAACTATTCTTGTGGTGCTCTCATAATAATAATAATGATAAATCCCATACTGAGCAAAGTGTATTAATATCGTAATTCATGTACAATAACTTCCTTCCTTACAATCAATTAGTTAGGAGTTTGAGGGAAAACTCGTTTGCAGAACAATAACTTTGATACTTTTAAGTGCCTCCTTGATTTTATAAAGCTTCTGCACCATTACTTAAGGTTTTACATGTAAAACCTCGAAGTACTCCCACCACTGGCACTGAATTTGTAGTAAATGCAGAAGGGAAAACTAGCTTTGTACATCTTAAGTGGTGACTCTATTGACGAGGTTAAGACGTTTCTCACAGACTGAAGGCTAAATGTGTAGAAGCGTCATCTGATCTATTGTGTAATCTGCAGCATACGAGGTGTGCCCTCATGTTGGCATGACCGTCTGTGGGAGGGGTTTGACTGCTGCTCGACGTTGAGACGTGAATGTAACTTCATCAGATCAACAAAATGCATTCTCTCTTTTTAAAAGTTAAAGCTGTGGTGTTTTTTTTTTTTTTTTGGAAGGGTGACTGCGACAGCTCTCAGGCTTCGACTCTTTAATGTAATTTGTTTCTTTGGAGACTGACTGGACACACACAAAGTATATCGGGGTCCAGAGGTTTAAGAAGAACATCAGTTTAAAAAAAAAAAAAAAGTTTATAAACTTCATATTGATGACTGGAGGGTCTGAGCTTTAAGTATAAAACCACAGCAGATAAATGATCAGTTTAGTTTGTTTTCTGGCCGGCGGTTGTTGACAGACGGGGTGTCTGTCTGAGGCTCCGTCTCTCTGAGCTCATAAGGGGATTAAAGGGGTTTGGACTGGACGCACGCACGCACACACGCACACACACAGCTCTGTGATTCTCTCTTGTCTTTGCGTCTCCTACACTTTGATCTTCCTGATGAGCAGTGTTGCTTCCAGCCTGTTTGCTCTACTGGCTGAGACATGTGAGCATCAGCAGGCTGTGTGTGTGTTTGCAGAGGTCATGCAGGACTCATTGAAGCTGCTTTTTTGTCCCTTTGACTTCTGTTTTAGTGCTTTTTGTCTGACACTCTGTGTGTTTTGTGTGGTTTTTTTTCTGCAGGTGTCCAGAGAGCAAACAAGAGAAAGCAGCGGTAATACTGCCAACATGGACCAGCTACTAGGAGGTACATGTTTTTCCTTTTTCTTAAATCGTGTGTGTTTTTATTTTTATTAGGTAGGAACTATTAGTTTGAGAGTGAGATTGGGAACAACTGGTAAGACCTAGAACCAGCAACGTATAGCACATAAGAAAAGTGTCATACAAACAATAAGGTTTACTATATTCATTCTACTAGATCATAGTTCCATGTTAATACAGAAAGTATAAAACAAACTACATTTATTATTGTAAAATTCTGCTTTATTATAATACAAATAAGGTTTTTTCAATAAGTCTATTTTACTGTATTCTATTAATACAGGAAAGTCCAATACAAATGTTTATTCTAGTATATTTCCATATTGATACACTTTGTATCATTACTTTACATCACATTATACATTCTGGTGTACGCTGTTTATATACACTAGACTTGCTGACTATGCTGCTACTTTACCTCCTAACTTTGTCTTTAATTCTTTTTTTAGTTTCTATTTTTACTTGTTTTTTATACCATTTTTATTTTACTTTGTTCTTGTGCTACTGCAACAGCATTTCCCCCTCTGTAGTCAAAGACTTCTTCTCATTAAACCCGACAGTAGGCCACCAGGCCGCCCCTTATTTCTGTAAATTTTAAATTTCAATCTGGAAGAAATTCCAAAAACTGCAAGTATCCAGTGAGTGTTTCCAGCTAAATTGTGGAAAACCTTAAACGGCATTTGTAGACTCAATACTGCCATGTTTGCTTACCCTACTTGTAGAGGACAGTAATGTAATATGTAGTTTAATATCATTTAGACCGATAAATATATACTTTTTATATTTTACCTTTTTATCTCGCACCACTCCAAATGAAATGCTTGTGTCTGAATGTATGTTGTATGTTTTTAAATGGGAAACTGTTTACTAACATATTTGCGGTATAAGGTGACGTGTACATTTTAATATTTAACTTGTCTTTTTAAATAAGGTAAAAAATATGCGTGCGTGTGCTTTTAAGTTAAAGCTAATATGGGGTTTAACTTTCTTTTTTTTTTTGGCCACTTTAACATTGACATACCATTGTTTAATTATCATTTGGAGCTGTGTTTGTGTCCATCTCATAAACTTAAGTCCAATATTAACTCCTTTTTTAGCTCCGTTTTTGGTCTCCACCAACTCCTGACATCTGTCCATTTAGCTGCTAACTGTCAGGAAGTGTAAGCGTTTTCTGAACAGTGGCCTTCTATAGACTAGAGCGGCGAGAGTGACCCAAAAATATAAAGCTGCAGTCCAGTGAGAACTCTCTAGTGATCTATAACCTAAAAAAGTATATATATTTTTAATGGCTGCTTTTGAAAACAAATTGCAAATAGAGATGGATACAGATGTAGCTGTACATTCAGCCTTGTCGGACTTCTCAGTCCGTCACAAAAAACAATGTCCTCCTCAGGATGGATTACATCCTTCCCAGAAGTGACCGCTGTAGAAACGCTGATCAGCAGACTGCATCAGAGCGCACAGGAAGTCCGAGCCCCCCCCGTTTCCCTCCACACTCCGAACGACTCCTGACCTCATGTTCCCGTCCACAGCCTGCATGACTAACCAGCACAGTCTGAACTGGGATGGATGGAAAAAAAATATCATTCCTGAATGCAGAATTCACCAAAAAGTCCCCACAATTAATGGACAAAAATGGGCAACTGAATGGGCCTCAAATTAATATATATTTTTTTATAAACTAGTTGTGTGGTGATCTGTGGTTAAAGCTCTTTGCATCAGTTTCACCTTCTCAGTGTTGTGTTGTCGTGTCAGATGGAAGTCTTGCAGAGTCGACTCCTCTCCGGGACAGGATGGCCCTTTATCAAGCTGCCATCTCCAAACAGGAAGTCACTCCCACCTCAGTCAGTGTGAGTACACCTGTCAATCAGCCAACTAAACGCAATGCATTTCATTTCGGCAGTCTTGAAGTTTTTCTGCAGACGTGTTTCAAGAAATACTATATCGTATTATATTATTGGAATAAAATGTTAATCTCTTTAATGTTGCAGCTGGTAAAAGTGAAGCTAATTTTATGTTCTACTGGGTAGCTTGTCCCACCGGGATTAAACAGTCTCATCTTATCTTTACTAATAATAATAATAATAATGCATTTGTTTGTATATTCTGTATTAATTCTGAATAACACTGATGTTCGGTGACTGGGTTATTGTGTAGCCACAGAGCCTCTGGATTTAACTGCGGTTATTTACAGCTTTTTTTTATTCACAATTTTGTTTTTATCTAGTGTTTACTTTTACTGCTTTTTATATATTTTTTTATTTACAGCTTAATTTTGTTTTATTTAGTTAAAAAATATAACTCGTCGGTGCTATGACGACCACAGGGACGGTGCGTGCAGAATGTAAGATCTGTGATTGGTCAGCTCTGCATCTGTGGAAGCAGTACCCAGATGTTTTCATTTGTCATGTTTTAAAGTAACTCTGTGCTCAACATTTTATACATTTTGTTTCTCTCAGAGTGATCAGCTGGACAGTTTCTGTGGGAAGCAGAAGGAGAACGTTCCTCCGTGCACTCTGGACGTGGTGAGAAGTCTGACTTATCATTTGTGATTTATAAATGACTTAATTTTTAGAGGTTTCGCTGCATAGTTTATCTGTAAAGCCTGTGCGTTCTCTTCACATTCGTTCTCTTGTTACAGGGTTCAGAGTCTGAAGCAAACAGCAGGAAAGGTTTTACGTCAGAGACCAACGGTAAGTTACTTTCCATGTCTTCATATGACTCCAGATGATTGGAATTTTCTCCCCTAATGAGAACTTGGCAATCGGCCCGTCATTAGAGCGGATGTTTGGCCGTAGTAATGGAAACGCATTTTAAGTGCCTGAAGTAACTTATTCCAGAGAATCCAGTAAAGAGTTCTTCAGAGATGACAAATCTACCTTATTTATTTTTGATTACTTTATCTACTACAGTGTTTCTCAAATGGGGTTACGAGTACCCCGAGGGGTACTGCAGGGGGTACGTGAGATTTCAAAAAACGTGCATAATTCCTAAAATAATTACTATATTGGGTTAAATACAACTTTTTAATGCAAGTTTGATAATGCTCATTTTAAATTCAATATTTTAAATTTAAAAGCCATTGTTAACTGCCGCAATCACAATTGCGTTTCTTCAGTGAGACCAGGAAAACTGTTTTTGCTATTGAATGAGAGACTAAAGTCGCAACAGCACTACAGCTGAAACCACAGAATTGAAAACGCAGCCAACAAAATGAGATTGGGATGTTTTTAATTTTTATTTTATTTTTTTTGTGGGGAGAATTTGGCAAACTGCTGCATGAAGCCATCATGGCAAAAAAACATCAGTTTTAATTTTTATGAAACATTGGTTTGCCCTTCATTTCTTTTAGTAGCTTAGATTCTAAACATTAGAAATGTAGCATTTTTAACTGTTTCAGTTACAAGGTTAAGTAAATCAGACCGATTGTACAGCACTGTATTTTGTGTGTGGCTGGCTGTATTTTAAGGGGGGGTCCATTTCGTGAAAAAGGAAGCGGTCAACTGCTCTACTACAGAGTACAGACTATACATGTCAGTTAAAGTGTAAAGAACCAACTGTACTTGTATTACACATGAAAATGGCTCCATCTAGTGTTCAGAACACGTCACTACCTGCTTCCTCATACTGGTCATGTGATCCCAACAGGCTGCGCCACCAGCACTCCTGCATCCTCCAGCCAGAGAGACTCTCCTCAGCCCAAGACTCCCAAAGTGAGTCATCACAGGAAACTACCTTTTTGTCACACACAAATACACATTAATGTTGGGAATTAATTAACTTTGTGTGTGGGCAGAACTTCCGCCTGCCTGTGAGGGAGACCTGTGTGTCGTGTCTGAAGACTGTGTATCCTCTGGAGAGGCTGGTGGCCAATCAGCACGTTTACCACAGCTCCTGCTTCCGCTGCTCGCACTGCAACACCAAACTCAGGTTAGGACGACACGATGTAATGAGCTGGAGCTAGTAGACTTAAAGGGATAGTTCGGATGATTTTTAAAGTGGGTTTGTATGAGGTATTCATCCATAATCTGTGTTTAACCTACAGTAGATAGACCAGGAGTCTCTGCACAGATGTGTCATTTTACTGCTGAGGACGGGGGCAGCAGTAAAACTGATTTTGGCCACCTTTTTTTTAGAAAATCAATACAAGTTTAACTGTACGCTACATTTTGAATATTTTCCCCACTTTACCTTACCGTCAGACGGGGAACTGAAGCAGTTATCTATGCTCTCTTCAAAGCCACCAGACTCCCTTTTTTTTAAAAAAAAAAATTTTAAAACCGTAATTTTACCTCAGAACACAGATTTTGGTCTCTGTCCTATTTCTATAATATACCTAAAGCCACACAATAACTCAAACAAACTAACTGATCGCTGGAGTCTGGAGGTCATAGCCGCTTGTTTGCATTTTCTAATAGTGTATTTTTTTAATTCTCCTCCTGGTTAGTTTGGCAAACTATGCCTCCCTGCACAACAACGTCTACTGCAAGCCGCACTTCTGCCAGCTCTTCAAGGCCAAAGGCAACTACGACGAGGGCTTCGGCCACCGGCCCCACAAAGAGCTGTGGGAGAGCAAAGTGGAGAGCGGCGAGACCTCGCCACAGTCCAACGCTCAGACCAAGATCCAGAGCCCGGCCCCGGTCTCAGACGTGGACCGCACCAGTGTGGAGGACTCCCCGCTGGCTAAAGTCAACGTGCTGATGGCCACGATGGAGGCCCTGGGACAGGGATCATCAGAGAAGGCCGACAGACCCGCTGAGACCCGCAGGCTGAAAATCTCCTGGCCGCCACGAACTGAGCTGGAGGACTCGACCGGCCGCAGTGGATCCACGACCACCGTAGAAGAGGGCTCCGCCGGTAAGTCAGTCCGAGCCAAGTGGCCTCCAGAGGAGGACTCTCCCTCCTCCCCCTCTGAACAGCCCAGAGAGATGCCCTGCCTGCGCCGCACCTCCTCCCTGAAGGAGCGCAGCATGCCCTTCACACTGGCAGGACAAGCTCCGGAGGCCAGAAAACGGAGTCTGCCTCCTCCTGCGAACGACGGGCAGCTCAGTCCTGAACCCTCCGGCATGGAGCTGCAGCACGGCGGCCTGTCGCCCACTGAGGACAGCAGTGTGAACGTCCACACCAGCTCAGAGGAGGAGCAGGAGGGCGAGATGAAGACTGACAACATGGCGGAGCATCATCTCACCAGAGAGGAAGACAACACTCCAGATGAACAACCGGAGGAGGAGGAGATGGAGGAGGGAGGTGTGACTGAGGAAGAGATGCCGCCTCTGAAACGGGAGGAGACGCCGACAGACATCTCATCTCCTGAGGGGGAGGTGGAGGCCAGCCGGTCGTCTCAGGATGTGGGGTTCTGGGATAGCGAGGAGGTGGATGAAAAGGAAGAGGTGGAGCAGCAGGAAGAGGAGGTGCTGACGGTGGAGGAAATGATCAAACGAAACCGATACTACGAGGAGGAAGAGGAGGAGGAAGAGGATGTGTAAAGTGATCAAGAAGATGACGACCATGGACACTCTGGGGACTTCTTGCCATTCCTTTTTTTTTTTTTTTTTTTTAGTAGGTTTTCTTCTTCTCTTCTTAAAAGAGTTGCTGCAGTGTCTAGTGTGAACTCTACTGAACTGTATTTGTGCCTCTTTTTGAAACCTTTAAAGCCATTCCTACAAGATAGTTTTACAAGACTGTCGCTCTGACATTTGTTTTTAAATGTACAATATTTAAAATTACGTCCAATGTAATGAATATTTTTTTAGCATACACGTCCAATGGTTGTCACAGAAAATTATTTTTGTGTAATTTTCTATTCATTGAATGCTTCCTAATCTGGATTGAAACTGCCGTTTTAAGTACAAATGACATGATCCTATTGTACCAAAATGTGGGATTATTACAGCTAATGTAGCTTCTTAATGGAGTCACTTTTAATAGGAAATCGAAAAGAAGACATGCTAAATGTTTTAGAAAAAGCCCAGCACTTTGATCCGTTACCATTTTTCAAAAATGTTTGGTTTGGCAATTTCTGTGAAAAATACATGTCACTTTCTTTTCTTTTTCAGTTGCCATTCTGTATGTACATGTTAAACTGAAAACACTTTCTTTTTTTTCCCAATTTCAAGAGTTGTAACTGGATCTGAATAATGTTGTACTGTTTGTTTTTTTTAAACCAGGGGACCAAATATCCTAGATTACTACTGTTTAAATAAATTGTTCTATACAAAATGTTTCACCTGCGTCGCTAATCCTGTGTCGACTGGGGTGACTTTACGGTTTTATAAAGACAGTTTGTCGCATGAGGATTACAGTCTGAGCATTGACCGTAAAACACCATATTTATTCAATTTGTGTTTAGTCTCATTGAACGACAGCTGGCTGGCTGAGGATTTCAGAAAAATCCACTTCCAGGTTTTAATGTTGTGAAGTTAATTTGAAATTTATAATTCCGATATGACAACTTTGAGTATCAACCAATATCGTCTTTTTCCCTCTTAAACTAAGCTGTTCATACGTTTGTTTGGATGCACTATGCTTAACCTAGAAAATACACGATCAAACTGAAACAAATATTCTACTCTCCTAAAAGAAATGTACAGCCCACATGACTCTGTTATGCAAGATGACAAATTATTTTTATTCAAAGGTTCTCACAGAATTTTTTGCATTTTGGACTGATCAGCACCATTCAACATGAAATTTAAATTGCAACATTGATTGATTTTTTTTTAAAGAGTATTTACAATATATAATTAAATGTACGTGATAGTTTAGGTTAATAGATTATCAGATTTCACAAAATCCAAAGTAGTAATTTGTTATTGGACAGACACTGCTACTGATTCCCTATTAACTTGTCAGATTGAGAGAAATTCTTCTGGCAGGTTTTAATCCTCCCGCAGGTCATTTGTCTTTCTAAACTATTTAATAAGCAAGACCCTCAAATGGACAACTTTCTTTATGGAAAAACTCTCCACATCTATTTATAAATGACTTGAGTGTCTCATCAGACTTGATATTTAAAAATGTGAAAACTTCAAGTAATTAATGGATTACCATCATTCGTGACTGCATTATTATCAAGGAGAAAGAATAAGAGGGACTTTTCAAAAACTTGCCAATAAAGAAGAGCTACTCTTATCATTGGCTTATAATGGATCTGTAAATCATTTAAAAGAATATTGTTTAAGCATTAATAAAGCACACGCCCGTTATACAGGGTGACTTATCATAAAGCCAATCACAACACTAGAAAATAGTTGATTTCAAAACAAAAACACACTATTACTGAAACCTTTATTGATGATCATACATGTACTGAACGAGGCCTTTATAGTGCAAGTCAACAAGGCGAAGAATTATCACAGGAGTCCTTGGTGAGTAAAGTCAGAGACGCGACAAACATTTTAAAACCAGATTTCGCTCTAATTTGGTTGAACCGTGAAACTTTTGTAAAACTGAGTAAACTTTTAAATGAGTGACTTAAATACCCTGAACTTCGACGTGGCCTGAAATGTCCACATCAGTGTCTCATTAATATCTTTGCACTGTCTAGCATAATAAGTTTAACAGTTCAGGCGGTAACTACCTGAACGTAAGTCTCTATCCAGCCCTGCAGGAGACGAAAAACACGACAGAGTTACATATTCTTCACATCATCGATGGCTCTAAAACAAGATGCATGGCAACAGCTCAAAACAAACACACACTCTCCAGCAGATATGTGATTTAACAGTTAACCCTGTGCAGTGATTTCACATTAAGTTACATTTCTAGCATCACTGTCTGCAGTATGAATGATGAAACACTACAGAAACCTGATAGAGGAATGTACATTATCGTTTATGTTGCAGGGCTGCTGATGGACAAACAGGTGTGGGAGATGATTTAGCTGACGCAATATAATAAAGTTTATCATTCGAAATAATTTGTGTGGGAACCTGCTCCCACTGATACGGTACAACAACTACAGTATTTCTCATTCACCAGCAGATTGTTTCAGCTCTGAGGTTTGTATCACAAAGTTCAACTGAGCCTAACTTTGGTGATTCTGGATAAAACCGGTATTTGACTAATCCTGCTGTGAGTGAGTTCCCTATGAGGAAGACGGAGTTGTTCAACCAAATTCACACATGAAAGTGTTTATAGGGATCCAAGAGTATGAATATTTGAAAAACGTTTTGTAATGTACGCTTTTGCTAATAGTTGGTTGGGTCTGCACTAACTTGAAGTTTTAAAATGACACAAATCTGGGGGTGTGGAGTTAGAAATAAGTGGGCTGTGTCCAATATCACATACTAACGTACTATTCATACCGAGTGTGACGTACAATTGAGTATGCAGTGCACTCCAACTGCATAGTATGTGGATTTTGTGTATGCAAGAAATGCCCGGATGTATGCTAGGTTAGCAAAACTTTCAGAGTGTAAGATGTGAGTTTACTGTACATACTCAACCGCCCCAGAATGCATTGTGGTTCCTTTGTGCAATGGCAGACAGCGAGGCAAGTCATTTAAATAATTAACCGTTGGATAAAATAATAACGAATGATGTTACGTTACAGTACCGAAGAAAAAGCGCGGGAGCTCACAACGTGGCGTAGAAATTCTTGTTTATCTACACAAAAATATTTACAATAAGACTGGAAAATATTTAACCGATTGGAACTATTTTCTTTCAAAGGTAGTCATGTGACGCAGAAAAGACGTATTTGCTTGAGGCTATGGTTTGTGATCGCGTTGCATTGTGGGTAATGTCGATGGTTTGTGATCGCGATGCATTGTGGGTAATGTCGATGGTTTGTGATTACGTTGCATTGTGGGTAATGAAGGCAGAAGGTTTCGACAGGGAAGAAGAATGCATAGAACTAAAAAAAAAAAAAATAAGTCTATATTTTATAGACCAAATCAAGCAATCAAGAAAAATAATCAGCAGATTTTTAGATAATTCAAAATGATTGTTGCAGCCCTACAGTCTGCTTGGGAATGTAAAACCAGTCAATTGCTAAAACAGTAATCCATCTTTGTGATACAGACCTCTGGTGCGGCTGTCGAATGCTGTGCAGACACACAAACACAAACATGCAGCAACCAAACATCATCTTTTTCTTTAAAAAAAAAAAACAAAAACAAACATCCAGCAGTTCTACATCATATATGGCATCACGGAGAGGAAATTATCTTCCGACTACTAAAGCAAGAAAGTTATTTGGGCAGACGTTTTCATTCTCCTTCTTTTAAACGTAACTGCAAAGTAACACGTCAGTCTAACTTTATGTTTAAGAAGGTGGAGAAAAGGAAAAGTAAGACGGGAAATAACCCTTCGCAGTGAGGGCGGACATGCACCGAGTAAAACTAACGGAGGACAAAATGTTAGAACTCAGTATTAACACAATACAGTATGATGCAATCCAACACAGCCACAACTGATACTGTGAGGTTTACAAAGGTACATTGTACTTTCAGAGGTGTTTATTTAACTCCATGGTTACTTTTTATGGCTGATGAATGTGATGTTACATGGGACTGCATTATACTGGAAGGTGTTTTTTTCATTTTATTTTGTCCCCCCACTGTATTCATGCCTGCCCCAAAGTGCAAACACAACAATCCCTGAACTTTTGACGAAGAAGATACATTTAAATGTGTATTTTGCAGATCCCCTTATAGAGAATATACCTGACATATTTTCTATTTGTAGTCCGGCTCCGACACAAAACTACAACAGTAACAGCATCTTAATGTGAGGATGTGATTGCCAAACCTGTAATAATCCTCCTACAATAATCTCAAAGACAATAAATGTGGATACATTTCTGAGATTTTGCAACGGTTCACTTCCAGCACAGCTCCGGGAGAGCAGTGAGCGAGGTGGGGCAACAGCAGGTCCCTGATCGCTCACAGGAGGGCAGCCTCACCCAGAGAGAGGACAGGGAGAGGGAGGATCTATTCCCTGAAACATAAACCTCCAACGAGCTCCGACTCGGCACAACTGTTGGCCTCGCTCTGCTTTGCTTGGGGTCGTGACAAATGAAATAAACAAAGTGTGCCAGACCTCATGAGGGATTTAACAGCTCAGAGTTTCAGACACACTGCATGCAGAGGGAGGTTAGACGTGAGGATGATCGCGGTACAGATTGCATAGAATAAACTGTTAAATATCTTCCAGAATTATTATTATAATTTTCTTTTTTTTTCTTTTTAGGTGCAGCATGCTGTAACCTACACAGCTCATGTACGACCTCTTTGCTGCTTTCCAACCAGGCGGATGATCTGGTTGTGTTTCTTTGATAATGTACAGGTCTTATAAATAAAAGCAGAGGCGGCGTCGACGCCGACGACAGCGACGTGCGCGTGTGCAGCTGAACAGATTGTCCGCAGCATGCTAGGCTACCGTGGGTGAGCTCTACAGTGCAGCCAGCTGTTTGCAGGGCATCACAAGTCCAGTCGGCGTGCGCAGCTCATCCACTGAGGGGGTGCAAATCCACTTTCACCTTCTCCCCGCTGCTCAGCATCCCCACGGTGGGGTAGAGGCCCCCGGGAGGAACCCTCGTCTCCCTGCGGCCCATCAGCTTCCCGTTCCTCGTGAAGAACACCTGCAGCACCACAGGGGGGCGACAGAGAGTTAAAAACACACACACACACACACACACACACACACACACACACACACACACACACACACACACAGAGGAACAATTACTCATAAAATAAATGTCTTTTCATGATGACCGATAGTAATACAAACTTCATTCGAGAGCACACAGTGTGCCAGTTGTAAGCAGGATTTATGTGCAGTTAGGAAATATCGTTAAACAAATAGGTGACGGTGTAATGTCTGTGTTCTTGGAGGGAGGAAAAAAAAGAGAAAAAAAGTCAATGTTTACAGTACATGTCTCTACTAAATCAGCGAGTGATCAAACATCATCCAGCTGTTCTCAAAAGAACATCAACAAGCTTTTCAATGCTAATACCGAGGGCCTCTTCTCGAGTCTGAGAGCAAACAGCGACACACTAAAACAACAAGTGAAGTACTGTGGAGTGTGTGTGTTCGATAAATCAAGCTGAGTCACTTATCAAACATTTACTGTACCACCCACTCGAAAAGAAAAAAAAAAAAAAAAAGAGGCTTAAACGGCTATTCAATTACAGATGAAGGGTGAACTGCTGTTGCATTAGTTTGATCCACAGCGACACCCCCGACACCCGCACACATGTGACCTCTGGGATGTCACAGCAGTGCAATGTGTCCCACTGAATAAATATTGACAAATCCTCTGTTTTACAACACGGCCTGTTCTCTTCAAACCCACTTGGGTTTCAGTACCGCGTGCACTCACTCACACCCGCTCGCCTCTGTGACCCCCGGCCTCGACTTGCAAAACCCTGCGGGTGAGTCAAGACAGAGTGGAAACCGCAGTATTTAAAACAATAACAAACAAACAACAGTTGGAACATGAGGCGGTCGGGCGATTGGAGTGTAAAGTGACTTCCTGGAAGGACGTTACAGTAAAGGGGAGGATTGAAACAAAAAAAAGGTCCCTGTGATGTTACACCAGAATATGAAAGTAATCACGGTGAAGCAAGTCCCTGAGCTTGTATTGCCAAAAAGTGAAAATCATTAATAATATACAATAAATTGACCAACAGTCTTGCACTATTTAAGCTGCAGACAATCTATATCAGGGAGACTCGGTTAATAAACAACGTTATTACGCGGTTTAGCCGAATACTCGTTTCTGATTGGTCAATTTCGACATTCTACGCTCTCCGTTTTCTGTATAGCAGACCGCTGATAAGGACGCTCTGATCATGGGACCACGTCATATCAATCATATCAATCCGCAGAAAGAAGTCCGCTAAATTTAACAACGTCAGCTGTGGCCAAAAAAACACGTTAGTTTGCCGTGACTCCGTCAGAAAACATTTTTATTTATGTGGAGAGCGGGAAACTTTGGATTCATGATGACCGAACCCAGTAAAGGAAAGAAAAAGAGAACAAGAGCAAGATAAACAGCGCAGTAAAAATAAGGTTAAAAGACGCAAAGAGCTGGACGTCAGACGCAGGAAGTAAAACCCTGAAGGGAGCACGGTGTGGGCTGTGGCAGTGATCACAGACTGACTAATGGAAACAAAAATGTGAACAGACTTCGACAGTTACCTCAATCAGTGCTGCGGTCATTTTATGCCTCTGTTCAAAAATTCTTACTTAGGGAAGAACTTTCTTTCCAAGCCTCCTCGACTGCCAGTCACACAGCAATTCGGGCCGGGACATGTCGACACTTCTCAAAGTTTGACTAAATGTGAATTGCTAATGTGAAGAAGGCTACAGTGTTACGTTGCTACCGCCGCCGCAGAATCTAACGGACTATTTTTTATTAGCGGAAGCAATGCAATCATTTTTTAAATCAGTAGAATCATTATTAAAATCGATACAATACATATTTTTTAATCAATATTTTGTGTCAAATTATTGATTAATTTAGTAAGTAGCCATGTAATGAGCGGGATTGGCGTCGGGTCCTGCTCACCATGTCGGGTTTATTTCGCCATATTGTCAAAATATCTCACGCTTAATAATATTTATCAGATAAAATGAATAACAATTAGGCAGCCCATAACTCATCCTTCATTGAGATTCTTTACTTCAATTATTAACTTAATTAGCTTGGCACAAGGACACTAGGCCTATATGACAAATACATTTGATATTTTACTGCATTTAATGGCCGCAACTGCTTTCTTGTTGTAAATACTTTGGTTCATTTGAAAGATTTTATACAACATTAAAATAAAGCCGGAACCTGTTCCATCGTGCAACAACTCAGATGTTGGAATGATTCATAAACATAAAGTTTATTTTGATGCTTTCATAAGGGGTGATTGAGAGGGATTATTTTTGTACGAGTCTATACATTGTTTTAAAGGAAAGTGTGCCTTTTTAAGGATTTGAGGGAAACTAATCATAGTAGAATAGCCTAAATGTGGTTTCAAAATTGGCTTAACCATAAGTTTTGTTTGTGTGAATATTCATGATGGATATAAGGTCATATTTTGGAGGGAGGTAGGCTTGCTTCATTTTTCATTTAAAGCGGCTACAATCAAAAACAATTTAATGACAAAAATGTATCAGATGACAATGTGAAAACAATGTGAAAAAGGTCTCACTCGTAGTGATGAAGCCACGCAGAATTATCACTTGAATCTGAAGCTCCTCTCGGCTTTCTCGTGCGTTTCAGCTCCTCGTCTATCTGTCCGGCCCACCACTTTACTGCTTTAGCTAAGTTTCGAAAGCAAAGAAGCTCCAAAGACCAACCATACACTTCCTACCTCAGCACTAAACAACAGGCAGACACGGTTAGAGACGAACGTGTGAACACAACGGAGCATTTAGCAGCTGAAGAGCCAGATGTTTCCCTCAGGACTTAGTGGCACTAAAGTGAGAGCAAATATTGTCACATTCATCAGGTGGACAGAAACACGACTCCAAATGAATGAGTGATGTTTCTCTGTCACGTCTGGAGGTGTGAATAAACAACTGACAAAATTAAAAGGTGATGACATGTCTGTGTTTACAAGTTTCCACATTTTCT
Source organism: Bovichtus variegatus (assembly GCA_943593645.1). NCBI lineage: Eukaryota > Metazoa > Chordata > Actinopteri > Perciformes > Bovichtidae > Bovichtus > Bovichtus variegatus. The sequence goes on along the minus strand of CALSCE010000016.1, from coordinate 2,691,423 downwards.
GCACAAACTACCACTTACAAAGAACCGCACAGCTCTTCCATTTCAATTCAGATATATTATACCTTTTTTATGAAGTAACTTTTTATATTTGTATTGTCATTTTCCTCTACATACATTTACTGTACATTTTTTTCTATTCTATATTTATGTTTCTTGATTTTTGTACTTTACAAATTCTGTACAAATTCCTTGTATGTGAGAACCTACTTAAATCAACCGGATATAGACTTTACAGCTCGTCATGCTGCTCCCTAGTGGCCAAAAGAAATATAAGTCACTGCAGGTTTATATTATTCCCCGTTTAAATCCTAAAATGCTAAAGGAGTCTATAACATGCATAGTTTCCGTACATGCAACAATGGCTAACACAGCTGTGTTGTGTTTTCCTCACCGTGACCTTCCTGCCCTCCTGCCCCTGCTCTACCTCTTCACCGTCTTCCTCTTCTTCGTCGTCGAGGTACAGAACGTTCTGGACGCTTGCGTGATCCGGACGGACCTCCAGCCGATCCCAGTCGTCCGCGTCACCTGAGGACAACACAGAGCACAGTGTGAATAAAGGCAGAGCGGAGCAGAGCTGATAAAATACCAGGGCAGGAAACATAGTTATCACAGGTTTGATGATTCAAACCGGATGTACTGAACCCACCCGAGAGCAGGAAAGCCTATATTTGTCTCTCATGGAAAGCGGTGGAGTGGGGGTGGGGGTGGGGGTGGGGGATGAGAATTTCCCCTTTAAGTGTTTGTTCTGTTTTCTGTGCGGGGGATTTTGGTTTGCCTCCAGTTTCTTTCCCAAGTTCAACACAATTAACTCCGCTAAGACCGAATGCTGCCTGACGTTAAACCACGATAAGCAGGTTTAAGAGCGAAACCTCCCACGGATGCACCGACCGACTTTAATAAATGACAGTTTAATTGTAGCACCTCACCTTCTCCGTCCAGGATGTAGTCTCGTGGGAACATGATGCCGCAGCCCATTATGTCACCTTTGAAGCAGCGAGGACCGAAAGCGTCTCCGACTCCACTGCCGTGAAAGATCTTGCCGTCATCTGTCAGAGGACGACGAATGAGGAGGAAACTTTAAAATTCTGCAGTCGTTAGTTACATACGTCCGCTGTTAATTGACGATTTAACTAAGTACATTTACTCAGGTACTGTACTTACAGTACACATTTGAGGTACTTTTACTTGACTTCTCATGCCACTTTATACTTTTACTGCATTACAAAATCAAAGGGAAATATTTAATACTATATTTAACAAAAAGCTTTGGTTACTTTACAAATTAGGATTTTTGCACACAAAACATGTACAGGAACAGCAGAAACAACAAATCAATTGAAAGAAAATTAGTGAATCAATTTTCATAAACTTGTAATTTTTCACAAATGTGAGGATTTGCTGCTTTTCCTTGAGATTGTTTTGATCATTTTAATTATTTTTTATAATACTGTGGAGGTTTTGACTGTTGGTTGGACAAAACAAACATTTCTCATTATTTTCAGTATTTTTACAAACCAAACAATCATTCCATTAATGGAAAAAAATTATCTAGCAGAGTAGTCCATAATGAAAATAATCCTAAATAGAGTAATATTATTCTAATGATTTAAAATAGTTTAACAGTACCAGGGAACATCTTTCTGCATTAAGTACTTTTACTTAACACAGAATGCAATTTAATACTGGTTTCACAAGTATGTGTGATGAAGTAAGATGGGAAACCAGTACAGACTATACGGTCAAGAATTATTTATTATATCACTTTTTTCCAGCGCTTCCCAGCTGTGTATAACAAACGTTTCTTAACATATAATGAATTAAATGAATAGAACCTGAACCAGATAAGAGGCAGAAAATGGATGGATTAAGCAATTAAATATTAATAGTAAATTAAGTTTTTGTTAAAATCTACACTTGTCTACAATGAGACGATAAGCTTCCTCGCTGCTGAAGGCAGCAGCAGTGACGGTGTTTGCTACACGTCTCATGGTGCTGAACGAAACTTCGCAAAGGAGGATTTAACAGCCCCCTGCAGCACAATCCACTGTTGAAACAACTCCACTTTTAGCCTGTAATTAAGATCTAAAACATTTTAAAACAAACATTACTGCCAACTGTAGCCAAGAGAAAATATTTGAGACTTTTGTAAATCATATTTCAGACTTTAACACTTTCTAAGGCCTTTTTATAAAAAAAATGGCAGGTCTTGAAGACTCTGAAGAAGCCTGGACCTCAGATGCCCTGTGTAAAGTCGTCTTTGTCCTTCGGTTACGTGTCCCACTGCTGAACTTGACTTAACGTGGACTTCACTGCGTCTTTTAATGTGTTTTCCACAGCATGCAAGATGTGTACATACCATGCAGTGCTAACATACAGGACATCCTGACATTCCTATCAGATGATGATGCGTGTTTAAAAAAAAAAAAAAAGGCGAAAGGAGCGCTCGTAAAAACACTTAAAAAAATCATCAACAACATCCAAAAGGAAATCATCAAATCAACACATAGTACAGTTGTGAGAGACAACAATGGAAATAAAGGGCAGAAGAAAAAACATTGCAGAGGTAGCCTGCAGACGAGCTCCCCCCAAGCGAAGCGGCGTGGCTGCAGCTGGTAAATATTTATGGAGTTGTCATGGGACCCGTCCCCGGCTCAGGATACTGTTTAAACAATCTCTATCTGAGCACCGGGAGGGAGACGGAGACACTGTATCATTACAGCTCCCATGCGGGCCCTTGTCACAACACCACACACTAGGCAAACAGTGGAGCCACGCCGGCACAGGCGCAGCGCCGCTAAAAATAGCAGAGCAGGGCGGCTTTGGAGAGTGACAAGAGCTGGCGCTTGGAGGTGAGTCGGGGTGTGGAAGTCCAGGTTTGGGCCTAAGGGTGGACCTAGTTCCCTGGGACGGGAAAGGTAGGAGAAGCCTGGTGGAGCGTCGAGGGCAGTGGCTGAGAGGGATGTTCACTGGAGTCAATCTTCAAAGTCACGCAGAGTTCGACCGCATTTTTTATTTAGATTATGTCGATGGATTCAAATCCAACTGCCTGAACAATTTTAAACATGTTACAACAATCATACTTTCTATTTGTTTTGGTCTTTCACTACCGTTTCCTTAATACATGACGAGGGCTGAAATGACTCAAATGATCAAACGATTAGTTGGTCAACAGAAAATATATGAATAACCCAAACTATTTTGATAAACAATAGAAGCCAATCAATAAAAAAAATACAGTCGTTTATAATAAAAATTAGTTTTGGCTGGCACTTGTGTAAGGCTATCTTTGTTTTTGAGCATACAATAATACGTTCTGTTGCTTTTTCTCAAGTGTGCTTTGGTACTTAAAAAAGGTTGGAAATCGAAATACAGGAAGCCAGCTCAACTTGGAGCTCGGCTGTGGCGGAAAATGTTGAAATTTGTGTTGGAGACCAGAGAGATTAAAATTAGCATAGAGGTGTTGACCAAGGTTTGGCTCCGAGGCTGTTGATGGAGCAGAACACTGGTGATGGTGTTAATGCAAAAGTCAAGATCATAAACTGAGGAAGTTGTTGGTAAAGCTAACAATGTTAGCTACTGTGACTGCCACCAGGTGCTGGATGTAAGGGTGATCCTAGCACGACCAGTAGGTGAGAACTGGAGCCAAGTTCAGGGTTTGGAGCCGGGCCCACAGGAGGAGAGCGCAGGCTCTGAACGAGGAATGAGAGCAGCTGGGAAAAGTAAAAACAGACTTTTTTCGTAACATGAGAGTTTGTCTGGAAAAGACTGGGCTTCCCTTCCCAGGGAACAATGACTTGACAGACTCCTAAAACATGAAAAATTCCAACAAAATATTTATATTCTTCCATGATTTCACACACATGATTTTGCACATGTCCCTAAGAATGTACTATAAATTCCATCTGCAGCTGCAATTTGAGTTTATCACAAAGATTTCAGCTGTTGACAGATAATATACAATTTACTTCCTGGGCCCATTTGCCAGCGAGGCTGTAGAGGTTGTAAAGTATATGAACGATAATAAATTAAATAATCTCTGGTTAGACCTTCTCCAGTTTCGCTGGCTCATGAGGCAGCACAGACTCTGGTATGGTCTTCAGGTTGAGCTCCAGGCTTTATGTCGGTGCTGATGTAACGTATAACATCGCGTTGGATTTAGAGCTCAAACGTTGTATAGACACAATTATAATTTGAGAAAATAATCGGCAGATGAATCATCACTAATGAAAATAATTGTTAGTTGCAGCCACCCAGTTGGTTTGTTAACAACAAGGTTGACCACCAAACATGCTTGTATAATAAGGGAGGTCAGGGATATATTCTTCCCAGGGAAGTGTTTAGAAAAACTGTGCAAGACTTTCATTTCCTGATCCTGGAAACACTTCACCAGGAAGAAATTCAGCAACGTGCGCTACTTCTGCACCAGAGGCACCGCTGCTCCTCACAGAGAGGAGAGAGGGGAAGGAAAGGAGGAGGGGAGAAGAGGAGATGAGGAAGAGAGGCGATGAGGAGATGAGGAAGAGAGGAGAGAGGAGGAGAGGAAGAGAGGGAGAGAGGGGGAGAGGAGGAGGGGGAGAGGAGAAGAGGAAGAGAGAAGAAGAAGAGAGGAAAGGAAGAGGGGAGAGGAAGAGAGAAGAGAAAGAGAGGAGAAGAGGAAGAGAGGAGAAGAGGAAGAGAGGAGAGTTGTGCTCCAAGGCCTCTAGTTCGTAGCTCTTCAACTCGCTGTGAATTACTTAAAGTTAGGGTAGATCACCCTCAGTGTTTTAATTGGTCCAAAACGCCTCTCGATTTTTCCGCCATACAGTCAATGGCGGAAAATATTCGGTTAAGAACCCATTAAATTTTAAAGCGGATCCGACTCAGGCGGCGCCAACGCACATTATTTTCCCTCTTTTGTTAACATTGAGAGAGAGAGAGAGGGAGAGGGAGAGAGAGAGAGAGAGAGAGAGAGAGAATTTGGCCTCGACTTAGGTCTTAGTTGTGTGGCGACCTCCACGGTACGGACACACATGGTCTGGGTACATGATCCTTTTAGATAGTGGTTAGTATTTGTGCCTGTTAACGTTATAGAGACTTTGTCATCCAAATCCATTTTTATCTCATTGGGTAAGAAGGTAACATAATCCCCCTACACAACATGTTGTTGGTGTTGAATAATTGTTTTTGCAGAACCTGAGCTGGAATCAGATTAGACCCTGTCACAGAAGTTAGACTGAGCCCTATTATGTTAGGTTGGCTTGGTCGTGAGGGATGGAGGGTGGCGATGGTGGTAGGGCACAACCTTCAGCTGCGGGTGTTGAGTCATAGCACGTGTGACTCACTGATGGGGGGTTTGGAGGGGGTGACAGGGTTAATGAGGCTTGCTGAGGAGCACTCACTGGTTGGATGGCTGGTTGCTCCTGATAGGACCCACAGGGGCCCGCAGTGCCCCACGGCCCATTAACTTGCGGAGACAAGCCGAGCCAACACACAGGATGGAGGTCCACACTGGGCCAGCTCCCAACAAAAACACTCGTGGTAACACCAGCGCAGGCCAAAGAACTCTCAAACTATACAAGCTATACAAAGGAGCAGCGATATGGTTGGCAGGCATTTGTGTATATAACTGGAATATATCTGGAGTAAAATCACAACCTTTAAAGTCAATAATACACATCACATGTGACCCAGGTCAACACTGGTCGCGTGCCCATTACAACGCACCATAAATCAGGATGACAGAAATAGAGCTCAGTAGTCAAACTGTACATGCAGAGAATAAATAAGAAAAGAAGGAATGTTGCATTGAATCATTATGTAATTTACGTATTTGCCTCCAGGCTGCATAATATAACTCAAAAGACTATCTACAGCCACTGTTTTTCTTCAAAGCTGGTGGTAAAAAAACATTACAAACACTCACAGTGCACTAAGGAGCAGCGTGGGGTTCGATACAAAGCTAAGGCCAGCACAGAATATCCTGGCAGACATTTGCCCCTTTAGATACTGAGGTCAAATACGAAAAAAAAACCGGCCATAAAAGTTAATAAACAGAGGTACCACGCATCAAAGAAACACCTCTTCACCGCATTCTTGGCTCGCTCCGAGCAGGAAAACCAAGGTAACAAAGTCATTCCTTCTTTAAGCAATTTCTGCTGCGGTTATATGACAGAGTGCATACAATACAGTGTATACATTAAGTTTTGGTCAATCTGCCAAAGAGCGTCTGCATACAATTCTTGAGGTTCCTGAGCAGTTCGGTGAAAATCTCGGCAGCGCGGCGGAGCAAGGGGAGACATGAAGAAGAGGCCCTGGCTGTTGATTTTAAGTAGCTGGATCAGTGCCTGCACCTTAACCCAAGCATGGGAAGGCAAACCTCATACGCACAGCGTAGAAAGCCACATACATCATTTTAGTCTCTAACAAATAAGATTAATGGGAGCTGGGCTGGGGCGTGCACATTTCTGTGGTGTCCATTGCAGAGCTGCCAAACCAGGCAGACCACGGCGCTAGACCTCTGGGACTGGCATGGTGAGCCTCTGTGAATGACTGGCCCCGTCTGTCACTCAGCAATGAGGCATCATCCACAGACCCCGGCAGGACGCGCAGCATCAACTGTTATTATTATTAATGTATCCTAAGTATGAACGGAATCTGTAGAGGGATACGGGGATTTAGGACTATAAACATCGACTCGAAACATGAATGGAATGTGCGGAGTGAACAAGAAAATGTGTTTTGATAGCTGATTTGGAGGTCAACTGGAGGAAAGTATATAAACCTTCCTCTAAAAATAAAATCATTCATATTCCCTTGTGGAAAAACCGACGACGGAAAGCGACATTTCTGGCGTGTGAATCGCTCAATAAGAGCAGCTGGAATCCCCTGTGAGAGAGAACAACAATGGGATGCCTCAGACCAAAATAATGCTGATAAAAAGCCAGCTAACGGCTTCGCTCTGATAAGGACTAACAAGATCTTGACTGTGAGAGTGGATAGTCCGATAAAGAGCCAGCTTCCTACTGTAGCTTGTACGATGCAATAACAAACACCTACCTGGTTGCCGCTATTCTCATATCACGGCAGCAGCTTGATAGCTAATCTGTTAGCACTGATAGTGAGGGGTGCTGAGGCCTGCAGTGGGAGCTGTGGGGGTTTTGTGCAAATGCCTTTGCAGATAATGTTCACAGGCCTGTCGTCACAAACAACCAAGACTTAACATGCGTGTGTGTGTGTGTGTGGAAGCATGGGAAGATAAAGATAACTAAACTTTTTGTGTCTTGTTTTTTCTGGTTCGTTGCCGAGAGATATTTAGATGACCAAACTCCCACAGAAAGAGATGGAGATAAGATCCTTCCCCCCTTTCTGATGCTGTCACCGTCTTGTTTTATCTGCTTTATGTGCTTCTTTTTTTTTTTTTTTTTTTTATCCGCCTGCAATCTTCCTTGATCTCTGGGTGTGCTAGGCACCTTAACATCCAGCGGAGATGGTGCCCTGTGATGTTTGCATCTAAAAAGCAGCAGATGGATGCTTTAGAGGAAGTGGATCAGATTGATTTATTTCATCCAAACAAGACTACAGGAGGAATTCCACACTCATGAAAGGAAAAAAAACAACAACACACAGCCTTTTTTTCCCTGAGAATTAGAACTGAGAAAAGAAAAAGAGAAAAAGGGCATGAAATCTCACCAGCATGGTACGCCACCGACCCTCGGCTCCATCCCGGGTGTCTGTTCCTGGGATAGTCCTGTACAGACACAAACGGTAACACAGGTCACAAATACACGTTTTCGGTCATGGATATGATTTATTTTAACTTATGTGCCATGGAGAGTCTGCAGGTTTTGTTAAAAACCAAAAAAAATGATAATTCCACGGAATCCAAAAGAGGAGAAACAAATCAAGACCATCCACATCATAGGGCTAACGGATTATGGCAAAGATCATAATCACAATTATTTTGGTCAATAATGAGATCACGATTATTTTTAACCCAATTACTCATTGACTTTGGAAACATCATGCTTTTAGAAAGAACAGTTTGTACATTTTAAAGTTAATTCCATCAATATGGTGAACTTTGAGAGCAAAATTAAAAGGCTAGTTCTAAGAAGAACTTTGTGCTTTGTGAAAACAATTTAATCATAAACACATTGGTTGTATTGGTGATGACATGGCAAAAACATCACACCCACAAAGCATGGTAAATGAGACCATGTCCGTGTTTCAAGACGGGTCGGATGGGTTGCCGACATCACCGCAGAGTAAACCTCATGAAATCCAGTAAAGAGCAGACAGAGCTGCTAATGTTAGCCCAAACTCCCACACACTGGATGTCTCAGTCCTGAACAAGGCTTTCTCTAACAGCACCTATAACCCTAAAAAAGTATGCAGTCAGCTAAAGATAGGTTCTTTAGCTTTTCAAGTAACGCTGGGTTACTACTAAAGTAATAGTGAGCTAGTTAGCTAGACATGCTACGTGTTAGATTTCACACCGTTTAATCTATTCCTCACACTTTTGCTCTGTTGCCCATATGCCACCCTAAAGCAGTCAAACTGAGGGCAGTACTACGAAGCGAGGTCATGGGTTAGTGGGGTATGTTGGGCCTAAAGCCAGAGTTTTCCGTTTTATAAAAAGGTAGCTCTCTTTTAACCTGGTTAGAGTGCCATGGTAACTTTAATGCTGCAGACCTAACCTGGTCCGGACCAACTAATTCCTTTGGAAATAGACATCTGTTTAGTGGTTGGTGCTGGTTGTTTTGCTGATCGTATTGCTTTGTCTCCCATGAGAGCAGAATTCTTTCTTTTTTTTTTTATCCCTCAGGGCTGGAGGTGGGTGAGATTCTCGAACAATTCGTATTCTCTTTTAGTCTGCCGATGTCAGGCTACTGTCAATCAACTCTAAATTATGTAGAGTAAGTAGAGAGCCGGTAGTAGCTGTTTTAATGAGTTTTGACCAGTGCCGTTTTAAATCATGTTACCAATGTTTACATGCTAATAAGGGTGATGATTCCTTTCCCTCTCTGTTTTGCTTACCGGTCAGTGTCTCAGGATGTGTTTGTCTCTCTCTCTCTGTCTGTCTGCATGTACAGTGTGTATGCCTTTCTCCAGGTTTCACCATGCCAACAGAAATAAAGTAGTGGGCCAACTTTTGGATAACATCAGAGTATGACTCAGAGGTAATTACCAGAGATTTTTATCTGTCTTCTTGGCTGCACCTACATTACTTTAGAAACACATTACTGAACAATAGAGGAAGGAGGAGGAAGAAGAGGGCAATGACATTACGCTCCTCTTTCATCTCTAAGAAGGCTACATCTTCTAAATTCTCTCTCTCTCTTTCTCTCTATCGCTCTCTCATTTCTTTTAACAGACAAAAAAAAGGCAACCTTTCATTGCGATCTTGTCTCAAGAATCCTAAATATGACCAGGATGACGTCCAAAAAAGAAATAAGTCAGCATGGGAAATGAGCTTTTATCCAACTAAAAAGAACATCCACTGATGACTGATGGGACTGAGGAGGCGATACATTACTCAAAAACAAAATAGGGCCAATGAAATTATTACCATTAGCACCTGTGTTCAGAAATGAGTAATAGGGACACTGCAGACAGACAGACCGCTTGGTTGGGGCCAGGCAGACACGAGTGCAGCATATGAGGACAGGACATCAGGGAAAGATCAACGATCCTGTCTGACAACTCCATTGGGGCTCGAGGAACAGGAAATAGAGATGGATGGAGGAAAGCGAGGGAGAGAGAGAGAGAGAGGGAGAGAGAGAGAGAGAGAGAGAGAGAGAGGGAAAAGGACAGAGTGAGACATCAGCAGAGGAAGACAGAGAGACATGGAGGAATGCAGCTACTCCTCCAAGCCTGAAACCCCTTGATCCGCCAAGTCTGCTCCTCTTCCCCCTCGTCTAAACCACAAGCCCGAGGATTCCTCTGGCTGACTGGCATGTGGGTTGAATCTCCACGCGGAGGAGAGGAACGTCTGGTTGTTTTGCTCCCTGATTGATGATCCACAGACTCTGATCTGATCAGTGATTTGGAGGAACACTCTGAAATACGACAACATTGGGAACGGCTAAACAAATAAGGGGCGGATTTATAGTGTCTTTAATTTAAACCGCAGACTTGTGTCTGATGAATGGATCAACTGTTGAACGCGTGTTTTCATAGCAGTCTTCTCGGGTAATTGTCCATCATCTCTAATTCAAAACATATACTCAGTATGCTCTATACATCAAACACATATTGTGAGTTAGTGGGGAAAAACTAAAGCAGCACATTGTCTACACACTGAGAACGAAGCTTTATAATTTCGCAGCATTATATTATTATTATATTATACTTATTTATGAAGAGCGGAGTGATGATGTCGCTCTGTTTACAACTTTAGTCCCGAAATACCTCAACAACTATTGGATAGATTGCGATAAACTTAACTTTATTTTAGACGATCATGGTCCCCAGAAGAAGCAGACTGACTATCGGTGACCCCCCCCCCCCCAACTTTACCACTAGCGTGTTTCAAAGTAATATGTCTCGACAACTGTTGGATGGATTGCCATATAGCACCATTACCACGTCAAAATGTGTCAATACTTTTGGTTTAATGAATTTGGTTAAATTTACAGTCCCGCAACCCCCACCAATGTTATCAGAGACGGCATTTATTTTGCTGAACACATCAGATATGCAGCCAAAAAGGAAACATTTTTCTAAACGTACTTAAAATACTTGGACTAACTACTTGTACACTGCAATACAGTAGCATTGCTGTTCATTTATTGCGATGTCTTCTACATGGATCATTAGCTGGTAAGAATGGTGAGTTTTAGCATTTGTTTGTAGCCATCATGTGCATATTTAGGTCCCCTTACACAAGATTCTTGTTTTAAATAAGAGGCAGCTGGAAACATGAAAAACAATTTGCTGTATTTTCAACCGACTCATATAGCCAACGTTAATTAGCTAGCTACTGCTGAAATCGGAAAAATCTGCTAGTGGCAGTCGGCATTTTAGCCGAACCTACCTCTGAAATCAAGGACCCATTGTTTTAAAAATGACTAAATGTTTTGAGTCATAGTTCTGGCATCGTCATAATTGTAAACTGCATGTGTGCCATGTGGGACAGCTTGACAGGTATAGCTACAGTAACTAAGGAGGACAGGGCTTGGCAATCAACAACACATTTTTCTTTGCTCCAGCGCAATTCAACTGCATGTAGAACAGAAACACCATCAAAAACATCACCATTATATCTTTTCTTTTCTTTTCTTTTCTAAACCAAGTAGTAAGCATTTCTTGTGGTACATAGGGGCAACATACTTTCATACAGGAGGTCTAAATGGTGTAAAAATAAGATTTCAATCTTCAGACTTATTTTTTTCAGCCATAAATTCTGTAAAGCACAGATCATATTGTTTTGTGGGACTCGGAACAGCTTTCCCTGTGATAAAAGAAACATTCCAACCTATTGTGGTTTGGAAATTACAACAGTTAATACTGTGATTTTTGTTTTTCAATCAGTGGTGGCGCCACTAAATTACACCTACACTCCTTCTCTATCAACATAAGATGGAATGCATTTTTAGAAAGAGAGCACCGTGTTAACCAGCTGGTCCACTCTCACGTACTATAAACTTTCGAAACATCTTCACTACCCCCCGTCGGCCTGCAGAAGCCATCATGGAAATGCAAGCTGCTTCTAAGAACAACAAACACTGGCGTTGTGTCCACAGCATGGCGGAGCAAAGCCCTGCAGTATCAGATCCACAGCTGCTACACCGGTGTCATCAGAGCAGCCTGCATTTCCACACGGTGGCAGAGTAAACAAGTCTGAAAGAGTAAGAGCGGAAAGGTGCGGGCCGAGTGGGGAACCATGTGGAAGCAGATACCCATCATCTACAGCAGCCATCACACTGGCATATCACAGAGCTGTCGAAAAAATATGAATTACCACAGATGAGTGAGAGAGAGAGAGTGTGTGTGTGTGTGT